>PVKB01000275.1:214527-739367 GCA_004027205.1 Ctenodactylus gundi | reverse complement strand
ACATGGTCCATGCCGTGTCCAGAGATTTTGTCCTGCATTACTTCCTCGAGTTTGTTTCTGTTGCCCTTTTCCCTATTGTTTGAGTGTTCTCTATTTCCTTCTAAGTGTTGCTGCCTTGTTCAGTACAGATTCTACTTCAGACAGCTCATTTCCATGGTCAGCCTTTACCATTCCTGAAAATGATTGTTTTCCACTTGTTTCTGAAATTAGTAAGAGCTTAAGCCTGCATTGTCTATCTATGCAGTAGTGACGAACCACATTGTATCTGACCACAGGAGCCCGGAGAATAAGACTAGTTTAAATTTACTTGTCTTAGAAGTGTAAAATATGCACTAGCTTTTGAAGACTTACTATTTCAAACGTAAAATGTTCTTTATAGTAGTTTTACATTGATCATATTTTGAATGATGATTTTAGATATACTGGATTAAATAAAAATACCATTAAGATGAATTCTATTTCTTTTTGCTTTTTAAAATAAATTTAGTTTTATTTATTTATTTTACTGTGGCAAACATCTTTTGCTTTTTTAGTGTTGCTACTAGAAACTTTAAAATTGCCCATGTGCTTCATATCATATTTCTATTGAACAGATCTGGTTTACACTGTTATAATATTGTGTCTGATTGCTTTGAGAACATGTTAGTTTTGACACTTATTTGAACTTTCAGATGGTGAGAAATTTTCTAACTTCCTGAGTTCTTTTTTGATGCTTTTGTTACCTGGAAGCTGAGTCCTGACAGAGTGTCGAACTGGCCTCTTTCCGTGGTTATTGGCCCATGGTGAAAGAATTCAGTCAAAACACATAAATGAGCACACAGAAAGTATAGGCAGAATTTATTGTACAATGGATGTAGAGCGAGTTGTACTTTCAAGAGACTGCAAACAGTGCCATGAAAGCACCTGCCCTAGGGGGCAGAGCTGTCCAAGTGTCTACTCCAATCTAGAGAGATTTATGCCTTTGTAAGAAGGTGGGCAGTCCCGTGAAGGCATCTGCCTCAAATGCAAGTTTAAATATGTTTTTATACACAAATTGGTTAGTTCCGAGGTTCAGGGTGATTATGGTGCTTATCAACATTTTACTTAGAGTTTAACAATGTTTTGTGTTATTGGGATGTCTGAGTTACTTTTTGTTGCTGTGTGTCAATATCTGACGTGCACATATCTAGAGAGGAAAAGTCGCCTTTAACTCACAGTTTCAGAGGGTTAGTGAATTCACGGATGGCTGGCAATAGTGGAAGCATATGGTGGAGGCAGAGGTGGAGGCAGTTCCTCATAGATTGCAAACAGGAAGCCAGGTCATGTCCAGTCAAGTCCCAGAAGAAAGTCTGGAAGAAGCATATATCCTTCCAGGTCCCATCCCAGTGAGCCGCTCCTTCAGCCTCAGAGTTCACCTCTTCCCAGCTTAAGCCCTCACCACAGGCCTGTCGTCCAGTCCACCCTTCTCCAGTCCACACCTCCAGACCAGGCCCCAGTCTAGACAATCTGTAACATCCAAATACGTGGGAGCACATTCCAGATCCAGACCACAATATTCTGCCCCTTGAACCCCTCAAAACTCACATCCATCTCATGCAAAGTGCATTTAGACCTTCTCTAGGAGTTGCCAAAGTCTTAACAGTTCCATCACTGTCAAAGAAGTCCAAGTCCAAAGTCTCCTCTGAGATGCAAGGCAAACTCTCAGCTGTGCTCAAAGAAATCTTAAGTACTTCCAACATATAGTGGCACAGGGTAACCATTCTCCTTCCAAAAGGGAGGAATACGAGGAGAGAAAGTAATTGGACCAAGACATGTTCTGAACCCGGCAGGGCGAGGGTTAACACCTGTAGCTCCTTATCCAGCACCTGGGGAAAACTGGCCACAGCAAGGCTTCAGCCTGCAGCAGCAGCAGTGCTGGCTGCGACCTCTGTCTTCTCTCCTTGGGGCTGAATCTGCTCTCAGCCTGCAGCTTTTCTCAGCTGACAATCCATGTTCCTGGCTTCTCCAAATTTTGGGTGTCTCCATTTGCAACTTAAGTTTCTTTTTCACTTGGCGATTGAGCCCAGGATCTTCACCCTGAGCTGTATACTAAGCCCATTTTTAGTTTTGATTTTGAGATTTTTGAGTTGTCCAGGATGGGCTGGAACTTGTGATCCTCCTGCCACAGTCTCTGAGAGTGCTGGGATTAAGCCTTGTGCCATTGGCCCTGGCTAGAATTTACTTTGGAATTCCAAAATGTCCTCCTGTCCTTTGCACAGGATCAGTGTTCCTTTCTGGTCATAATCATACAAGAAACATGGAAAAGAAACTTAGGAGAGATGGGCTCTTAATTTAAACCATGTCCCAGCCCAAAGTACTAGGGTGTGTAAGAAACATTTCCTTTGCTGGTATCATTGGGCCACAGGCTGTGGCAACTAGTAATATTGTATGTTTGCTCTAGAAATAAAGGCCCTTTGTCTCTGGGAAGGCAGCCAGGAATGAGATTGCTGGAAATGTACAGCCAGAATGCCATTTACTCAAAGGAACATACACAATGTATTACTTTAGATTTCTTTGTGCCCTGTGGGATCCCTTTGGGTTCAAGACCTAGTGAATGATTATACCTATATACAGCGTTCCCTAGGCATATTACTTTAGATTACCCCTTTTATCCTAATGTCTGTTAATGTCTAACTACCTGCCTAACATTTCCCTCTAGAGGTAGGACCCTAAAATCACTTAGGGTATTGATGTACCATGTCATGTATGTACCATGTATGTACCGTACTTCTTGCTGAGAGGTTTTGTTGAGAAAAGAGTGTTGGGTCTCCACTTCTGCTGACTTTCTGGCCTGAAGGGTGTGTTGATAATTGGGTCAGAAGGATGCAGAATCATCTGGAGGTAGATTAATTTTAAACAAGAAAACTAAAGTTTAGGACACAGTTTATTATACATAAGGTTGATAAAAATAAAACTGTAGTAGTTATAAACCATTTTTACCAAGTTGTTCCAGAAAAGATTGGGATCTGACGTAACCTGGTCTTCTTCTAAGTTCTGTAAGGTGTATTAAGGACAAAAAGTTCATCGAAAATGGATAAGTGAGGGGAATAATGGAAGTTCTATAATCAGTTTTGTATGGCCTCTTTAGGCAATAGCAGGTGAGCTCACATCTCCTGAGGCACATCTGAGCTGGCAGGTAAATATATTAAAGGTTCTAATTAAGAGAGTACTTGAAGTACATGCAGCTGTTTGTTGGAAAGTAGGGTGGGAAAGGTGAGGCATTTACTTAACTTTGGTGTGCTTGTGTGCTTGAACAGGTGTTTTGAGTTTCACTGTGGTTGGCAGTTTCAGGACAGTGGGGGTCTCTTAAAGTTCCTTCCTTCCAATATTTGACCTTGGGATCATAGAGTCACATGGCAATTCCAGGGAACTAGGCAGCAAAGAGCAGCACCCTGACACACAGCACCACCATCTCAGTATTTATCTCATTGGACCATTAGTTCTTTTGAATAGGTACTTGAGGTCTTATCTGGTCGTAGGTTGGAGGGGGAGTAACCGGGGATGGAGAGTCAGTGGTATAGCTCTAGAGCATGTGTGCAACAAAGAGGTTTAAAAGAAGCAGTTCTTAAGACAGAAAACCAAGAGCAAAATAAGCAGAATATTATACATACAGATTCATAGATTTCTTTTTATAAATATTATCCCTCTGATATTTTCTGCAACTTACTCAGATGTCCTAAGATTTACATTTCCTTTCTTTTTTTGTCTTAATCTTTGTTTCAGCATGCTAGTAGGACAAAGTGTCAATCCTTTCTTACCCATAATATTCTCTTAACTTTTTTTAAACTCTAAAGGACTTTCATTAAAAAAAATCCACCTATTTTGAATTGGAGGTAAATAAAAGATATTAACAAATTTTGAAAGTTACTGTGTGTTGGGCACTATTTTTGGTAATGAAGATACACTGGTAAATGAGACAGATTAAATCTTCGTCCTCAGAGAGCTTGTATACCAGTGAAAAGAGTACAGTAGCCAAGTCATCATATAAGCGATATGCTATAGAGTCATTGACTCCAGCGTAATTAGTGGAGATAGTAATCGAGGTGGTGTGGCCTTGTAAATTATTTTCTCCCATTTTTGTTAGTATGTGTGCGTGATACACAATACTTACATTGAGTTGGAGAATTTTGTGCGCATATGTATTGCAGCAGCTTCACATTCCCTTCCCCGCCTCCTTTATTGCCTTCCACCCTCCCATACCCCCAGACTCCCAGGTATCTCACTTGACTCTTGTTTGTTTACACTCCGGGTTTCTCATAGTAGAGAAACCATGGAATATTTAATCTGAGTCTTATTCGCTTCACTAAGCATGATGGCATACATTTACTTATAAATGAGTCATATCTATCTGTCTTTATGGCAGAATAGTGTGTACTACTTTTTTTTTTAATTCGTTGGTCTCGGAATAGTTTGGCGTCTTCCCTGATTTAGCTATTATTAGGTGTGCTACTATAATTATGGATATGCATGTGTGTCTGCTGTTATATGGTGCTTTTAATTCTTTTGGAAAGATAACCAGAATAGGTATTGCTGTGTCAAATGGAATATCTAATTTCAATTTTTTGAGAAACCTCCACACTGTTTTCTGTAGTGGTTATACAGTTTACATTTCCACCAAAAATGTAAGAGGGTTCCTTTTCTCCCTGCATCTTTTCCAGCATCTGTTGCTTTTTGAATTCTTCATATGGGCCATTCTGAACTAAGATGGTATTTTAGTGTTATTTTGATTTGCATTTCTCCAAAGGCTAAGGTTGTTGAACCCTTTTTTCATGTATTTGCTGGCCAGTTGTACTTCTGAGAACTGTCTGTTCATTTCAGTTGCCCATTTTTTAATTAGATCTTTGATTTTGATGGATCTATTTTTCTTCAGTTGTTTTTATGTTCTAATTATTAGCTTTCTGTCTGAGGTGTAGTGGGTAAACATTTTTTCCCATTCTATTGGTTCTCTCTTCACTCTGTTGTTTCCTTTGCTGTGCAGAAGCTTTTTATTTTGCTTTAACCCTATTGGGGGTTATTTCTTTTGCATTAGATGTCTTACCTGTGTCTTCAAGAGTGTTACCTATTTTGTTTTCCAGAAGGTTTAGAATTTTTGTTCCAATATCTGGGTCTTCAGTCTACTGATTTGATTTTAATACATGACAATAGATGTGGGTATAGGTTCATTTTTTCTACATATTAATAACTAATTCTCCCATACTGTGTATTAAAGAGATTATTCCTCTCCAGTGTGTGGTTTTGCTCCTGTTGTCAAATATCAGATAGCTGAGGGTTCTTGAGGTTATCTCTAGATCCTCTGTTCTGTTCATTGGTCAACCAGTTTCATCCTTCTTTTACCAGAAAATATTCTCATACTCATGTCTTTTTTCCTTTGTTTTACTTGTTGGTTATTTTCTGCTTTACTCCCTTTTCTTTAAATTAGCAGTAAGAGTAGGGAGTACTAAAAAGGTGTATTTGGAATTAGGAGATATGTGGCTCATTTGTTTTTACTGAGCTCTAAAGCATGAGTCAAAGCAATTGATTCATCCTGTTGTGCCAATGTCCCCGGCATGCAAAGGCCTGGGTCTCTAGGCAAATTTACAAGACAAGCAATAACATAGCCAGCTTGTCTTTTACCATAGCTTCTGTAGGTGCTACTGTCAGTAAACCAGGTTGCGTCTGATTTATCAAGAGGCTGTACTTGTAGGTCTGGTTGGCCAGTGCAAATTAGAGGAACAATAGTAAGAGGTACTTTATTGTTATTAGTTGAGCTCAGTGGCATAATAGGCAGGAATCTGTGAGGCAGTGAGATCCTTTAAGCTCTCAGAGAGAAGTCATTGGGTGAGGAGAGTAGACAGACAGGGGAGATCCCACAGTAATCTTAAAGAACCCCTCTATCAGAAGAACTGAAGTGAATATTGCCTCGAATCTTGGTATATCTTAGCCATCCCTGGCCTTTAGTGTCTAGTTGCCTTGATAAATATCTTTCAGAAGGCTCTAGGTCTGGGTAAAGATCCCTAAGGCCAAATATTGATGCTCAGTTATGTGTGACCTGAAAGGTTTGTCAAGTAGTGTGAGTCCCGAAGCATAAGCTTTTAAGAGAGAGGCTTTAGTTCATCATGAGCCTGTTGTTGTTCCTGCTCCCAGGAAAGGGGAGTTTGATTATTGTTACCTTTTAAGGGTTCATATAGAGGATTGGCCATTAGGCCATGCACAGAGGTCAACAGCCAACAGTTTTATATTACCCCTGAGAAAGCACAGAGTTGCTTTCTTGTGGTAGGAGCCGGCAGGGTTTGGGTGGTGAAAGAGCTCAATGCCCTGGGGTTAAAACAAACCATAAGTGGCAAACTCTTTGGGGCACTAATTGAGCCTTAGACCTTGAGACTCAGGAAATTTGAAGTCTGAACCAAATGATGTTTGGTTTCTGTTAGAGAAGAGAGCAATACAGTCATCCACATATTGTATAGTAACTCCATTTGTTAAAGTGAGGTCACTCCCTGGCTAAAGCTTGTCAAGAAATATAGGACCTGACATTCAGGCATTATCAAAAAAGCATGGGCAGGGAAACTGACCTGAGAAACAACATGGAGAAGGAGTAAAGCGTTTGGTCACCCATGTCCTATTGACACCCATAACTTGACAAGAGCCACATATCAGTTGTCTGGAATAGGAAATGAGAACTGAAAAAGAAGTCTCACTTTTGATGAGGAAGCTTATGGTCTTACCTTTGACATTCAGAATTATCTGAGGCTCTGTTCTGTGATGGTGATGGTAGGTCTGGGAACAAACTGAAACTTTGCGCCTCCTCATACCAAGGACAGTAATTAGGGCACTGAACTGGGGTCCTTTGATCTTCAGAACAGTATACCCTCCAGTGTCCCATCTTATCATACTTAGGGCAACGTGACTCAGGAGGCAGACCTGCATTAGGGCAGTCTGTTCCAATGGCCATTTGTTGACAGACACAACACATTTTAGTTAACTTGTGCTTGAGTAAAAAGCCAGCAAGTTACATTTGGTCACCTTGTAGATAGAAGCTTAATACACTTTTTTGTTGTTGTTGTTGCTATTCACAGCTTCCTTTTTCCTCTGTGCTCCTCTTGTATATCCTGATGATAGGATAGCATCATTAGTAGGTCATCAATGAGAGCTCTAAATCCTAAAGACAATTTAAAAAATTCCTCCTAATATTAACAGCTGATCAGATAACAAGTCTGTCCTTAAGGAGAACTTGGCCCTTGTAGTAGTGAGAGCCATTCATAGCATGCTTTTGTATAGCTTCCTTAAGTTTTAAAAGAAATTCCATTGGGTTTTCATTTGGGCCTTGATAAGTGGCTACCAGTTTGGGCTGTCCTTTAACCTTTCTAGAACGTAAATCATACAGTGGCTACAATTCCATATATCATCATTGTCATTATTATCCCATTTAGAAGGGTCTTCAGGGACAGTTTCAGGCCTTATAGTGTACTTGTAATCTAGAGTATATAGGTCAGTAGTTGGCTTCTGTAGTTACTTGGGACCCTTTTGAAACCTTAGGAATATGCCCCAGAATAACATTCGTGCCTTCCTAACTATGTGTGTAACTATGAACAAGGTGTCAGAAGGCTTCTATACATTTTTTAGGATCAGCTGAAAAACCACCCAAATTATGTTTGATTTGCTTTAAGTCCCACACAGAGGAAGATTAAGTCTAACTGGTCTGAATTCTCCTAATTGTTCCTTGAAAGAGCAAATATGTGCCAGTGGGGCTTAGTATTTGCTAATGACCTCAAGTAAGGTGGACCAGGACCTTTTTTGTTTAAGTTTTGAATGTTAGCGTTCATCTTCCCAACTATGAGCTAGCTCTAGGAGGAAAGGATGTGGTATTTCCTGTAATGGCTCAAGGGACCTATGAGAAGAGAATTTAGATATAAGGATTACTCTTAGGGATGTCTCCTGAGGGAATCCATTACCTTTGTGCTTTGGGCATCCCCTTCAGAACTCAAATGTCTTATCAGATGTCTTTTGGCCCTTAGCATGTACCCTAAGCATGCCAAATGTCTTGTCTCTTAGTACGTACTTGTAGCATGTCAGACGTCTCTGACTCTTAGCTTTAGAAGGGCACTGGTGCCTCTTTCCACTTCCTTCATAGTCCTCGTCTTGGTATTAGGCAAGGATTTCGAGGGTCAAGACTCCATTGCCTATATCCTTTTAGCCCCATCCTTCCGTACAGGACGAGTTTTTTGGGAATATTTTTAGTAATGGGTTAAAGTGGGATAGGAACTAAAATCTGTTTGCCTTGAGAGAACCTGGAGACTGTTTCATGCTTGTTCTGGAATTAAAACCCATAAATTTAATCCAGTAGCCTTACTTTGTTCAGTGATTCTTTGAAACAAAAGGTGGCTAGTGACACACATAAATACAGGTGAGAACAGTGAGAAAATTAAAAAAAAAATTTCAGAGGAGATATATTAGTTTTTTTTTCCTCAGTATCTGTGTGAAAGGAGGCATGACACTTATTTCCCAAGATATAAACTGATGTACACCATTTAATATATGTGGAAAGAGGACAGGAGCCTTAAAATCCACTGCCATAATGCCAGATTGATACAAACACAACTGTTAACACAGTATTATCGTGGTAATGTTAGCAGGGCAATTAACAGTAAGCCATTTTCTGATGAAAGTCATGTCATTCCTGAAAGAGGCAGAAAAGACAACAAAAAATGCAAAACAATCTTAGAGTAGATATCACTACATAATGTGTACTGGTATCATATGCTAAATAAGCATCGTGGAAAATATGGGAGACAAACTTAATGCACAAAAATAGCCTGCAATCATATGACTATAAAAATTTCCTGCTCAAGAAGGATCACATAACTGAAACACTTTCAAACCAAGGATCATTGCAGCATAATTCAGATGCAAGGAAAATTAAGGCTCTTAGTCTTAACCTAAGGCAGAGTGCATGTGTTGGGAAATAAGCTTACCTCTCGCTGAGTGAGTCCGCAGTCTGACTCACTGCATCAAAGGATGTTACTAGGGAGCCTGGTCTTGGCCGAGTGGGAATCTGGCCCTTCACTTTTTGTGGTTCTTGTGCCCTCATGAAAGAATTCAGTTAAGACACGTAAACAGCCATTCAGAAATATAGGTAGAATTTATTTAATAGTGGCTATAGAGAAAGTTATACTTTCAACCAAGAATGCAGACACACAGTGTCTTAGTGGGCATTGTTCCAAATGCTTCTGCTCAGATAAGAGAGGTTCATACCTTAGGGCAAGAAGATGGGCAATGCCACAGACAGGTCTGCTTCAGGGCAAGTTTGGATACATTTTTATGCACAGAAAAGATTGTTCTGACCAGAGAACTAGGATGACTGATGCTTATCAGCATTTTACTTAGAAGTTACCTTGGAATTCCAAAGTGTCTTCCTGTCCTTTTAAGATGGTCAGTGTTTCCCCAGGGACTTAATCATGTAAGAAACATGAACAGGAAACTTAGGAGAGATAAATTCTTAATTTAAACCAAGTCCCTGCCCAAGGCAGAAGAGTCTTTAGGAAATACTTGTCTTCTTAGTATCACTGAGCCATAGGCTCTGGCAACCAGAAATGCTGTACGCCTCTGAGTAGGGATCCAGGAATGCTGCATGCCTCGTTCTGGGAGTATATGGCCAGGTAGCCTTGTACTGTAAAGAATGTATATAATGTGTGACTTTAGAAACGTCATTTTTCTCTGTGGGATCACTTTGGCTCTAAGACTTAGCAGATAACAATAACTACACGTTACACATTGATGTTTGTGTTCCTTAAGCATGCTATTTTGGACTCCTTTTGCCCTTCAGGCCTCTAGTGGCTAATTATCTGCCTCACAGTGTTACATAAAGTTATTCATGACAGAGGACTTCTAGAACAGCTTAAGTAAGTGGCAAAAAGGGAGGGATGGGGGCCGAGGCGTAGCTCTGTGATTAGAGCCCTTACCTAGGAAGCTGGAGGTTCTCAGTTCCATCCCACAGCCTCACATAATAGCCGAGCATGGTGATTCACGACTGTAATCTCAGTACTTGGGAGGCTGAGAGGATTGCTGTGATTTTTGTGGCTAGCCTGGGCTGCACAGAGATTTCTGAGACCAGCTTGGACTATAGAGCAAGACCCTGAAAAGGGGGTGGGGGGAATATTTTGAGGAAAAATTAGCGGCAGGGGGTCTTTTACTATAATATTTTTTAGAAAAAAATTAAATATTCACCATATATTTTGATCACACTTGCATACACCAGACATACAATTTTCTGAATGACAACTAGTTAAGTATTAAAAAGTTAGTATTTGGCTAAGGTAACAAAACTGAATATCATGAACAGAGTATGAGGTTCTGGGATAGAAGAATCTAAAAAGTAAAAATTTATTAAATTTATATTATTAAGAAGAGTATGAATCTGAAGATCAATATCTGTATTTTCCAAGTTTGTTTTATTAATTGAAATTCTGCTTTATTATTTGAATGTTGTAATTTGAACAATGTTGAACATGGAGAAGTCAGCAATGCCTTAAAAGCATGCAAATTAAATATACAATAATCAGAAAATTCAAATGAATCTCTGACTTCAGTGCATTGAGGGGTACATGATTCAATAATTTAAAAATTGTATTATGTATGCAATTTTAGCTATCTTCTTGCCTAATCTATATATGTATATATACACATATATGTGTACATATATGTGTATATATACATATATATTTTTTATTTATGCCTGAAATCCAAATTCTATAACACATCAAAGACATGGGGGCTTGGGAAAGCAATGAATGTCTATATCTGCCCCTTTTTCAGAGGCTCACCCCTTTCCTAGCTGACCATTGCCCCTCTTTGTACTCTGTCTCTCATGTTGGGACCTTTTTATGTCATTATTGTGTAGGTTTCATAAGAAGGACACCTGTCCATAGTCAGTCTTTGGTGTTTGGTCCATTTCACTAAGCATTACTGACTTAAGGTGGCCCCCTTTTCATTCAAAATCTTTATATCTGTCTTTCTTTGTGGCTAATTAATACTCCATTGTGTACAGGTACCGTATCTTCTTTAACCATTCCTCTGTGGATGGGCAGGTTGTCACCAGATCTTTGACAAAGGGGCCAAAAAGATCCACTGGAGAAAAGACAGCAACTTTAACAAAAGGTGTTGGAAAAACTGGATCTTGACATACGGGAGAATGAAATTAGACCCAAATCTGTTACCATACATTAAAATCAGATCAAAATGGATCAAAGAACTGGTATCAAAACAGAAACACTGAACCTACTGGAAGACAAAATAGGTAAAACCCTAGATGACAGGGATAAGAAAGGATTTTCTGAACAGATCGCCAACTGCACCAGAAATCTCAGCAAGAATCAACAAGTGGAACTACATTAAACTGAAAAGCTTTTGCACAGCAAAGAAACAACAAGGTGAAGAGACAATCCACAGAGTAGGATAAGATATTTACCAGTAACACTTCAGACAAAGGATTAATATCTCGAATGTACAAAGAACTCAAAAAACATAAAACACCCTAAAACAAATGACCCCATCAAGAAGTGGGCAGCTGAAATGCAAAGAAGCTTGATAAAGTACAGATGGCCATCAAGCACATGGAAAAGTGTTCTTCATCACTGGCCATCAGAGAAACGCAAATAAAAACAACACTGAGGTTTCACCTCACCCCATTGAGAATGGCCTACATCAAGAACTCAGAAAACAATAATTGTTGGTGAGGGTGTGGAAAAAGAGGAACTCTACTCCACTGCTACTGGGAATACAGGCTGGTACAACCATTATAAAAAGCAATCTGGAAATTCCTTTGAAAGTTGCGAATAGAAATCCCATTTGATCGAGCTACTGCTCTATTGGGCACGTTCCCCCTCCCTCCCTAAAAGTAAAGTCAGCATACCAAAAAGACACATGCATATCCATGTTTATTGCAGCACAATTTGTAATAGCCAAATCCTGGGAATAACCAACCTGACCATTCATAGAGGAATGGTTAAAGATGATGTGGTAACAAGTTGGTATAATGGTGGAAGGACATACTAGTAAGACTTGATTGTTCTTGAGGCCTTTGTAGTGTAGATTTACAATATTAAATAATTTTTGTATTCAGTTTATCCAGGGACTCAAGAAAATCCTGGTAGAACCTCATTTTTCTCTAAAGCTTCTTATATTCTCTTTTAAATGTTGGATATTTATTTCTTCTTCATGAATTTCTAGCATACCACGTTGATCTTGTACACTAAATCATCTTCAGTAGATATAAAACGTTCTCCAACAGAACTTTTTTAAAAAAAAAGATTCATGATCTACAATGGAATTAAATAGTGAAAAACCGAAACAGATCTTTACAGTCATTCTTGTGATGTTGTGAATACATCAAACTACAGAGATTTGAACTGTGACATGATCCAATATCTATTCCTTTGCTTGTAGTATTTTTTGTAAGTAATTGTTGACCTAGAAAGCATACATTCTTATTCCTAGTTATTTAGCCAGCATGCTGTTTTTTTATTATACCAACTCTAAATCTATTGTCTGTTTAAAATTCCTTAAGTTGATTTTATTACCATAACAGCAGCTTCCACAATCTTCATTATTCTGTTTTTATAATAACAAACATCTGTTTATCTTCCTTCAAACATTAGAATGAAGGAGGGATCAATTTCTGGGTTATGTTCTCGACTTCTGCACTGTTGTAACCAGACTGGTAAAATGAAAGTATAAGGTAGATTTTTTTTTCTTTTAGAGTTCTTCAGACTTCTTATGCTAAATGTTTAATCAGTGTCCCTTAGTTCAGGGGAAGTGACAGAACGTTAGATGCTGGCTGTAGGAGCCTGGGCACAGGGAAAGGAGAGAGAGTGGACGATGGCTGGGAGGGATAAAGCACACCTAGAGGTTTGTGTTATCTCTTATATTTCCCGTCTTCTCTGTTCTTTTCTATAACATCAAAAACCTGTGCATATCTGTACATAGGGAGAGGCTGATTTGCAGCAAATAGGACTCCTCCGTGCTCAGAGATAACTTTTACTTTTGGCCAAAATAAATGGTCTCCTTTGATGTGGTCAGCTGCAACATGAGCCTGAGTGTATGGGCCTAAGTGACTGGTAACATTTACTGGTATTTTCACTGGAGAATCATTGTTATAAAGGTCTGTTCTATGCACTGTGGAGTGTTTAGCACCATTTTTGGCCTCAGTTCATTCGACAACAGGGCCCAATATTCATTCCCACTCCACCACCCTTACTTTCTAATTGCTGGGACAGAATTCCCGACATCCACTTTAGGGCAGAGAGATTTATTTTAGCTGACAGTTTCTGAAGGTTACAGTCCATTAACAGAGAGGCAGCTGGAAATGGTAGAGTCACCTGGCTGGGCTGGAGCCAGAGCCAAAGTTGGAGCCTGAGACAGGCAGAGCTCCTCATGGCATAACGGAACCGAGCCAAGTCAGGGAGGAAGGGTGGAACCAGCACGCACCACTCCAGGTCAAGCCGCAAGCATCTGCACCTTCCAGCCAGTCCCCACCTCTCAACAGTACACAGCACCCGTAGGTACATGAGGCTTTTGGGGGCCACTCCAGACCCAAACCACGACACATCCCTTTCCCCAAATCCATGTGGGACAGTTGAAAAGTGTCTCCAGATATTGGTAAATGTCCCCACCTGGAAAAAAAAAATTACCCAGATTGAGAACCACTACTGTTCCGACATGGTAAGTTCTAGTTTTTTTTTTAGTGTAGTTTTTTCTTTTTATTCAAGAAATAACTGTCTGTGAGTTTTGTTCATCATTTTATTTTAGTTTTTTGCCTGACCGTAAATGCCAACCCACTTTTTTCTACCTCCACTTACCTGCGTTCTACACAAGTTGTTTATTGCTCGATGATCTTCCTTCTCATTTTATGTACAGTTGTTAGTTAATCCCTCATCTCCTTTTATTTTGCTGTCATTTAAAAGAAATATCACGACTGAAGTGTGGGAAACAGATGCTTATAGTTGGTCTGTTGTCTATTTTTAAACTACTCAGTTGTTTTTAAAATAGAAAATTTTGGAGAAGACTTATATTTTAATTCCTTAAAAATATACTTAGTGACATATTCTGACTTTTTTCCCACTTATTTTACCTTTTCTTTTCTAGAGCTCATTATCCTGGGACTCATACATTACAGAATGCAAAGATGACTAAGAAGAAACTTTGGTCTTCTGAAGATTTTAGCACTTTCAATAATGATGTGGGTGCGGGCTGTTGGGCACGCATATTAAACCAGAATTATGTCAACGGCTGTATGACGTCGTAAGTTATTAAAAGCCCTTTGCAGCTTTTATTATAACAAATTAAAAAAATACAATGTCGATACCTACATCTAAGCCTATTTACCTATAATCCATATTCTGTATACTTGAATGTCTGTATTAAGTGATGTATGGTCTGTGGAAATACAAAATGTAGTAAAATTCATACAGTTAAATGAATTTGGACAAACTACACAACTATTTAAATAACACAAATTACTGTATATATCTTAACACTGCATCTCTAATTGTTATATTATGTGTCTCCAAAGATAAAGATATTCTCATACATGATTTCAATATCATTTTTAAGCACTTTAAAGTAATTCTATACTCTGGTCTGTGTCCCAAGTGGTTCCAGTACCATACAAGTTTGGGAAACAACAATGTGGAAAATATGCTTAGTTGAATATTTTCCTTTTTCTGGAAATGTAAGCTGTTTCTATTTTAATTAATAGCTTTATATGAACTGAAATGATTGTCTACAAATATCTTTGTATATATCTATAGTTATTTCCTCATGGTATATTTTCATACCTGTAATATCTGGGGCAGAGGTATATGGGTTTTGAAGGCTTTTGTATGTGCTTTGCAAAATGCTCTCCAGAAATTTGTCTTCATTTATATTTCTATCATGAGCTAAAGAGGATAGTAGACATCCTTGCAGCTGAGAGAAGTCATGAAAACTCTTACAATATTGACTGATAGTAGGGATTTTAAAGATTGGGACTACTCTTTCTACTTGGAGTTAAGACAATTGGAAGGCTTAGATTTATTAAGAATGCGATTCTGACTTTTGTGGTAGATAGGGACTGATTAGAAAAATAAAATTCTATGGTAAAGTAGGCCTGATTAGAACTTGTCTTTTGTGCTTGGTTTTCTGAGAAACAGAATCACAACCTTTGGGGTCCATACCTGCTGTGAGCTACTCGGGCCTGGTCATCTGAAAGAATGGTTAAAGAGTAGACCACTGAACTTATCCAAGTAGTACTTGCAGCTGAAGCAAAATAAAAGCAGAACTGGTCTCATACTTGTATATGCATTTGTACATTTGATCCTCACAGTAAACTCATGAGCTAGGTACAATTATTATCCTCATTTCACAGCTGAGGAAACTGAGGTCCAGAGAGGCTAAGTGGTGGAACCATGATTTGAACCCAGACAATCTGACTTTAGGAGTTCTCAATTGTAAAACTTTGCAACAGTTCAAAGTCAAGTTCATAAAATTATGTCATGAAATTGGGGCATTAAGAAGGCTGACTGTCATAAAGAAAGCAGGTATGGAAAAAAGCCTTTTTTTTTGTATTTGACTCAAATTTGCCACACGTCCTTACTGAATAGGACATGATTCACATCCACCACACAGTAAGAAAACCTTGCACATTCCATTCCACTTATGTTTTTTCATTATGTGGCTCACCATTAAAAGTGCTTAGATGTGTACAACACTGACTTTTTAAAAATGTGAATGAATTTAGGCAGCTTTTTTTTTTTTATTTTGGGTGGCTGTTTACATATTGAAATGTAATTATGATAAGGACTTTTTTGCTGGGTCTTTAGACATTTTTATATTTACCACGAGTTTTTTTTTTTTAAATGAATTAAGTACAATTGCTTGGAATTTGGTGGCTAGTTACTATGAAGAGCTGCCTTATGGGCGAAGTGGATTGATGACTGCCCAGGAGCCGTGGAGTGGGCACTACGTAGTAGAATCTCCTATCTGGGCTTCAGGTGGGTATGATCCAGATTCCTTCTCTCCCTTAATTCCTAGGATGCAGAACAGAAGGTGCCTGGAGGAGATAATACAAACTGTGTTTGGCCATGTTTTAAGTGTGTGTCTCTATTTTAAGTGAGATTTGCTGTTGCTTTGTAAGAGTACCTTGGGTAACTAAATTACTTTATGTATTCCATACATAATTATTCTAAGATAAGGCCCTTAGAAAAGAGTAAGAGAAGAAGGTGATAGGGAAAAGAAATGTCTAATAATGGAGGCAGAAGATTTACCTAAGTGTGTAATAGCAAATTAGGTAATGTAATTGCTAATGAAATAACGCAAAGATTCCATTTCAGAATTTCTGAAGATTTTAAAATTAGTCTTGGAAGCACTTTATTGTAGTTAGAGTGGTAACAAATTCAAAGGTAGTAAATGAGAAATATTAGATAATTAGCAAATGCTTAATGAATCATTAAGTGAAGTAATTATAAACATGTGAAATATCATAGCTTTAGAGTGTTCTTTAAATTCACTGGTATGTGTTGTTAAAAGGTAATTTTTATAATTTTCTTTGCCTTGCAAAAACTTTTTAATTTGGTATAATGCCATTTGTTGATTCTGGGACTATTTCTTTTGCATTGGGTATCTTATTAAGAAAGTCCTTGCCTACACCTGTACTTGTTAGATTTTTGCTTAATTTTTCTTCCAGAAGGTTCAGTGCTTCAGTTTTAATATCTAGGTCTTTGGTGTGCTATATGTACAGAATGGAGTACTGCTCATTTATACAGATAGTTTTGAGGCTTTTGTAGGTAAATGGATGCAACTTGAGACCATTATGCTCATTGAAGTGAGTCAGACTCAGGTTAAATATCGAATGGTTTCTCTAATATAAGAAACCCAGAATACAGTCATTTCATAGAATAAATGGGGAGCATGGTGGGAGTTAGCGGGGAGGGTGAGGGTGTGGGAGGGTGAAAAAGGGAGAGGGGATGGGTTTGTAACGCTAACGCAGTATATGCGAGCACAAAATACTCAAGTTCAATGTAAACATTATGTATCTGATATACATATTAATTAAATGGGGAATAGAAAACAATTAGAAAATGTTTAAATGTGACAGCAATTGGGTCAGAGAACGCAAGTTCCAATTTCTTAACCTCATGGATAATTTTTCCTTCATTTTTTAAAGCTCTGTGTTGTTTAGGCCATGATTATTAGATTAAAGATAAATATTTTTAAGTATTAAAGGTATCAAAGATATATATCAAAGAGGTACATATAGTCCTATGACATTATCCCAAATTCCTTACATTGTTCAAACAGATGGAAAACTGAACTGAACTTGTGTGTCTTGGTTGATTAATCCCATAAATGTTTAATTGTTGGTTCTAGTTACCTAGGTGAACTAATACATGCAAGATGTGATTGAAAAATACAGTGAGTGTCTTTAGTTACACAGTTATTGTTACCCCAATGTCCTGAATTGGTTCAGAGTGTTTGCCTTTTGTGGTCATTTTGACTTTGTGAAAGAGGCAGAAGTTACAAGGTGCCAGATTTAGTAAATAAGGTGAATGAGAACACCTAAGGTTTTTATGAGCCTGCCTCATAATAGATGCTTTTGATTTTTGTGACTGTGTTTGAAATGGGGATATAAAATATTACTTAGCAGATTTTTAGGACAGTTTTGGAGGTAATTATTAAATATACATGTGGAAATAATTTTTTTGATACCATAATTTTTTGAGGTAATTGATTAGTGAGGTTTTGCTTGCATTTGTGATTGCTTAGGGTTATGCAGGTTGGAAGGTTTTCTTATGTTTGCTTTTGGGGAAAAAAAGACTAATCAATACTCCTGAACTGACAGATGCATTTTTTTAACCAGTAACTTCAAGAATCTTTCTTTAATTATACCATTTAACTTCATTAATTATTTAAGAACTGAAACATGACTTTGGCAGATATTTTCCTCCAAAACAGAAAATAGCTTATTAGGTTTAATAAAACTCTAATGATAGATATAGCTATTTTTAAAGGAAATCTTATAGTCACCATTTAATCTTATTTGTATCTTTTCTGCCTTTCTATATTATAGCTCACACAACTCAGTTTACTCAGCCG
Organism: Ctenodactylus gundi; assembly: GCA_004027205.1. Lineage (NCBI taxonomy): Eukaryota > Metazoa > Chordata > Mammalia > Rodentia > Ctenodactylidae > Ctenodactylus > Ctenodactylus gundi. Next base: position 721,247 of record PVKB01000275.1, on the reverse strand, counting down.
GGTTGGTATTACCTGAAGACAGTTGGCCATTTAGAGAAAGGAGGAAGCTATGTAGCTCTGACCGATGGCTTAGGTAACCTCACTATCATCATTGAAACTATGGTAATTCTTTTGTTGTTGATATTAGATTAACTCCTTTAGTGTTAGAAACAGCATATAAAATACTGATCATCTGATTTTTTTGGTCTTATGTACATGCACACACACAGATGTACACAGAAACATGTATGCAGATGCCAAAGTATCATAGCTTTTAAAATTTTAGTTAGATTTCATCTTTTCTCCACTTTGTGTTTCTGGCAAGAGGAGAAATGTAAGACTATGTGTTTACCAATATCTACGGACACTTTGAAGGCTTTCCATTTCCCTCATATATAATCTCATGAAGACTGTAGCTTTTTCCATTTTCAGTCTCAAGTAAGGTGTTTTTGGAGAATCTTGAGTCTGTTCAGAGAAGTGGGCCCAAAATTCAGCTGGCCATCAGGATACAAAGGGAAGAGAAGGTTCCGATGGTTGAGAAGAGAGATGGAAGAGGTCAGGGCTCAAAGTCGGACATCGCAAGGACTCAAGAGCACCGTGTAGAAGACTAAAGGTGGTGAAAGAGGAAGGAGGAACAGAAGCAAGTGAAAAGAACAGGTCAAAGGTGCTGGTTTGGAGACATCTTAAGCTTCTGAAGAGGCCAATGAAATTTCAACAGAAGGAGATGGGTAGAGTTGGGAATGTGTGTATTCAAATGTGGGCTTGGGTTGGGTTTTAGTTGACCAAGAACTTTCTGTGGCAGAAGCAGGATCTAATTCAGAGAGCCGAAAAGACTTAAAAATATATGTAACTCCTACCAGGATCTGAATGTCAGCCTACAATTTGGCTAACTTCTGAACATAGATCTCTTAAAAGTATTTTTAAAATCCTTAAAAAATGTTTCTTTAATTTAGACTCTCTTAGTATCAGGTTCCAGGCAGGACAAACAGTAAATATTATAGATAGTATTCATCTTTTTTCTTTTTTTTTAATCAGAGGTATTTATTAGGTGACTCAGAACCAAAACCAATAAGCCTTTTATAACTTACCATGGACCAAAGAGGACTTCTCAAAAGAACATGCAAAAAGGCTTGAGGAATGGCTCAGCCAAGCGCTAAGTTAAGTGCTAAATATCTGAGTTAAATTCCCCAGCACCACATGAGCCAGGCATGGTGGCTCAAACCTGTGATCCCAGCAGTTGAGAGACTGAGACAGGAGGATTGCCTATGAGTCCAAGGCCAGCCGGGGTTCCATAGTGAGTTCAGGACTAGTCTGGGTTGCAGAGTGAGACCCTGTCTCAAAAAAAAAAAAAAAAAAAAAAAAAAAAAAAAAAAAAAAAAAAAAAAAAAAAAAAAAAAAAAAAAAAAAAAAAAAAAAAAAAAAAAAAAAAAAAAAAGGCAAAATGATGTAGGCTTCCCAAGATCCAGAGCCGCTTCCAAATGACAGCCAGAATAAAGACAGACATCCCATGTGCATCAGACCTGGCAACAGACTTGATGCTGTGAATGGAGAGTAGCCCACATTTTAGTGTGGTCCTAGTTTTGGGTCCTTAACCTGGATTTGGGTGCCTCCACAAACAAAAACGACAGCTCATATGCCTGTGACAAAAAGTTAAGCCAAGTTCTGAGGACAGATCAAGACAAACAGGAAAGCAGCGTTAATTAATAATCCCAGGGAGGGAAGGATCCACCAGTATTTGGTATCCAACACCAGATTCATACACGAGGTGCATCGAATCATTTTTCTTGCTAATTGAAATTTGGAAAGGAGAGGACAAGAAGGTTTTTTTTTTTTTTTGGTCTTTGTTTTGGTTTTGTTTGTTTTTCAACTTTATGTCTTGGCTAAGTACCGTACGAAATAGAGATTGACGAGAGCAGACTTTCGTATGTATGCGTACTTTCCTGTTAGCTTTGTAAATTATCCTAGCGTCTCATCTTCAGGCTCTGGCGTAAGTGGGCATTTCATTCTGTCCACCAGAAACTGTGGCCGTCCGAGTGCTCTTTTCCTTTGGGTACAGGGAAAGCATGCCTTACGTTAGGCTCTTCTGACCCACTTCAGAGGAGTAAAATGGGAGAGGCTCAGAGGGCCAGCGTCGTGCTTCTGTTTTCTTACAATACTGCTTCTAGTGTTTGGGTTTTTCTTGTTCTAATCCCAAGCATGACTATTATGAATAAAGGCTGTGATTAACATCTATGTAGAAGAGTTTCCATGGACTTGTTTTAGTTTTCTTGGGGACACATTGCGGAATGGGAATTGCTAAATCAAATGGCATCCTGATTTTTCTTTTTAGACAGGGTCTTGCTCTGTAGTCCAGGATGGTCCTGAACTCATTATGTAGCCCATGCTTACCTCAAACTCACAGAAATCCCCTTGCCTCAGCATTCCATGTGCTGGGATTACAGGTGTGGGCTACCATGCTCTGTTTACATGGTGCTGGGAAATCAAGCTCTGGGCTTTGTGCTTTCTATACATGTGCTCTGATCACTGGGCTATTCCTCTAGCCCCAAATGGTGCCCTTATATGTAACATTTTGAAGAACTGCCAAGTTGTCTTTCAGAGATGCTACCCCAGTTTGCGCTGCCACCAGCAGTTCATGAGGCTGTTTTGGTATATCCTCACCAGCAGTTTTGGTCCCTTCTTTAGCTATCTTAATGGGCGTGTCTCATAGTTGGTTTGCATCTTCCTAGCTATTAATGATGTTGGACCTCTTCTCATGAGCTTATTGGCTGTCTGTATGTCTTCCTTGGAGAAAAGTCTATTTAAACCCATTATTCATTTCTAATGGGGATACTTGTACTTTTATTATTGAGTTGTAGGAATTCTTTATACAAAAGCCTATTATTGAATACATAATTTGCAGATAATTTTCTCTCATTCTCCTTCGTCAGTGGGTTGTCTTTCACTTTCTTGATGATGCCCCTTTGAGTTGAAAAAGTTAAAATTTTCACAAAGTCCAATTTACTATTTTTTCTTTTTTGTGCTGTTAGTATCATATCTAAGAAATCATTGCCTAATCCATGGTCATGAAGATTTATACCTGTATTTTCTTCTGAGTGTGTATATAGTTAGTTACTTGATCTATGCTATTTCTTAGTGGGTGTTAGATATTTGTCCAACTTCATTTTATGGCAAGTAGATATTCAGTTGTGCCTTTTATTGAAGGGACTATTCTTTCCTCTTGATTGTTGAAATTCATTTGGTAGTAAGTAGGAGAGTTTAGTTTTGGAATCTCCATTTTGTTCTGTTCACCTTTGATAGTCACTATGCTGTCTGAATTGCTGTAGTTCTGTAGTAAAGGTTTGGAAGGTAAATGTAACTACTCCAACTTTTTTTTTTTTGTTAAAGATTGTTTGGATATTCCAGGTCCCTTGCCTTTATGTATTAATTTTAGGATCCATTTGCCAGTTTCTGCAAAGGACCAGCCAGTGTTTTGATAGGGATTATGTACAATCTGTAGATTAATTTGGGAAGTATTGCCATTATAACTTAAGATTTCCTGCCCATTAAATGGGGTATCTTTCCATTCATTATGTCATACTTAATTTCTTTCTATATTTTGTCACTCAGTACACAAATCTTATACCTTTTGTCAAAGTACTATTCCTATTTTATTGTTTTTGATTAGTTGAAATTAGTTGTCTTAATTTCACTTTCAGATTTTTAGTTGCTCATGTGTAGAAATGCAACTGACTTTTATATTGATCTTTCATCTCACAAATTTGGTTTGAATATTTTTGGTGGATTTTTAAGAGGATTTTCTGTATATGAGTATGTCAACTACATTTAAAAATATTTTTACTTTTTCCTTTCCAATATAGATGCCTTCTGTTTCTCTTCTTTTTTCTGATTATTCTTGCTAATATCTTTAGTACTATGTTCAGTGAAAGTTGTGAAAATACATATTCTCAGTTTCTAATTTTAAGTGTACATTATCAAGTATAATGTGTGTATTTTCATGGATTTTGAGGGATTTCCATCTATTATTAGTCTGAGGAGTCTTTTAAATGTTTCTGTTTCTATTGACATGATCATTGGCCTTTTATGTTAATGATATGGTGTGTTATGTTGATTGATTTTGTATGTATCTGTACATTTCTGAGGTAAGTCCTACTTTGTTATTAGGTGTAATTCTATTTATGTTCCTAGGACTGGTTCTCTAGTATTTGGTTTATGATTTTTTTATTATAGGACATACTGCAATTTTCTTATCTTAGGTAGTTTTCACCTCATTTTGATAATCACGCCTTAGAGACAAGTGCTTGAGTCACTGAGTGAGGCTGCCGTGTGTTTTCTTCCCAGAGTGCAATACCAGAGTTGCAGGTGTGGTATTCCAAGCTTGGAAAGCCATCTGAGCAGTCTCTTTTTAAACAACTAGATTCATAGAATGACTTGGGAAATGTTTCTTTGAAGAATTTGTGAGGGATAGATGTTAGTTCTTGATGTGGTTGGTGGAATCTACCTGAACATGTATCTAGTCCTCTTATATTTTCTTCATAAACACTTTGATTTAATGACTTAATCTCTTTAAGTTGTAGATCTATTTTTGTTTTGTTTTGTTTTGTTTTGTTTTGTTTGAGACAGGGTCTCATTCTTGTAGTCAGGCTGGACCTGAACTTGATGTGTAGCCTAGGTTGACCTTGAATACACGGCAGTACTCCTGCCTCAGCCTCCCAAATGCTGGGGATATAGGCTTTTGTGTGGATCTAGGGAATTGAACCCAGGCATATGGGTGTGCTAGGCAAGCACTTTAACCACTGAACTGCATCCCAGCCCTAGATCTTGCCAGATTTTATTTTATTTTATTTTTTTCATCAATTGATCTGGTAGTTTGTGTTTTCCTATACTTACGTTATTTTAATTGGTGTTATCTAATGTTTTTTCATATAATTGTACATAGAACTCACATTTCTATTTGTGTAATGTTGGTAGAGATTTTTACTCCTGACTTGATTCACTTGAAAAGTCATTGAGATTTGCTCTGATGAGGCCCACACAATATATACACTTACTAAGGTTATATTGAAAGAAATTTAATACAGTTATATTTGTTGCATAATGTATTTCTGTTAATCTTGGGGCATTAACTATAATTTTTTCCCTAAGATAGTTTGTATCTCATTTGCTTAACTTACGTGATGTTTTTTTTCTCCTTAGAGTCATAAACATTCTAGGTGCATACGGCCTTTGGTTCCTTATTACAATGTGTCACAACAATTGGCTACTTTTGTTCTGAAGGGATCTCTTGTAAGTACTTCTGTGTGACTTTTATTTTGATTTGACAATTTATATATTCTGTCACAGGTTGGCAGTTCCTAAGTGAAGTCTTATATGATCAAATACTAACAATTTGTAGATGAAAGGACACCTGCCTTGGAGTCTGATGTCTTTGGATTCTTTTAAACCATCAGGGCAGAGACCAGGAGGAGTTAAAGCTCATTGGAGCTTTGAGAAATACTTTAAAAACAAGCTTGCTAGAAAATTGCTCTTGGTGGTCTAAGCATCAGTTAGTTATATGCTCCAAGGAACTTTTAGGCACTGATCTCTAGTGTGCTATTCTTTTTTGGAGACACAATCTCACTCTAGTCCACGCTGGTTCTGACCTCACTATGGAGCCCAGTCTGACCCTGAAACTCATGGTAATCCTCATGCCTCAGCCTCCCAGGTGCTGAGATGACAGCCATGTGCTACCATGCCCGGTTTATGAGGTGCTGGGGAATCCAACATAGGGCCTTGAGCTTTCTAGGCAAGCCCTTAAACTGCTGAGACATTGTTCCAGCCCTAGATTACTATTCTTAAAACAAAAATAAAGGCCACCAAATTCTTGCTATTTCTTCCCTTGTTAGACTTGGACTAAGAACATGCAGGCAGTACCTTTAGTAATTATTAATGGCAAAGGAGTTGCTTTATAACAGAGTTATTCAAATGATTTTTACCAGATCAAAAAAGATACAAATATATACTTTAATATTTGCCAAATTTTTTAGTGTTTTTTACAAAATAAATATTTGCTTGAAAGCATGTTCTTTTTTCACAAATGTTGCTATTTAAAATTTGAGACGATGCCTTCGGTAAACTGAACGGAGTGAGCCTTGTCCTCACCTGTCCGTGCTGCGCCGGCTCTGGAGAGCCTTAGAGACAAGTGTGTGAGTCACTGAGGGAGGCTGCTGTGTGTTTTCTTCCCAGAGTGCAATACCAGAGTTGCAGGTGTGGTATTCCAAGCTTGGAAAGCCATCTGAGAAGTCTCTTTTTAAACAACTAGATTCTCTATGGGTAAGTTTAAAATAAATTCCTATATTCTGCGCCTCATACCAGTAAAGTTGTAAATGGGAGTAGAAATTGGATTAATGGACCAAGATTTTATGGCTGAAGCATATAGAGATAAGTTTGTTCCCCATAAAAAAAATAGAAATCTACTTTCAGGAATTATAGACGTTTGTAAGTTTAGAGACTTGTTTTGCTCTTAGAGACTCATTTGCCTTGGTGGATGGTAGGTGAGTAAGAAATTCAAGTCTCATTTGAGACTTTTTCCCACTAACCCTCTGTATTCTGCTGCTGGTCGAATATGGACAATTTTAGTGTTGCCTAGACTATGTGCTAAGGTGACCTAACCAATTGTCCACTACACTGGACGCCTTGTCTTATTTAAAGTTTACAGCCCAAGGGTTCCTACAATGCTTGTCACCTGGTGGTTTCTCAGGAAAGTCTTTAAAGAGTGAATTGGCTCTAGTAAGCATATTACTTCACCCAGTTGACACAAATTTGTTATTTTTTCTGATAATTATGGTATTCTGTTAATGAAATAGTCACATCAGTGACTAAAATATCCATTATATATCAGGTTCTAAAGAGAGAATAGTGTCTGCTTTTTGTGTAACTAAGTGCTACAAATAGAATTATAAAGTTTAAGATTGTTCTTTAGTCAGAATATGGCACCAGAATTTTATAGAGCTGACCAGTTTACTGTTCATGAGAAGATATGATATAGACCTTTTTAATTCAAAGTAGAAAAAGAACTTTTTAAAGTTTGATAAAATAGGCATAAATTTAGTGCCTGTATTTGTTATATCAGGGATTCTAATGCCTTCAGAGGATTAAATTTAATGTAGACCAGTGGTGAGATAGGGAATATTTTCTGTTGGTCACACAGGAAATATTATCTTTTTTTAATCCTCCCAGCAGCTCTGTAAGGTATGTCTTTTTTTTCCTGGTAATTTTATAGATGAGAAAAAAAGGAGATTGAGTTGACATAAATGTAACTTGCTGATTGAAATATGCAGTGAACATGTAGTAAGCAGGAGTTTTCTTTCTTAATTGTAAAAAAGTTTCCTGTGTATAGAAATGTGTCACCAGTGAGTTGTGTTGATTTTTCTCCCTTGAGTAAGTCCTACAAGAGAAGCGAACAGTCCCTCACTATGCAGTGAGTACACACAAGCTTGAATGAGCTCAGGGTGTAGTGGGAAAGCTGCTTGTGGAGTGGCTCGTGGAACTAGATAGTGGGCCCTCTAGTCCATTCCTCCCTAAAATGAAACTCTTTAAAAATCCTCTCCATAAATTAGTTTTATAGTCTATATTTTTTTAAGAAAAAAGATTCCAAGGAACTAGTTACTGCTGTGTCTTAACAAGTGTTTAGAAGTCCTACCAGAGATGAATTGGGCTTATTTTTTTAAGCTCTGTTTTTGTCTAACTGAGTTGATCTGTAGCATATCTGTCATTGAATACAGTGGTGTCTCTTGGTCAGCTCCTCGACAGCAATGGCACGTTCACACTGAAGCTGCAAGAGGATGAGCTGTTCACGCTTACCACCCTCACCACAGGCTGCAAGGGCAGCTGTCCACTGCCTCCCAAGTCCCAGCCCTTCCCACCTTCCTACAAGGATAATTTCAATATTGGTAAGTGGTTTCCATCAAGGTCTGACTTGTCTGGCCCTTCACAGCAGCAGGTCAATTTCTGCCTGTCAGAATGCAGAATGGACTGACTGCCGAAAGCATGTTCACTTAGCTCTCAGATCTCTGGGTGATCTAAGGAGACCCAAGTTTTATATTACTTCACAGTCAGTCTCAACTTAGAGCTCTATAGATTTCCCTTCTTTTTTTCTTTCATTTCCTTTCATTGCATTTCATTTCTTTCTTTTCTTTTTTTTCTGAGACAGTCTGTAAATGCTAGGCTGGCCTTGGAGCTCAACATGTATTTCAGGTGACCTCCCACTGCTATCCTCCTGTCTCAGCCTCCCCAGCACTGGGATTATAAGCTTGTGCCATCATGCCTAGCTAGAACCCTATATTTTTCAATGTAGAGTTCGTTGTCAAAATGGAACTAATAATTCTAAGTTTGTATGTGTGTGTGAAATCAAGATTTGTATGTTTGCCGTGTCAGCCTAACTGACATTTTCGTTTTGTGTGGAAGTTCGGCCACATCGTTGTCAAAATGGAACTAATAATTCTAAGTTTGCATGTGTGTGTGAAATCAAGATTTGTATGTTTGCCATGTCAGCCTAACTGACATTTTCGTTTTGTGTGGAAGTTCGGCCACATCGGTGTCTGTCTTTCTGTGGTGCTAGTGAACGGGCGCTTAGGGGCAGTTGCATTGTCCCTGGGTATCCAGTTCATTTGTACCCTGTAACTGTGCCTGGGCATTTTATAGTATAGTTCTTCTGGTGTTTAGGAAAATGTGTCCTGAAGCTGTTAGAAAAGGTTTGGTTGTCACTATTTTAGGAAAACCATTTGAAAAAATTTTTAGAAGACATGGTCATTGTGGCTATACTTCTAGATCAGTTAGAAGGCAAAAAACCGATTACTGATTATTAAGTGGCATTATATTGGACTGTGGGCCTTATAGACAGGATCAGGTGGCTCTGTAGGCTACTCCTAAAAGTTGTAGCCTTAGGAGAATAAGAGGGAGGATCTGGTATTGCTGGAGCAACCTGAATCTTTTTTTGGCAGGCCTACTCCATCAAAACTAGATGCCCCTACCAGGTCCTCCCAGTAACTGACTCAGGGGCTCAGATTTCTCGTCTAGAAAATGATCTTCAAGCTGAGTGGCATACAGGGATCTTTGACTATTTGCACTGGAGTCTGCTCAACTCTTTGTATAATATTAAAAAATGGATAAAATCATGTGTCACAAAAACTAATTGATTAGATCTAAGCTTTTCTAAACTTTAACTGTGAATATTTATTTACTTACAATATTTCAAAAGTATTTCAAAATGACCTTAAGATAGCAGAGAGACATTCTGTAAGGATTTGATACTCAACAGATCCTTTCTTGTGTTCTCACCAGATTACCCGTTTTTTAGTGAAGCTCCGAACTTTGCCGATCAGACCGGTGTATTTGAGTACTATATGAATAGCGACGACCCTGGGGCCCATCGCTTCACGCTGCGCCAAGTTCTCAATCAGAGGCCCATAACGTGGGCGGCCGATGCTGACAACACGATCAGCATTATTGGAGATTACCAGTGGTACGCAAGTGATGTTTCCCATGTGAATACGGCTGCAGTCGCCCTGTGGTGCTGTCAGGTGCACTTGGAGCAACGAGTTCTCAAAGTCTGCCTTGTTGAAGAACCCAGTGTGTTTGTAATAATTGCTAAGTATAGTGGTGGCCACAAATCTGTAAAATACCTTACTTCACATTTGCTCAACTTCATAGTTATTATTAAAGGAGAAATTTGATTTAAGTAAAAAAAAATTTGAGGTTTCTAGACCCAATTATAATTTTATATTTATTTAGAGATTGTCATTTGAGGTTGTTTTTGTTTTGTTTTTTGCTGGAAACTTGATTTATTGATCTGATGTTGCCACCTGCTGGAACAATATCAGAATCACACAGCCTTAGCCTAGGTAGAAAATCTGTTTACCAGGTACATGGCAGTAGTAAAAAGCAAATCAGCTTTGGCTAGCTGGTGGATTAAACCCTTTTTTTTTTTTTTAGATAAGTTGTATTTCTTATTCACTTAAAATATAATTCCCAAATCAAGACTTCACTTTCTGCTTTAATTTAGTTATATATCTCAATGTATGAAGTTATTTTTATACTGGTTTAGGTATCAGTTTCCCTTGGTTTCCTACTACTTTGGAGATAATAAAGAGTAATAACAAGGGGCAGGGATATGGGAGATAGTGGGGAGGGAGGGTGTGGAGGTCAAAAAGCGAGAGGGGAAGGATTTGTAATTTGGCACAGTATATGTGTGCACAAAATACGCAACTTCATTTGTGAGCATTGTGTTTCACATGTATACACAACAATAAAAGGGGGAAAAGAGTACTGCCAAGCCACCAGGAAGCCCTATCTGAAGCTTGCAGACAGGACAAGGGTGAGATGATTAATCCAAAAGGATTTAGCTACTTACCTGAAGCATATTCCAGAAAGTACTTAGCCTTTGTCTTCTTTATTTATTTTCTGGGATATATGTTACCCAGTCTGGCCTTACATTCACTGTTGCTCTACCTTCATCTCCAGTCTTTTTCCCTTTTGTGTAGTCTCAGTTATTTTTGTCCCCAAGATTTAACATTATGTCTTGAGAAACTTTGAATTATCTAGTTTCTGGAGCAGTTATATTAATTACTTGGAAAGTTATTGAAGCCCAGTGAAGAATTCTTCCCTAATTTAGGGTGACTTTGGTTCTGTCTCATCTCAGGGGATAAAAGTACTGCTTATCATGCCATCTCTGAGGTAGACACTGTACCTGGATTATCTGATTATGGTAGTGGAGTGTGTGACTTTTTCATTTGTGACTAATAGTCTTGTAAGGGATAGGCCTCATAATTGGGCTCATCAGTTTGGAAGCCAGTCCCCATAGAACACCTTGAACTTTTCCATGGTGACCTCGATCCCTCCATTCCTTTAGACACCATAGAGGGATCTCTCTAAACTAAGACTAGAATGTGAGATAGGAAAGAGGGAAATGTTTCATTTTTTTTCCTCATCCCATCTCTAAATAGAATTAAGTTCATGGTACTGACAGTTTCTGTCACGTTTCAAATTTGTGCACCTGGAAAGAGGTAGGCACATCTATATAACAGCTCTAGTCCTTAGAGGCTTCCTGCTGTGATAAACTAGACAGAGGAGAGCTCCTCTGATGTCTGAGTATAGGACACTGGGCTTGAGTTCTTGATCTTCAGGTGAAACTCTGGTTGCATAATGGAATGTGGATATTCTTCCTTGTGTGCCTACTGCTGGTTACTATCTTTTTCTTCTTTATGTAGTAAAATCTCGCTCTACAAAACTCTCTTAAGAAGAAACTGTGAGGAGTGTAAAGCTCACATAATTTGAAATCCAGTATTAGTCTAGCTCATATCCAAAATAAATTTCTTGGAATTCTTAGTCTTACCTTAGATAAATTACTTGCTCTATTACTTGGTTGTACACAAGTATTTTTTTTTTCTTTTCATTTGCAGTTAGATAGTGATTAGGAAGTGACTCATTTTCAGAGATCGCCTCAATTTGAGTGGTTATGTTCCCAGAAGAAAAGTGTTATATCTGGCGGCATGTTTCAAAGAGAACTGAGAGAAAAGCTCATGTAAAAGCTCTGATGGCTCCTAGTTGTTAGAGTTTCTTCTGTCCTTTGGTATACTCCTGTGGGCCAGGGAGTCTGGAACTAGAGATTTATTGCCTCTGTAGAAGACAGTGATGCTCTGTAGGATGAAATGGTTCTCAAAGTGGGATTTTTGGGCCAGGAGTATCAGCGTCACTTGGGAAGGTGTTAGACATGCATCTGGAGGGCTCACCTTGTGTTTGCTTACTGCGCCCCACCCTGAGAACCTGGGGCTGGGCCTAGCACAGCCCCTGAAGGCTGAGAAGCCCTGCTGCGAGGCACTCCAAGTTGGCAGTGTCTTTACAGAGAAAGAATTTTAGATCTTTCTTCAGGAATTTTTAAGTCTTACTAGGTTCCAGTGTGACAGTCAGTCCCATGCAGCTTATGTCCTCCCAGGGCCGCCTCCTGTGGGCTTCAGTGTTTCTCTCTGCTGATGGAATCTTGGAAACACCTCTTTGTTGCATGTTTTGTAGAAACTTTCACCTATTATGTACTTTAAAAAAAGTGGCCTCTGTTGATGTTGTGTTCTTAGGAGGACAGTTTGTTTTATTATAGAGAAGAAAGAAATCTGTTTTTAAGGAGATTATAATTAGTAACTGTTATTGTCCAGGAACATATGAAAAGACACAGTAAATAGGTTGAATTAAGTCACATAAAATCTAACAGTGTCTCCAGTGAAGATTCTTGAAGCTTGTTTGTGCCGCAACCTCAGACCCAGCAAATCACTTTCCGGCCTTTGTTAGAAGTTTGGAAGCATCTGCTGTGAAGTGGCATATCTATAGAGTTTAATTTAAGAGTACACATGTATTTTATTCTGCAGGACCAATGTGACTATAAGCTGCGATGTTTACATAGAGACCCCTGAGAAGGGAGGCGTATACATTGCAGGAAGAGTAAATAAAGGTGGCATTTGGATCAGAAGTGCCAGCGGAGTTTTCTTTTGGATTTTTGCAAATGGATTATACAGAGTTACAGGTGATCTAGGTAAGTGATTAGTTTTTTTTAAAGTCCCTGACTTACCATGTGATAGTAAGTTACTTTGAGCATCTGCTGCTTACTAGTTGGAGCAATAAAAGAGCTCCACCCCGAGGTTCTTATACATCTAGTGGGAAGAGACTCAACATACGCAGGCAAATACTAAACAATTCAAAATTATGGTACATTATTTAATTTTTACAGGGATGAGACACCAAAGTACATAAAATAATTATGCAAAGCTTTTTAGTGTATTGAGGGGCAAGCTGGGCTGTGAGAGGAGAATTTGGGTACATTGGGGTAAAGTTGTGATAAGAAGGAGAAAAAGCTGAGAGAATACCATAAATAAAAGCAAAACTGTACGAGTGTTGCTTTTGTGCTTATGGAACTATAAAGAAAGGAATTGCATTGGGGCGGAGCTCTTTGATTGCTCTCTCAAATTGAGAAATCTTACTTCCTAATTTACTTAATACTTGGCAATTTGACTTTGCTTATTCATCTTAATAGCAGTTGTCCTATTAGAACAGTGCCTAATGTAGAAATAGGTGCATTGAGTATTTTGATAGATCCCTTTGGGTTTGGTGGCTGCTGCTTCACTGAAACTGACCACTCTGGTGGTGATTATTTTTTTAATTCTGCCTTTTGAGCTTCATCCTGTACTACTTAAAGGAAAAAAAAAAAACCACTTTTCTCATTTGCTGTACTTCACCGCAACTTCTTAAGTAAAATAAATAGCAAAGAGACGTGTGATAGTTTGGACATCAGAGTAGGAATCATGTAATTATATCATGACTAGCCTCGCAAGCACCTCACTGGTTTCTTAATCCCAAGCAGAGGCTGGAGACATTCATTGATTTACCCTTAGTTTCAAAAACTAGTTAGTGGCAGCATTGAGAACAGGAATTTAAATCTGCATCCTCAATCCCCTGATTTCGGTGTTTGAAATTGACTCTCTGACATCCTCCTCCTGAGTTTCTCTCAGGCATCCAGATGCAGTAAAAATTCAAAAATTCACATACTCTTTACTCCCTCTGATTCTGAGTTAACACTGGTGCCGTGAAGCAGTTCCACCAGCTGGAGATGTTAGGTTGTCTTAGACTATGGTATAAATGTATCCTGAAATACAGATGCTAAACCATACTATAATTGCTTTTCAAGTTCTTGCTAGCTCTGTCGGGAGGTCCTGCATAGTTTATGGTTCTGAGTGGAACCATAATATCTGTCAGTATGTGCTTATGGAGTATGTGGTGGACTAACTGATGTTCTCTTTTAAATCAGTTGTAGATCTTGAAATGAAGGCACATAGTTCTTTATTAAAGCTGGTGTTACTACACACAGATGTCATTTGTGTATCCCCACTGAATTACGTGATTCTGTGGTTTAGTTTTTAAAAATATATCTATTGTGATGATGTTGTTGTTACAGCTGGATGGATCATATATTCTTCAGGATATGTTGAAGTTACAGCAAAAAAATGGTACACACTCACATTAACAATTGAGGTAAGCATTGCTGACCAGAATGGCAGGAGTAAGCATCTTTGTAGAATTGTCTGTTATAAAACAGATGGGAGAAAATAGGATAAAGAAGGACAAGAGTCAGAATCTGTCCTGGAGAAAGTTTTGTGTAATATGTTGCTCTCTCTGTGGGTGGTCTTCTAATAATTTGTTTAGGTTGGGATAGAGATTAATAATGAATTTCAGATAACTTTTAAGCTTGGCCTTTTTTCCTGCCCAACAAGCAAAAATGACAGTACTTGTGTCAGGTGTTAACAGTAGATACTGAAGATCAAATTGGAATAAAGCATAAATTAATTACACCCTACTTGATGGGCATGACTTTGTTCCTAGTTGTTCTCTCAATGGGGAGATCCTAAATGGACTTTGTCAGTTGCATTTACTTAGGCAAATGTGTAGAAGGGGAATTGCGTTTTAAATTTTGACTAATTCTGCCATATTGTACCAATTTTTTGTAGAAATTGAGATAATATTTGATAGTAATGATTTTGAAATTTCTTTCTGTGCTCATCAATGTGATTTTCATTTCTTTGGTAATTAGGGAGGTTGAACATTTTTTTATATTGACTATTTGGACTTCATCTTTTTTTGAAGTGCGATTTTCACATTCTTTTTTCCTCTATTGTGTTACTTTTTTCTGATGACTTAATATGAATTTATTATGTTTTGGATACTAAACCATTATCCATATATCACAAATAAATATTTTCTTGTCTTTTGACAAATGTATTTTTAATTTTGCTTATTTAAAATTAAGTATTTTGATGAGTAGAAGTTTTCAGTTTTGATGTTAAATATTTCACCTTTCATTTCTTTGAACATGTTGTATGTTGTGTTTTATTTAAGCTAGGCTTTCCTTTTCTCAAGGTTAGGAACATTTATTTTTCCTGTAAAACTAAACAAAGTATAGATTTATTTTTATGTTTACATGTTTTATCTGTCTGGAATTTGTTGGTGAATTAAAAGAAGAGGTTCATGGTGTAACATTTTAAAAAAAACAAATGAGTAGCTGTCATCATTTTTTACCTAGCCTGTTACTTTGTATGTAATTTAAAGGTCACACTTTTGAGGAAACAAGTCAACACATGTACACAGGCTTGGTTTTAAACTTTGTTACTCATATTGCTCTGTTATTAGTCAGTGTCATACTTTAAATTATACTTTCCAAAATCTTTATGTTGTTTATTCCTTTACTTCTTCAAAGTACTTTCCTGGCTACTTGATACGAAATGGCATTTGTCTCGCTCTTTATCACTTTTCTATTGCTTTAATGTCTTTCAAAAATTTTTTACAACCACATAACATTGCACATACTCAGTACCATGTTCTGTACGTACAGTACAGCTGCTCATAGCTCTTTTAGGTGTTGCTCATTGTATATTTGTAGTATAATATAATTTATTAGAAATTGGCTCTTGCCTTGTACCTGAGGTAGATTGGCCTGCCTGATTCTAAATGCTCTCCATTCCTAGGATTCTCAGCATCATTCATTATGTGTCTATTGCATCAGACAGCATACCAAACTCTCATACGTATTATCTCATTAAATCTTTATAAGGTGTGTCTTCATGATGTTCTGACAGAAGAACCAGAGTTGCATTTGTGACTTTGAGCTTTAATCTTGTTAAGACTTAGTCTGTCTACCCATAAAAAGGAAGAACTAAGACTCATTGCATTATAATTTTGAGACAAGACAGATTTGTTTTTATTTTTAGCCTATTGCTTCAAACCTCCAGCTCTTTACCTTTTAAGAGTAGCTATTGTTTAGTGATAGTTTATGCTGTGAGTATTGTGGTGTGGTAATGAGTCATTGTTCACTATTTGCAAAATACTGAGCTAAGTAGAATTGCACTCTTCTAAGGAATACATATTTTTTTTTCTTTGTCAGTGACCGGTAATCCCACCTTGTAGATGCTTCCCTTCTTCCGTAGCCCTTACTCCCTTCCCCTCATCAGGTTAACTGATGGTTTACTATTTTTCTAAGTTATGGATAGGAAGTCCACATGGCTTTGTAATGATTTGCTATGTGTGGAAACAAAGCAGTAAAACCAAAGGTAGATACTTCTGCTGAGGTGAAAGAAAGGTCCATAGCGAAGATTTTAAATAATAATGAAGAAGCCAGTGTTTAGGCTTTTGTCATATCTGAAGGCTGGATGCCTATTAGCCGAAACACCTTTGTTTGCTACTACTATACATAGTACTTATTTCTTTTTAATGCATCAGTGAGATTTTGTCTGAAACTTTATGTTAAAAGTTGGAAAAGTATTGAATGTTGTTAGTTTTACATTGTGGTGGAGCACAAAGAAATACTGGACTATTCTTTATACCTTGGGGAGCTATTTAAATTGGTGGTTTGTAATTAGATCTCCCAGAAAAAGTTCCCTGCATTTCAAACTTTTGCCTAAACTCATAGAATTTTGTTTTGCAGTGGTTAGTCCTGAGTGAGAAAGACATTTGCCCTGCTAAGTAGGTGGGCCATATGTTGTTAAGAAACAGACTTCAGAAGGCCAGTGCCATGCATTTTCACAGGATGTATTTTTCTCTCTCCTCCAGGGTCATTCCTGCTCTGGCAAGTTGAATGGCAAGTCTCTGTGGGAGAACATCCATGTGATTTTCCCACAGAATGGCTGGGCTGCGATTGGAACTCACTCTTTTCAATTTGCACAGTTTGACAACTTTCATGTGGAAGCCATACGCTAATATTTATAGAATGCCCTGGAACAATCTTTCAATTCTTTTTTTCTTTTTGGATTCAATTCAGAACCAGTACTTGTTTTGACGGACCAAGAGATGAGCCTTTGGAAGATCCAAACAATGAAGACTCATTGTGAAGAAAGATATTTTTGCTGGATCCTGTGAAAGATTTTATTAGGAATAATTTCAAAAGGAATGTAGGTGAATTTTTTTTTTTATCATCACTTAGTTTGTCTCTTAAAATTCCACCTGTTTGTGGGTCCTGTCCTCAGGAGGCTTCAGGTGATTATGACCTTGAAGCCTTGGCACTGGTACTGAGGTGGCTCTCTCCATCTCATCTGCAAGTGGTGATACAGGCGGCAGGGACCTGGCCATCAGTGTTCAGGTGAGCTTGTGTCCACACCGTGTGATGTGGCTGTGTACGAGGAGGCTGGAGAACCTCAGGGCTGCCTTTTGAAAGCCACTTCACCTTCCTGTCCTTCCATGCTAACAAGTGCTTTTTAGTCCCTAAGGTGATGTTTTTCAATGATGAATGGGATAATGTGAAATAGGCCTCATTAATAAACTACCTCTGAAGCTATTTCTGCAGTAATAAATTTTAACAGAGTACTTGGATTGTTTGCATTCTTTACATCTTTTGATTCCAATTTTTTGGTCTTGTGACACTTACAACTCTGAATGTTTTCCTGGGTAGCTAGAAGAAGGAGTAAGACCTGTGATAGCCAGTGCTGTACATGGGTCTAGAGATGAAAGTGTGGCAGGCTTTGGAGTCTCATTTCACTGTGCGTTTTGTGGTCTGTCCCCACATGGCACTGGGCATAGACCAGAATAGCCAGTGGAAGCTTTCGTCTCTTCATGTGTACAAGGAGGGGCACACAGCCTGTATTAGCTCACAAAATTGGATCATCTCCTAATGTTTTGTGTGATTAGATGTACTTATTTTTATAGCCCCAGTGTGTATATATTTAAACATGAGTGAGCTCTCATTAGTATTATTTATATCTAAGCATTAATGTAGCTCTTAGGAGCAAAGCAGTTATTCATGTGGGAAGAATAAATTCTGGGAATTCTTTATGAGGAAATAATATTCATTGAACTAATTCTACTATTTAGGAACTTGGGATGGTGTAGCATAGGCTAAGTTCAATGACGTTTTGTAGTACTTTTGAAGATAAGAAATTAATTACTAGAATAAATCATATTATTGAGAAAAAAGTTAAATTAAAACCAAGTTCGGAGGCTGGAGGAATGGCACAGTGTTAAAGCACTTGCCTAGGAAGCACACAGCCCTGGGTTCGATTACCCAGTACCACATAAAGCTGGGCTTGGTGGCTCACTTCTGTGATCCCAGTACTTGGGAGGCTGAGGCAGAAGATTGCCGTGAGTCCAAAGCCAGCCTAGGCTACATAGTGAGTTCAGGACCAGCCTGGGCTACAGAGTGAAACCCTATCCCAAAAAGAAAAAAGTCCAAGTGATTTTCATTTATATCTGTGAAGAGTACCAAAGCTAACATGTATGTATAACTTATATACAATGGAAAGTCGCCATTTTATATACAGAGTTCAGTGAGTTACGATAAATGGATACACCCATGTTGCCAACATTCCAGTCAGACTACTGAATGTCCCGAGCCCTAGAAAGTTCTTTTTGTAGCTGGGCAGCCATTTCTTCTCACTCTCAATGTCGGGCAGCCGCCACTGGTATGATCTCTGTGGTTGTAATTTAGTTTTTCTTTTTCCAAACGTTGAAGTGGCTCCAAATATATGAATGGTTTCTTTCCGCCACCAAAATACTTTCGAGATTTGTACGTGTTGTCCTCCCAGTGGCTCGCTTTTTCTTAGCTCTGAAGAGCATTCTGGTGTATGGCTGTATCACAGTTTTGCTCTTCCCCATTTCCAGATTACAGATAAATAGCTACCAGTGTTTTCACACAACTATTGGAACGAATATGTGTCTTTATTCCTTCTGGCTGAAGGCTAGGGAATAAAACTGCTGAGTCTTATATTACCTTTATTGTAAGAAGCCACAAGACTGTTGTTAGAAAATGATCGTGTGTTTTTGTACTCCTGTCGGTGACGTGTGAGCATTCTGGGTTAGCCATGTTCTTGTCACTGTTTCATGCCATCATTCTCTAACCCTTAAGTTGTAGTACAGTAGTTGCATTGCTCTGCGACTGAGATGCTGAGCGTATTTGCCTGAACTTACTGGCCATTCATACATTTTGCTTTATGAAATATCTGTCCAAATATTTATACTATTTTAAAATGATGATTTTTTTTACTAAGTTGTAGTACTCTTTATAATTCCAGATAGAATTTTTAAATCAGTGTTTTGCAAATTATTTTCTCTTCCTCCAAGGCTTGATGGAATCTTGATTGTACATGAACTTGAATTGCAGGTCATTTTAAGAACAACTTATATCTCAATAATATAGACCAGTTTGTGAATATTTATCTCTCTTCATGCATTTAAGCCTCTATAGTTTCAGCAAATTTCATAGTTTTCAGGGTAGAGATCTTAACTTAATTTCTACTTAAATGTTTTATGCTTTTTGATCATATTATAAATGTTTTCTTTGTTTTTTTTCTTTATTAGTTGTTTGCTCATATATAGAAATGTCAATTTTTATATTTTGACCTGTAACCGTACTGCTTTGGTTTGCTCAACACACTTATTCTAGCTTTTTATTTTAGAAAATTTAGGATTTTCTACATACACAATTATGTCATTTGTGAATGCAGATAATTTTGTTTCTTTTCCCATATGCCTACCTTTTTTCTAATGTTGTTGCCTTATCACACTGCCTAGGACTCTAAGTACAGTCCTGAGAGCAGAGAAAAGGGAATGTTCCTGCCTTGTTCCTGATCTTAGGGAGAGGATTTTCTTTATTTCTTTTTTTTTAATATATATATATATATATATATATATATATATATATATATATATATGCAATAAAAATGTTTGCAATGGATTTGAGTACTTTGTGCACATATATATCATTTCAATATTACAATCCCTTCCCCTCCCCATTTTTGGCCCTCCCACACCCTCCCCATCCCCCCTAACTCCCACTAACACACCCATTTGGTTCTACAGAAATGCTTGTGTTCTGGCTTTCCCAAGTCAGAGAAATTATGCAATATTTAACATTTTATCTTCTGCATCTGACTCACTTTACCCCTCAAACCACCACTTATTAGCTTAGTTTCCCACCCCTAGAAGGGGCTGCAGTGGCCATATAGGAAGAGAATTTTTCACCATTAAATATGATAGTTTGGATTTTTTGTTTGTTTCCACAGATCCCTTTATCTAGGGAAAAATTTCTTCTGTGTATGAGTAGGTTTTGGGTTTATTAAATGCTCTTCTCAATTCTTTATTAGCATATTTGATACATAGTAACAATCAGTTTGAGAAATTGGTGCATTTATATGGTACGTCTTGGTCATTTTTACTTCCCTTCCCCCTTCCTCACCCCTCTACTTCCCCTTCACCACGTCCTCCTTGTCTGTCCACAAAGTCTGTCTTCTTTCTTCAACCTCACTTTAATTTTTTTTATGAGTTGGTTTTCTCACATTAGAGAAATCATGTGATATTTAACCTTCTGTGTCTGAGGCATTTTGCTAAGTACAGTGGTGTCACAGTGCATCCATTTCCCTATAGCTGTTTCAAAATTATTTTTCTTTATGGCAGAGTAGTACTCCATTGTGTAAATATACCACATCTTTGTCCATTTGTTTGTTGATGGACATACCGGCTGCTTCCAAAATTTAACCATTATAAGTTGTTCTTCTGTAAACATGGGGGGTGGGGGGGAGGGAGGGTGTCACGTTGGTATGGTGACTTCAACTCTTTTGGGAAGATATCCAGAAGAGGTATAGCTGGGTCAAATGAGATATCTGTTTTCATTTTTGAGGAAACCTCGTAGTGATTTCCATAGTGATTGTGCCGGTTTACAGTCCCGCTGGTGCTGCAGAGGGTTCCTTTTCCCCCAAAGCCTCTCCAGCATCTGTTGCCTTTTGAATTGGCATTCTTATTGGAGGTAGATGGGATCTCACTCTTTGCTTTTTTTTTTTTTTTTTTTTTTTTTTTTTTTTTTTTTTTTTTTTTTTTTTTTTTTTTTTTTTTTTTTTTTTTTTTTTTTTTTTTTGAGACAAGGCCTCGATCTGTAGTCCAGGCTGGTCCTGAACTCACTAGCTCAAGTTGGCCTTGTACTCATGGCAATTATTTGCCTCAACCTTCTGAGTGCTGGATGACAAACTTGTGCCACCATGCACGGCTTATATGTGCAGGGGAATCGAGCTCAGGGCTTTGCACTTGCTAAGCAAGCACTTTATCCACCTTGCCATTCCTTCAGCCTCTGATTAGCATTTTTGAGATGGCTAAAGATGCTCAACATTTTTCATGTATTTTTTGCCCATTCAAACTGCTACTTCTGGGGACTGTCTTCATTTCATCTGCTCATTTATTAATCGAGTCTTATATTGGGGGTCTAATATTTTTCGTTCTGTATATATTCTAGATAATAGCTTCTGCAGAGTGGCTGGCAAAACATTTTTTTTCCTACTTTGCTGGTTCTCTTTCTGTTCTGTTGATTGCTTTCCTTTGCTGTGCAGAACCCTTTTCATGTGATATAATCCCATTTGCTGATTCTTGATGGTTACCTCATGCTCTGGGTGTCTTTTAGGGTTTTGCCTTTTTCTTTTATCTGATTCAGTGTTTCTATTTTAATACTTAGGTCTTTGGTCCATCTTGGTTTGAATTTGATACATTGAGATATGGGTCTGGTTTTGTTCCTCTGCGTGTGACCAGCTAGTTTTCTCAGGACCATTTGTAAAAAGGCTGCATTTATTCCAGCTCATGTTTTTGGCTCCTTTGTTGAAGAACAGGTGGTTTGATGTACTTGGGGTTGTCTCTGTATCCTCAGCTCTGTTCCATTGATGCATCTGTCTGGTTTTGTGCTGATACCATGGCTTTTTTTTTTTTTTTGGTAAACACTGCTGCTTTGTACTATAACTTTGTGTTCAATATTATGACGGCCTCCTGATTTTTTGTTGTTGTTCAGGGTTGTTTTGGCTGTTCTGGGTCTGTTCTCGCTCCATGTAAGTTTTAGGATCCCTTTTTCTACTTCTCTGAAAAGTGTTGGTGTTTTGATTGGGATTGCACTAAGTGTGTATATCAGTTTTGGTAGTGTGGCCATTAAGTGCTGCTTTCATCCAATAAGTTGTCTGATGTTTTTTTCCTTTTTCTGTTATGTGGCATATCGTATCGTTCAGTTTTCAAAATTAAAAGGAACTTTCCATTCTTGAGATATGGCATGACCACGTAGAGCACACTGCCCTGCTTTCAGGTGGGTGGATTCCATTTGCCAGTGTTTAGCTGAGGGTGTTTGTGTCCATGCCAGTGTGATATATCGGTCTAGTTGTATTTCGTTGTATTGTCTTTGGTTTGGGGAACAAGGTGGTGGTGCCTTCTAAAATCAGTTGGAAAATGTTGACTCTTCCTTTAATTCCCAAAAGAGTGTACAAGGTTCTTATATCAGTGTAGTCAGGAGAGAGAAACTACACAAGAAAGAGCTTACGTGAAGAGTGATGCCACAAGGAATTGATGACCAAAGGCTAAAGAACTCTAGAGAATGCAGGAATAGCTACAGAGACCAGCTACTTCCTTGGTCATAATGGAGTACCAAAGAAGGAACAAATTTAGAAGAAATCGTCCTCACAAAGTTGGAACTCAGATTTAATTTCAGTTGAGCTCTGACCCTGGGATGACATGGGAGTTTCTTGAGTTGGAGCTACTTTTCTGGTCAGCTGTGGTGAGCTGCCCTTTGTTGTGCTGATGAAACTTCTAGAAAATCTTTTGCAGAAAGTCAAAGTGACAATGTTTGCTGATAAGTGGCATCTATTGTCACAGTTCTAAGAGGAGGGAGACTTTCCTGGCTGTCCCAAATATTCCTAGTGGTCACATGTCACAGGAGCAAAAAGAAGAAAGCATATCAAAACAAAGAAAATCGGCTTTCCTGTGCAATGTTCCTCCAATAATCTCTAACTGGTGCAGCTTAAGTGTACCATGTGGCACAAGAAGCCAGCTGCCTTCTCAGAAACAAGTCCAGAGGAGTGGATTGGGCACTGAGTTACTTTAACAAATATAGGGCTATTCAATTTTTAGACTTCCTATATGAATTTTGGCAATTTGTTTCTTTCAGGGAATTTTTTTTTTTCATTCACATCCTGTAATTTATTGGTGTAAACTTGTTTAAAATATTCTCTTGTAATCTTAATATTGATAATAAGTTCCTGCTAATGCCAATTTGTGCTTTTTAAAAAAATTTTTATTGGCCTGGTTAGTATATTGTCAATTTTACTTATCTTTTAAGAACCAATATTTGGTTTCTTAGATTTTTTTTTTTTCTGTTGCTTCTTTGCTTCCTGTTTCCTTGATAGATGCCTATCCATTTCTGTCTTTCTACTTTGGGATTCAGTTTGCTTGTATTTTTTAAGGTGTAAAATTAAATCTTTGATTTTGATCCTTTAAAATTTTAATATGAGCACTTAATAGTAT
Organism: Ctenodactylus gundi; assembly: GCA_004027205.1. Lineage (NCBI taxonomy): Eukaryota > Metazoa > Chordata > Mammalia > Rodentia > Ctenodactylidae > Ctenodactylus > Ctenodactylus gundi. The sequence continues at coordinate 697,952 of PVKB01000275.1, read as the reverse complement.
AATCTTTTCTAAGTACTGATCTAGTTCAACCTCACCTTTTTTGATTGATGTTTTTGTTTTCATTGAGATCAGAATGTTTTCTACTTTTTATTATAATTTTTTTGACCTTTGTACCAATTAGAAGTGTGTTTGATGTCTAAATATTTGAATATTTTAAGATTTAAAAATATTTAACTTAATTTTGTGATGGTCGGAGAATATCAGCTATTCATAGCAACTATTTTAGATTTTAGGCTTGTTTTATGACCCATTTTATCTGAGTCAGTGTTCTTTGAAAATCATTTGCCTTTTAAGTGAGTGGCTATAATGTTTCACAAATACTAATTAGAACATATTGCTTGACAGTGCTGTTAAGACTTTTTTTTTTTTTTTTGGCTTGCTGATTTTATGTGTATTTGTTCCATCACCTACTGATTAAAGAATATAGAAGTCTCCAGATACGAAGCTGGGTACAGTGGCACATGCCTATAATACTAGCTACTCGTAAGGCTGAGAGAGGAGGATTGTGAGCTTGAGACCAGTCTAGGCAATATAATAAGACCTCATCTCAAAAACACTCACTTTCCTCTGCCACCTCCTCCCAAAACACAACAAAACCAAACCAAATAGAACAAAAAGTCTGCAGATGGATTTGTATGTTCTCTATATCCCCTTTCAGTCTGAACGGTTGATTTTGGGGGGCTTTCTAGTGCTGTAATTCTGGGTAAAGCATGGAAATCTCTGGGAATCAAGTGATTTTTTTTTTTGTTTGTTTGTTTTTAACTATGATTGCTCATACTCTGTATTTCCCCTCCCGGTGCTGGAACTTGGTAAATGTCTTCAGACACAAACTGGAAACGATAGGGCTCAACTCATTTATTCCCCCCTTTCAGAGCTTTTAATTATCTGGGCTACTTGTTGCTTATTCCCTGAAACAGTTATTTACAGTGTGGGGACCAGTCCGGTTCCAGTTGTTACACAAGGCTGGAAGTGGAGCACTCCACCAACTTAATGTCTAGCTGTTGTGGACCTTTTCTGAAATTTTGGACACTAATAATTTGAAGCATCTGTCAGCCATAGTGACTTTAGTGTTGTTTCAGGTAGTTATTTGACCTTCTCAAAACACCTTTGAGCTATCTGGATGTAGAGTGTCTTGTACTTCTCCATTCTCTGTGCTGCTGTGCTCTTGTTATTAGGTGCCTATTAAGGACTTGATTTTTGAACAGGTTTGGTTTTGCACATGGGTCTTGTACATGAGTTGTATTTATTGAAGCAGACCCACCAGAGCCTCTAATGAAACAGCTTTATAAATTGCTGAGGTTACTGCAATGCCCGTTACGGTAATACCTGGAAAAACATGATGATCAGAATTTTTAATTAAGTCCTACGATTTGGGTTGAAGGCCAGGCCTATTACTTAATATGACTTCAGTTGAGCTACTGAAGCCTTCAGACTGGAACTGGTATTTCTAGAAAACAAATTGGGCTGCGTAGTCACAGAGGCACCTTCCAGGTCTTTCTCTGTATTAATAACGTTGTTACTCACACATGTGCATTTCTTTTTTTAAATTTTCTTTCCAGCTAAGTCTTTCACTAGATCAGTGTGGTTTATCACAAGAAATAATTTTTAAGCTTTATTTTTATTTTATTAGTTCTTGACTGTTTTGGTACTAGGGATTAAGGCCAGGAATTCCACATGCTAAGCAAATGTTCTGTCACTGAGATAGACTCCCAGCCCTCTGCCCCACCCCTGCCTTTTAACCAGAGCTTGCTATCAGATGCTCCCTATACTGAAAGATAATCTCACAGTGCATTGTGTCTTTTTTACTGTGGTACTATGGCTTCATCAAATGAACTCTTTTTGAAAATAGATATTCCTTCATTTTATAGTAATATAGACAGGACTCATGGCAGATTCTGTTCTTTTAGATACATGATGTGCTTTAATGGTCTGTTACCACTCTTCCTGGTCTACTGGTAATATTTTATGTGTTGTGAAGTCAAAACATAATACATGAAATAAACAGGTAGAAGGCACCATCCATGCTGTAGCATGTATTGGAAATTTCCTTCCTTTTTAGGACTAAGTGATCTAGCCAAATGTGTATGCGCTATGTTTTCTTTATCCATTCATCTCTTGATGGGCATTTTAGTTTCTGTGTTGGCAGGTACTAGGGAGTGTTTAATGAATTTATAATTTCAATTTTTTAAGGCAAAAATGTTTTGGTGATGAGATAGTGCAACAACGAATAGAACGTTACTGTATATGTTGTTATTTAACAATGAATAGAACCTGTGTTCGTAAAAGTGGTTAAATGGAAAAATTTTGTATGTATTTTATTAGTACTAAGCCTTAAAAAAACTTAAGACACGACTTACAAATTACACTACTCCATACTTTTGTTCCTAAAGGAATTCTTTCTGACACTTGATTTCCTTTTTATCTTCTGCTGATACTTTACATCCACTTCAGAGAAAGCCTGGTTTTCTTTGAGTGTCAGAAAAATTATAATTTGATTATAATAAAAATAGCTTTTCTGCTTAATTTAAATCCATAGCTAATTTGAAATTGTTCAAAAGTGCTTCATCTCTTCCCGCCTCCTTCTTCACCCACTTCTTCCTTCTCCAATAAAATCGAACTTAATGTGCCATAGAATCCATAATTATTATTTTATTATAAAAATCTAAATACTTTGAGAGAGTTTGGGAGATTGTTTTTATCATGGGATTTGAAGTAATTTTTTGTTTTAACGTAATATTTATGATTTTCACATTCACTTGGAAACACTGTAGAATTAAATGATTTGAATACTTAAAAGTATTTTTACTTTCTGCATCTGTTTGACAGATTGCACTAATTAATATCTTTGAATTGTGGGGTATGTATTTAACACAATCTGGATAGTGTTAAGGCCACGTTAAAGATTTTATATGTGAGGCTGTCCCTTGTGTTTTTGGAAATCTGTGCAGGCCTTGGAATCTGTTACTTTGCTGTAATTGTTTTAATATTTTATTTGATAAAAATGCTGTTAGCCATTTAAATGAAGATTCTCCTAGACATAAGCAGAGGACACAATTTTCTTTAATGTAGGTGAATGGTATTATAACTTACCTGTGCATCATCCATACTGTAGCATGTTTTAGATGTGGGACTTGTAACATTTTTCCAAGTAGGGTTTTATGCTTTACAGATTTCTGGCTCTTGACGGCTCACAAGTTTTTTCAATTTTCCTGTGTATGACACTTTCTGATTGGGAGTGGGGATATGGCCAAGATTTTTTAAGTGGGAGACATCAGGGTGTTTCTCTCACCCTGCCTCCTTTGAATTGCTCCTAGGTGTGCCCAGTAACAATCCCAAAACATCTTGAGAATCTGCTGTGAGACTGAGCGAGTTGAAGGTTGGTTTCTCAGGTATCATAATTGCCCTCTCAGGCCCATTTGTAGGTGCAGACACCTACACCTAGAAGTGCTTTCTACCAACTGACAGATTTCCCATAGATGGTGATTCATTTTGAAAATAAGAGTAAAATGCTGTGACGGTCAGTTTCATTTGTCAAATTGGCTAGGCCGTTGTAATCAGGTACTTGCTCAAACATTGTACATGATGGTTCTGTGAAGATGTTTCTTAGATGAGATCGACATATCAGTAGACTTTGAGTATAGCAGATTACCTTCATAAAGTGAGTTGGCCTCTTCCAATCAGTTGAAGGATTCAATAAAAAATAAAAAGACTAATCTCTCCAAACAGGAAGGAATTCTGCTCCTAGATATTCTTTGGTACTAAATTCTGGACTTAACAAGTCTCCTGATTGCATGGGCCACTTCTATAAAGTGAATCAAACAATCTCTTTTTCTTTATTCTTCCTCTGCCCTCATATATATATATATATATATATATATATATATATATATATGTGTGTGTGTGTGTGTGTGTGTGTGTGTGTGTATACACACACACACACACACACACACACACACACACACATACATATATATATATGTTAGACAAATACGTATCTGATTTGTTCTGTTTCTGCAGTTAAATAACCCTGACCTCTATAGATCTCTATTCCAGAAGTACAACTTGGAATTCTTAGATGAAAGTAGGTAAATCTTATGTTTGGAGTACTCTGTTACATTTCTAATAAAATATAGAACTTTCTTAGAGTGCAGGGATTTTTGCTTATTTTTCATAAAGTGTAGAAGAGTGCATTGGAAATCTTCAATGACTGTGAAAATCTGCTGAATGAAAGAAAAGCTTATAATTAGTGAAACTATGATAGCATTTTTTTACCCTAGAGAGTATGAGAATCTTTAAAATTTTTGTTGCTATAGGTAAATGAAAATTTTATTGTAGAAATATTGACTTTCCAAACCTCTTTTGCATGTTTCGGTAGCATTCTACTCTTAATGTATTTCTTTTGTTTACTGTTCTTCATTATGGAAAAAGGGAACTGACTCTTCATTTAAGAAGACTCACTAGAAAGGTAAGTTTACATGCCACTGACAAAAAGTAAAATTCTGGCCAGAGAATCAATCACTTGGGAGGCTGTAAAATAGTCTTTCAACTGTTTATGAAGATACTTAAAAATTTTAAGTTACCAAGGAGGAAAGAAAAACCGACATTGGAATAGGCATCTTGTAGCTGTTGCAGAGTACCTGTTTTTGGTGACGTTATTTCAGATTTCAGCTGGTGGAAAGACCTGGAAGACCTGAAGCATCATTGTTTTTAGGGGGGAAAAAAACAAAAAATGTGTACTTAGGGCTGAAAATACAGTTTGGTGGGTAGATTTTTGCCTAGCATGTATGAGGCCAGGCTCAATCCCAGGGCATGGATCTTAGGAAAACCTGCAGCACCTACTTCACTGTACAGAAAAGGAAACTAAAACCTAGAGACGGGAAGTGCCCTAGAGGCGCAGTGCCCTGGGAGGACTTTCCTGGGGGCTGGAAGCTGGGACTCCCCAGCTGCGTTTACTCATCCATAATCCCTAATATTTCAAGCTTAGTGAAAGTCACAAAGTTGTCCAGATCTCCCTGCTGCTTGCTTTCTTTTCATTAAACTTAACTGCGCAAAAATGTGTCATTTGGGACTCAGCACATTCAAGTAAAATTTTTCGAGATTTTTTTCTGTATGATTGACTATTTTTAGCAGTGGAAGGATCGTTCCCATTCTTAGCATCTTGAAACAATAACGGAAGATATTTATTGCGAATCAGTTTGTGAACTCCATGGAAGCAGAGATTGGGTTTACCTCAGGTGCCTGCTGTGTCGGTAGAGCCTCACGTAGCCCGTGGTGCTTGACGTATAACGCAACAAATACAGGAGCAGGGGGTGGAGCGTGTGCCGTGGTTAGGAGGTGGCAGGCGTGGCGCTAAGTGCTGCCTGTGAGTTAACCTCCTAACAACCCTGAGAAATAGGTGATGTCGGAAATTAAAACGGGAAGCCCTTCCCAACGTTACGAACACAGTGAGTGCTGGGCCCAGAGGAGTCTGCCTGACTCCTTCCGGAATTATGAGGGAAGGTGCAAATTTGGGGTTGCCATTGATATGGGCATTGAGTGTGACTACCCTGGTTAAATATGAGGCTTTTCAAAGCCTGACTTAAAATCCAGGATTAAAGATAGTAAAATTTGCCTGACAAAAAAATGGAAGAAAATATAAAATGCTGATCTATTGGGTTAGCCAAAGACACTTGGTATTGTGTTCGGAGTGGAGTCGGGCCGAGCAGTTAATGGTTAGTTCTTTAATAAAGTCTCTATCTTGTTTGAGACGAGTTTCTTCTAAGTCACACATTCCACTTGAAAATGCCTTTCTATCGTGTTACCGACTTGGATGGCAGGTGAGGGACTTTGGCCTATACCCCTAAGATCTCCAGATTTATTTTTGTGGTTCTAAATCTTTCAGAGTAAATGGGACGTTTGTTCATGGCACAGGGGAGCAGTGACCTGCAGAACGTCTTCTCTGTGGCTTCGGTGGTTCCACACTGCCTGCTCACCTTAATTGGGAGAGAATTTTGGTAGTTTTGTGTGCATGATTTTTTCTTAAGATATTACTGATGGTTTGAAGCTTGCTGGAGGTGATGGTGATGTGACCCTGTGTCTCATACACTGACAGAACAACCCAAGTCCTTGCACTTAGAATGCAATCCCTAAGTTCCACCTGTGGGTCTGGCTTAGCTGAGGGGTCAAGTCTTTCAGTGGCAGGTGTCTGGAGATCATGTGGCCATATGTCTAAAAGACAAGTTTGTTTTCCTTCTTGCTATATTTCAACAGCCTATCTCCTCACAAATATGGCCTCCTGTTAGGATCATTTGAGAAGAATTAAAAAACTGATGTCTGCATTCCATCTTGAATAATCTGATTTGATTGCCTTAGGCAGGTGTTAGAATTAGTATTTATAAGCCCCCGTGTATTTTTAGGGTTGGAAATCATTCTTACAGCCCACCGAGTCTTGTCCCAGATACTATTATTTTCTTCCCCCTTCCTATGTCCTGGGTCATGTACTGCGATGTTTTCGGCTGCTAGTGGGTGACATTTCTATGGACCGTCAAATGGCTGTGCAGTGGACTGGGTTTGAAGAACAAGATAGAGAAAGGAGATGCGAAAAGCACAGAATGAGATGTGTGTAATTTCTTTTTAATTAAAGATTAATGAATTAAGGAAGGAAATACCAAACACGTAAACTAGAAAAGTTCATAGTTATAACCAGTAAATCTAATTGTGGCCAATCTGCCAGGAAATGGAAAAACAGGAATACTTGAAGGTTTTCCTAAGAAAAGGCTTTAATAAAACTGACTTGAACTGAAAAAATGTAAATGGCCAATTATGATGAAAGAAATTGAGCTATTTGCCATAAAACATCAGGCACAAACAATTTTCAGTTGGGTAATTTTAAATTACTGAGGATCAGATGGTTGTTAGGTTGTTTAAAATGTATTCTAGATTAGAAAGAAGTGAAGCTTTTGAATTGTGTTTATGAACAAAGTACAACATTGGTACAAAAATGGATGAGGGTAGCGCTTAAAACCAACTAACTACACAATTTAATCTTCCCTAAAAATATTGATATTAAACCCCCAAATAAAGCAAAACAAATAGAATTTAGCAATAAATAAAAGGTGGCACCAAGGACAAGTGAGATTCATTTTAACAAATCAAAAATGGATCAATAGTGGAAATCTACTAATGTAATTCTGTATATTAATGAATAAAGGAGGGGAGGTGCTGATTTCCACAGATGTGGCAAAGGCATTTGATGAAAGTCAATATATGTACTCAATAAACAGTGAAATAGAAGTAGATCATATTAGAGAAATTTCCATGAGTTATTTTCATTATCCTGAATGGTGAAACACCTAAGCCATTTAAAAAAGTTATAGACAATGATACTTTGAAATAACCATTATTATGGAACAGTTGTAACAAGAAGTTTAGAGAGCCAGGTCAACAATAGTATTCTGTGTGCCAAGCCAATCACCTCGTCCTTCCCTGAATCCTGCAAGAGATATCTGTTATTCTTATTTTACCAGTGAGAAACTAGAAGCACCGAGAAGTAACTGGCCACAATCGCACTGCCCAGAGGTGGAACGCTGAGTCTTTTTCCTTACTGCCCTTCTAGGAAGAAACTAGCGATAAGAAACTTGAATGAAGAGAGACTGGAAGACAACTTTGTAAAGGTGTCATTTTCTCTAAGTTTATTTATAAATCTTATATTCCAAATGATAATTCTACTCAGATTTTCCTAACTTGAAAAATAAATTTGACTTTCCCCTATAGATTCAAGAATAGCCAGAAAAGTTCTGTAAAGAAGTGTAATGAAAAGGACTGAAATTTGTGGCAATGCATGGCCATAGTAATGGCCAAAATACAAGCAAAAAAATGGAAGGCACCTAGCAGGAGCCGTAAACTTAGGGATAGCAGGTCATATGTAGCCCTGTGCAGCATTAATCAGTGGCCACTCTCATGTTACCAGAGCAGAGGTGAATAACTGCAATTAAGACCACATGGCTGGCCATGCCAAAAATGTTTATATTCTGATTCTTTACAGAAAAAAAGTCGATCCCTAGCATAGGATAAAGTCCATATTCAAGTGGCTACAGAAGGCATTTAAAAACCTGTGGAACCATTATTGATGGCAATTGTCTTGTTATGTAACACACAAGTTGCCAATAATACATAGTAATAAAAAATATACCTTGTATAAACTTGTAAAGAAAAAGTTTTTCCAAGAATGCTATAAACTAGGAACTATAAAAACTTAACTTGCAAGAGAGAACTGAAAACAATTTTGAAAGACAAATGACAAACTCAAACTTGGAAACATATGTCCAGGACGTGTTTAGCACCATTGAACATTTAGTGGTCAAAGTTCAGTTACAGATGATAGAACTCACTCTCACATTTATTCAGGGAGGGATTCAATGAATAGAAGTATGTGATAACCAGTTGTCAGGCTAAAGGAAGAGGTTCTAGAGCTAAAACACTGAGGTCCTTGCTGCTCTGGTCTACCCATGTAGTTGCTGGGTGAGCTCCTGTCTTCTCTTCTGACCGTTGAGTCACACGATCATAGCTGTAGGCCAAGGATCAAGAAGATGTGGCCAGGACCGTTGGCTCATGAGGTCCCCATGCCCCACAGGCTCCACAGCAGCAAAAGAAAATGCCACATGTGCCTCACTGGCCTGCTCCATTTCTCTCACTGTTCCTGCCAGTGTGCACGAGTGGTGGAGTGATAGCACATTTGAAATGTTAGCTGCAAGAGAGTCCGGGAAATGTAGTTTTTAGTGTCTTGGAACAGAAGGAGGTTAGGGAAGGTGCTGAAAGAGCCACAGTCTCCCGCCAATTAACTGTGCACACTGACATGTACATAGGGAGAGCTGCTAACGTCAACAAAGAAAATATGAGCATTTCAACTTGAAAAGCAGGCGTTGGGAGAAAAAACCTCAAAGAAGAAAGTCAAGAAATCAGTGAAGAGGAAAATCTGAAACCACCAAGAACAAGTCGTCCACTGTCAAGGATGTGGGAAATGAGGCCTTCTCACACCAGTAGAAAGTAGATCACCTTTGTGAAGGGCAGAGCAAACCCTTGAACTTACCAGTCCTATTGCAGGGAGTATCTGCTAAGAAAGGAGACTGCTCCGTGGGGTTAACAAAAGGGCACATCCAAGCCTGTCGTGATACTAGAGTGCTGCTTGTAATTGCAAAGTAATGCAAAAAAAAAAAAAAATCTAGCTTTCCCATTACAAGGGTATTGAATGATAATTGATGGCGCATCTGCACCGCAGAATAGCACACTGCTTTGGAAGAGTAGTACTGCTCAGAGAGAGCCCAGGGTGGAAATGAAGTGCATATACCTTTTGAAGCAAGACCACCTGGATTTGAATCTTGACCCTACCACTTAATAACTGTATGATCTTGGAGCCACACAACAAGTAGGTGACTTAGCATGGAAGCTGTCCTCATAAATGCTCCTCTTTGATAGGAAGCTTTTCTCCTGTTTACCTATAGACTCTAGGAACATTATTGTTTAATAACTATAATAAAAATGAAGCACCAGAATGAGTGATATCCTCTTCAAAGTAGCATCAGGAAATCTTTGGGTTATTTAGGAATGTCTTTGGATCTTAGATGCAGGGCAGCAAGGAGAAGAAGGAATCCTACATCTGCTTAATCTTGGAGCTGTTAAAAATCGTATAACATTCAATTGAGAAGTGGAATCATCTGAGCCTGAAATTGTCTCCAAAGAATTGACTTAAAGAATGGTAGTAAGTACCCTATATCTTGAGTTCAGAGAACTGGTAGCAACTGGGCCTGGCCTAACTCTATGTGGCCGTATGACACACACAGTTAAAGAGCTGGCCCTTTCTTTTTTTGAATCAGGTCTTCAAGGATGGAAGTGGGCTGATCTCTCTTGATAGATAAAGGTTGCCCTTCACGGGTGGAGAGGCTTGCAAATCCCTATGAGTGCCGGAAGCATTCTTAGACAAGCATTCTAGCTTGGGAACTATCATCATAGACTGTGATGCTGCTGGCGTGTGGAGACAGGGCCTGGAGGAAGTGGAGAGAGAAGCTACCCTGGAGCAGAGGCCTGCCCTGTTACTATGGTGTGACTGGGACACACGTGCATCTTGTGGTTTAGAAAGGGTAGCTGTCTGTCTTCTGAGTCTCCTCCAAAGACTGCGGCTTATTGGGTGAGGGGTCTGCAAAGCCTTTGGGGATGCAGAGAAGTAGGGAAAGGACAAACCCAGAAGGATTTCTGGGCTGACTGTAAAACAAGGAGACTCTGAAGGCCACTCTCCCTCACAACCCATAAATATGTTTCTGGAAGTTACGCAGAGTGCCGATCGCATAGAGGGACTGATGTCCAGGCAGAGACAGAGAGAGAAACAGGCAACCAACAGAAAGGGGCAGGCACCTCGGTCCCAGGTAGCTTCCTAGAGGGCACCTAGACCATCTCTCTTCACCTTTCCACTCAGTTACAGACCGTTAGGAACAGGGGAGAGAGGGTAAATGTATGTGGGAGTCGCAGGGCTCAAGTCTGCCTGCACTACAGGAAAGTTTTTGACTAAAGAGTTAAAATGAAGCTAGAACTTTAGAAACTGGAAATAAACTATTTAAAAAAAATAATTGCACTGACAAAACCATGATGGAGCTGGGATATAATATTGCTAAAATCACCTTCTTTCCAGCAGGGAGGTGATTGTGCAGCAAATTTTTTGGGAACAGTGCAGTTTCCTGGAGAAATAGACCATTCCATATGTACACAGCGGGGAGGGAGACCACCCCTATGTCTGCTGCTTTGGAGGTTGGACAGTTGATGAGTCCACAGAATTGTGCCCTCATGGAGGGATGTTGGGAGGATGGATTGCTTTCTTATTTTTGGAAATTACCTGGACGTCACCTTGTGTGGTGAATGAGATCATGGAACTGTGGCTCTCTTGTGTTACTGGTGTGTGATGTGGCAGGGGTGCGGAAGAGGAGGAACTTGGTTTAAAAAAAAAGAGATCCATCAGGAGTGTAACATCAAGAGACCTGGCCAACTAGCTATAAATGAGGCATGTCCTGGAAGGAATTGGATTAATTTCAAAATGTGGGAAAGTGAAACAAACAAACCCAAATCGTTTACCCATCCATGCATCTATCCATCTGTCTTTGCAGAGTTTATTATAAATTTAAATGCAAAATATTTAACTTTGGCTTATTGCCTGTATTCTTCACCAGACATACGCTCCTGAAATTGCAACCATGTCTTTAGGGATCATTGCTAGGCCTATATTACAAGACAGCTCAATGATAGGCACATGGCAGGCACTCAATCGATGTTTATTAAGTGAACAAATAGAGAAACACTCTGTAGTGGTTGTCAAAAAATGTTCTTTAGGTTGAGGGCTCTATTGTAAACTAAATGTTCTGGTCTGTTAGTCTCTGGTCCAAAATAAGACCACATTCTTTTTGAGTATTTTCATTATAATGTTCCACATGGCCTTGACCACAGAAGTCTTCTCCCCAGGATGCTCTGGGAGTTGTCTGAGGGACTGTCTGTCAGGTCTGCTCAGAATAAGAGTTCTCTTTTGTTCTCCAGCTTCTTATGATGTGCCTGAACTGCTATTCCAGGTCCTCGTGACCCTCAAAGGGTGCCCCTCCAGGAAGCGTGGCTGTGCTATGCTAAAGTTCCTCTCTGGTGCCCCCCTTCTGGCTTTAGGAGGAGCCCAAATTTATGTCTCCCCTTTTGCCCTTCCATCACTAGCTTTGGCCATGTTCTTCTCAGCAGTAGCATTTCAGACTCAGAAACCACAGCGGATAACTCAAATCACCTCTAGTTACTGCACACACACTGCTGGCACTACACCTGTCTTCATACTTTCTCTCTAAGGGGCACTTCCCTGCCTGTCTCCTGGTCAGCCAGCAGGAGCACAGAGCAGCTCCTCAACCAGCACTGGGAGGTCACAGGCACCTTGCCTCCGTGGGACCATGACAGACTTTTCTTAGCACTGATAGAGAATATGAGTATCTGCATGTATGTGTGTGTGTGTGTGTGTGTGTGTGTGTGTGTGTGTGTGCATGCATGTGTGTTTGCCTCACCGTGATCTAAAACTGCTGACAGACACAACAATTTGCATTCTTGGACACAACCGGCTAGAGCATCAGCATTTGGATTACTCCATTGCACACAATTCTTCCCTGGTGGCACCAGGTGGACACCTGCTTCTATGAGTGGCGTGGTTTCTAAACCAAACTATGGTCTTCCCTGAAATTTTAAACCCTAGAAGGCAGAAGCCTTTTAGAGCATTAAAATTTTAAATCCATTTTCAGGGAGAGGGACTATCACCATATTATCACAGCTGTTATCTTTTACAGGGCAGCATACTTTTGGATGTCACCTTATGATTCCTTGTTAGAAATTCACTCTCTACTTTGCACTTCTGTTTCCTATTTGCATGTTATTTACATAAGAATTTATTTATCGGACACTTAAATCCCCCCCCCCCCCCCCCCCGTTTTTTCCACAGAGTTTGCATTCTGGTGCAAGGAAGAACAAAATGTTTCCATAAATGACTAGATAGTAAAATTTGAGGCTTACAATGCCTGTTGTATCGCTACTCTGCCCTTGGAACACGAAGGCACTCATGGAGAAATGTAAATCAATGGTGTAACAGAAAGATCTTACACTGGACGCTTGTTAAAGGCTCTAGGACAGAGTTTATTCTAGTAACAGTACTATAGGGCAGGCACTTCGGTGTAGACCCTGCTCAGCTCTGAATCAGCACGATAAAGGGTGTACCGATGGAACATTATAGGAGGGCCTTGATTAGGTGTCAAGGGAAGGGAGATTCTTGCTAAACTGCTCTAACAGAATACCAGAAGTAAGAGAATTCTTGTTAAACTAACTTAGTAAGATTCTTGCTAAGGGCTCATTTGGCTGGGAGGCGGGTCAAGTTTGATTCCCAGTTGAGAAGAAGACAGTGCAATTTGGTCAAAGGGTTGCGGGGGGGGGGGGGTCTGCTAACAGGCGGGGCTGTCTTCCGAGAAGATTTATTTATAAACACATAGCTGTTCTGGGGGCTGTAGTGTATAGAACCTTTTTATAAACTATGAAATACAATTGTTCATCTACCTTCCAACCTTATATAATATATTAGGTATAGGAAATGTTTAAATAAGGAAATGTTTAAAACTTTCAATCAGGAAATATTTAAATATTTTAATAAGGCATGATGAATATCAAGGTCCACATTGTGTGGGAATTTATGCAGAGTGAGATAGGAAATGATTGTACGGCCTGAACAGGGAAATGGTTTTCTGTGACACGGAGCTCACGGAGCTGCTGGGAGAGCAGGTTGCAGGCGGCAGGGAAGCTTAGAGACCAGCTGGGAGGTCACAGAGATGGCACTGGTGACGATGGACGCTGCCATGACAGCAGTGCAATGGTTGGGACAGATTGGAAAGATAAAACCAATAATCTTCCCAGCTACAAGGCATGTCAGAAGGAACAAAATTTCAGAATGACTCCAAGATTTTGGCCTGCAGCGGGAAGAATGTCTTTTTCCACCCACGGCTGCCAGTTGGGTAGCTAGGATGAGGGCGGAGGATGTCAGGCCCTGCACTCTGTGCTTTCTGAGAGGATCCTGGAGAGCCCAGCAGGAGAGCCCTCCGCGTTCCCATGAAGCACTTGCATTTTATTTCTTCCTGCTGGTGCTGGTTTCTGCTTTCAGAGGTAGCCTCGGCCATCACTCATTTTAGATCCCATTGTCACTAGAGAAGCTACATTTCCTCCTGATGTGGTAACTTGGCAAGGAAATTATATCCCTCCCCGATTGCTGAGAATCCTTGACTGAACTATTTCCTTTACTCTGGGGGGGGGGGGGGGGGGGGGGGGGGGGGGGGGGGGGAGGGGGGGAGCCAGCAGTCAGAGAATGATTTTTGGAACCAATAAGAAAATCTTCCGATATAAAGACAGGCACAGCATATACTTGCCCTCTAGTTTCCCAGCCCCTCGGATCAAGGCTGATGAAGCCCTGACATCTACCGGAAATAGCCTTTCCCCTCTCCAGGAAGAAAGCTGCAGCGGTCTGGTTTTCACATGAAGGCGGAAGCAACAGGACTGGTTTTCCATGAGAGAGTGAGGATGTATTTATGACCAAATGTGTAACAAGCAGAGGGTAGGCAGAGGAGAGATGTGACCAACGAGGACAAGACAGTGGGGGAGACAGTGGCAGGCCTTTTTGTGCACCGTCCTCTGGGCCTTTGACTCAGAATTGGCCCAATGTTTAATGTCACAGACCCAGGAAATTAGTCCTCTCCTTCCTCTCTCCTCTTTTTATCACATGAAGTTGACACCTGGCACTCAGCTGGCATCTGCTGACAGCTTTGTTCTATTTTCTCCTCTCTGTTCAACTTGGGTGTTTGGCATGATGGACTGAGGTTTGGGAGGAATGCTCCAGCTGTCCCCTCTGTCTACTCCTACTGAATTGTCTTGAAATCCCTCCTGCCTGGCAAACTTCTCGTTAGTTGCTGCTACCCAGAGTCTTCAGCAGTTCTGCTTTGACATGGAATCATGCACTTGGCACCTCCTGCCCCGTCTTCCTGTGTAATTGAACATCTGTCTTCCAGGCTTCAAATCTTGTGGTTGCTAGCCAACCAGCTGTCCCTGAATGGAGCCGAACACTGTGGCACTGATGGGGCCTCTTGGTGAGTTGGGTTGCAAGCCAAGGAATGTACAAGACCCCTGTGTTTTAGGCATAGACTGGACCAGCGAAGTCTTTTGTATTTGTGGGACACTCAAAGATGGAATGGTATTGAGATTATGATTCTGTTTTTGTTTAAACAGAGATTTATGAAATTCAGAATATAGCATATCTTTAATATCCTGGCTACCAGATATCAAGTAACTAAGAGTAGGTAGGGAAGAAGTGTGAAGGTGACAGAAGAATTATTATTTCGGCATCTTCTACCAGAATTATTTCCAGGAAGGGCAGTATTTTAGGAAAGTATCTTGACAAATCATTTAGAAGTAGAAAAGAGAGAACTGAGGGCTTACAGGAGTCGAGACAACCAAAAAATTTTCAAAATTGGTGAGGATCAGATATTGAGGCCTAGGAGCAAGGAGAGAGAGGAGCTGGAGTGGTGGCCAGAGGCCAGCGACGTGCCCCTGTTGGTGATGAAAAGGAGGTCACAGAGATGGTGGAAACTCTGTTTGAAGAGGCTACATTTTAGTAATAGGATTCACAGTTCCCCGAAGTCTTTTCAAGCCCGATGTATTATGCACAAAAATGTGTGCCTTCTCTGAGTGGTTTTTGTGTGAATTTATGGCCACATGAGTGTACGCATGCATGTGTGTAGATATTAGCCTGTGTGTATGCACATAGATTGAATGTGTGCATATCTGTATGTGTGTACATGGGGTGAATATATGTATCAGAGAGAGTGAGACAAATGCCCAGGATAGAGCAAGAAACAGAAACAGAGAGGCAGAAAGAGAAGAGTTGGTGTTGATGGAAGAACTGAGTTTCTCCTAGGAGGGCTGCCGCAGTGCAGAAGAGGGAGTGGATGCCCAGGTAATCTAGAAACTAGTGACGGACAGGATTAACTCAGAGGTGGTGGACAAGTGTGAATACGCAGACATCTTGTGAATCATTGAAATCACGTGATTGGAAATCCTAGATAAGACTGAAAGTTATAGCTAATCTCACTTGCTTGTTTATTTGGTACCAAGGGTCTAATCTAGGGATTTTGTACTAAGCTATATCCCAAGCCCATTTTTTAATTGTTAACTTTTGAGCCAGGGTCTTGCTACTTTGCCAAGTTGCAAAGGCTGAAGTGAAACTTGTGGTCTGCCTGCTTCAGCCTTCCAGAGTCCTGGAATTAGAGGCCTGAGACACCAGACCTGACTTATTTTTATATCATAAGGAAGATGGTGATGCCAGTGACTACTGGACACTCCTTTAACTCTTGTTTTGTAAAAACATAAATGGCCAAAGCCAATAAATTTCCAATCCAACTATAACTGCCTTCCATTCTCAACAAAGTAAATACTTTGGATTATGGCTTTATTTGTATAATTCTCTCTCATTGATTTTTTTTGTGACAGTTTTCCAACTTCCTCTGTATCAAGGGCACATTAGCCAGAGTTTAGCACAGAAGATTATTAGAGGTCATGGTGTGATATTCTGTTATGGCTTCCAGTGTGTATCTTTTCAATAGGATTTTCATTCAGGGCCTGAAAATGTAAGTCAATAAAGGCAACTCAGTTTACATAGAACTGCTAGGATAGCAGTTTTATGAGATTAGTTATACATAATTTTTGATGCAAGATTCTGAATGGCCAACTGATATATCATAGCGAAGTGGTTTTCTGAAGTCTTAAATGGCTTTGCAGAAATGGATCGAGTGTACAGCATCACCCGTGCTCCTTGAAGGGGTCAGCATCACCCCTCCCCCAGTCTGTTGTAGTAGGTGGCATCCTTAATATGGGTCAGCTGCTGAGCCTGAATCATCAAATACTAACCACATAAGACATATATAAGGGAGAAATCATATAAACTGTATTTCCAGAGTGAAAATAAATGCAGTACAAATTTAAAATTCGCAGCAAAGCTATCAGAGCTATTTAGGATGCAATAAAAGTCCATTTTAATAAGTATCCCATAGTTTACCTGAAGCCCATTAAATGCATTTCAGAGATAGGCTAAGTGAAAAGTGTAATCTGGGTTTAAGCCTTTGCCACTAATATAAATTGTCCAAATGAAGTATTTTGGCATGTTTGCACTGCTAAGCAAGGCAGAAAACTTTATCAAACTTTTATGTCGATACTCCTTACGTGCTTGGCTGTGTCAAGAAGAAAGTAAGGAGACTGACTTTGTAGAGAGGGAAAGGCTCAGTGGGGGTGGGGGATGAGAGAGTGGGAAGGAGAAAGGGGACTAAAAGTGGCCACAAGATAGGTGAAAAAAAATATATGAACAGAGAGTGAATCCTACAATGTATATCAAAATTCCATGGGCACAGAAAGCCAAATAAAATTGTCTTAGCTCTCCGATCTTGGATAGATTGCTAAACTTCTCTGGATTGTGAATTTTCCGTGGAAAAGTAGGTAGGCTAATGAATCCAAAGAGTGAGATTTGTTACTCAGATGAAGTGAGCTGAGACAGGCAAAGTATTTTGCTGAAGTCTAGCATGTACTAGTCACTCAATAAATGGTAGCTATTGTTATAATCTTGTATTTAACTAAGACTATTATTTTTAGAGTCAACAGTTACATTGATTTTAACCACTTAAGGTGGAAATTTTGAACAGATAAATTGGGCTCTCTCTGCCCATTCAACTAAATTTTATTTGTCGTAAGAACCCTATGGAAAGGAATTTAAGTGCATATAAACAATTCATTCTTAATCCTTATGTTCTAATAAAACTTTCATTTTTATTTATGAATTTTCTTTCAGTCCATGCCCAAAGTTTAGGTGGATTTTGATGTCATTGGAATCTGCATACATAGATAACATAATTCTATGCCCTGCATTTTCGTAAAATGTCCTCTAAATATGTGAATACTTGAGAACAATTTATTTGTGGTGCTGGGGATAAAACCTAGGAACTTGTGTATGCTAGGCAAGTCCTCTACCACTGAATTATATCTTCAGTACCTATGAATACTTTTATATAGTTTTCATACTTTAAAATTTTATCAGGCACATACCATTAGTTGAGTTTATGAATCTTAATTTAACAGATCTGTTTTTAATAACTTTAGTTGCTTGTGGTTTTTATACACATTGCATGGATGGATATCTTTTGTAGGAGTGAAGTGATTATGAATTTGAAGATTTGAAAGAGGTGGGTCCTCCTGCTTGGAGCTGAGGAGAGAGCTATGTAGCTGAGGTGTTTGTAAAAAAAATGGAGTTTCTATGTTTCAAGAGAGCCACCTACAGTTGTGGGGGGTGACAGGAGGGTCCCAAGGACATGATTCTAGCTACACAAATCAGACTTAGGCTTTATGAGGGAAGGTGGAGGGGACTACTGTGGGGTTCCTTTTGGATGACCCTGCTTAGTTCTCCAGGGAGAAAAAGCACAAGAGCAAGAGGACAATGGTCCCTTCTAGCTGGGGAAGAAGCAGGAGTGTTCATTTTTGAATGCAACCTGTGCTTCTGCTACCTTATTACTGTGAGCTCATTTAGTCCTGTAAAGTACTATGACGTCAAAAATACACCATCTAAATGGGATGTGG
Organism: Ctenodactylus gundi; assembly: GCA_004027205.1. Lineage (NCBI taxonomy): Eukaryota > Metazoa > Chordata > Mammalia > Rodentia > Ctenodactylidae > Ctenodactylus > Ctenodactylus gundi. The sequence continues at coordinate 679,763 of PVKB01000275.1, read as the reverse complement.
GAGCTGTTTAGAGGAGATGTGGAGGAAATGGCCCAGGGCAACAGCTAACACCTTGTCAGGGTTGCATCAGGCTCCTCAGGACTTCCAGGGTGGACATATAAGGAACATCCTTGGGCATTCATCTGGGCATCTCTTGGTGTCACGTTCGTAGACCTGGGCCTGTAAGGGGCTGGTTCTGCATATTGACTAACCCCCAAAGCTTGCCCGTCCCTCTGTGGATAGAAGCACTGTCCAGAGACAAATATAGGGTGGGTGCCCCTTGCTCAGCAAAGCTGATTCTATTCTCAGCAGTGTCTCCAACAAGTGTGACAGCACTAAAACATTGCAAGCTGGTGTGTGCAGGTAAACAGTGTTGCCTTTCAGGGCTTGTGGAGAGTTTGCAAGAGTCCATACAGGAAGGACTCAGCCATTTCCTGGTAAAAGAAGCCACCTGTGCCACATTCTCAAGCCATGACTGAGTCCACCAAACTGTTTGGATAAAAACTATGGGGGCCCACATGGTTCTCATTAAGTAAAATATTTTGATAATGTATGGGTTAATTAAAATAATAAAACATTTTGGCCTATCTCATTGACAAATGCATATATAAATTTATATATATATATATATATATATATATATATATACTATGTATTATAGGTAATATAGGTAATCAAAACTATATTTTATGCATTTACAACCTTTATTTTTTACTATAAAAATATAAAAAAGTACATTTAGGTGTGTTTATTACAGAGTTTTCTTATAGTAGTGAAGAATTGGAAATTACTTAAATGTTAATGAGAATGGATAACATAAAGAAATTGTGCATTCTCATACTGTAGTATTGAAGCCCTTTAAAAAAATCACACTTGCAAAACATTTTTTAATGATATGAAATAAAGCTAATGATATAATATTATGTTTCTAAAAAGTGCATAAAATAATATTTATACTATGTTTATTGGTTTGCAAAAGGAAGAAATGCAAAATAAAAAATGTGTATATAAAAATGCATTGAAGGGGCTAGAGGAATGGCTCAGTGGTTAAAACGCTTGTCTAGCAAGGGCTATGTCAAGCACTAAGTACCCGAGTTCTATTCCCCAGCACCATGTAAGCCAGGTTTGGTGGTGTACACCTGTAATCCCAGCACTTGGGAGTCTGAGACAGGAAGATTGCTGTGAGTATAAGGCCAGCCTGGGCTCTGTAGTGAGCTCAGGACCAGTCTGGGCTACAGAAGGAGATGCTGTCTCAAAAAAACCCAAAATGCATTGAAATATGAAAATGATGATGATGGTAGGACTCACTTTTTCTTTGTACTTTCTGTGAAGTTGCCGCATTTCCTTAAAACGAACACGACCCCCATACACATCAAAAATGTGCGTATGAAATCACACTGTCCAAATATCCTCAAAATATCTGGATTTCCATTTTTTTCCATTGTCAGATTGAGTAATTAGATTTTGGCTCAGGATATAAGATTCTGTAGAAATCCGAGGAAAAGAAAATTCAAGTGCTTTCTGAAATAGATGCTCTGGCTTGGATGTTGAATGTCCTCTAAAGGTCCTTGTGTCAGGATTTGGTGCCAAGGGTGATGATATGGCAAGGAGCTGTGGACTTTCGAAAAGTAAGGCCCAGTGGGAGTTCCTTGGGTCACTGGGGCTGTGTTCTGGAAGGAGATCATGGGTCGGTGGTCTCTCAGATCCTGTTTCCTGCTTGTGAGGTAAGTGCTCGGTCTGGCGGGCACGCCTTCCTGCCAATACATGCCACCCTCACCACACACCTAAACGAATAGGGCTGCCCAGGCTGGATTTGAGCCTCCAGACCATGAGCCAAAACACATCTGCTTACCTCGGTGGCAGTTTGTGACAGGGAGCTTGCGTTTGATGGGAAGCTAATACAGTACACTTTCCCCCACTTTATTATTGGCATGTATTTGCAACATACAATGGCTACATTGAACTTGAGAATTTTGTGCACATACAAGTCTCATCACTTTCATATACCCTTTGCTGCCCTTTTTTCTTGCTGCCCCACACCTTTCCTTGGCCCTGTGCCTCCAAACATCTCACCTGTTTGGTAGTTATATCCAGATTTGTCATATTAGAGTGGTCTTGAGATATTTAATCTGATTCGTTTCATGAGGCATAGTGGTCTTACACATCCATTTTCCTGCCAATGACTCAACTCTGTCTTTACGATAGAGTAATACTCCATTGTGTTTATACCACATCGTCTTTATTCGTTGGTCAACTGATGGTCATCTTCCATGAGGATTTTTTCCGTAATAATAATAATTTTCTTATTAGTACATACTTGCTATGCATAATAATTCCCTTCACCTTGGGGGATTAGGACATACACATATGGCAGCTTAACTCTTTTTACCTCCTCCTTCCTTTCCCACCTTCCTGACTCCAGGGTCCCCAGCACCCTTCCCATATCCATAAAGTCTGCCTCTCTGTTTCCTGCTGTCTCTCTTTCTCAATTTTCTCTTTATATTTTGAGCTTCTCACGTAAGAGCAGGTTTGTAACAAAAGAGCGTGTAGTAACCCCTACCCTACCCAGTTAGTGATCTTTTTACACCTTTGTCTGTCAAATCGAGCACTTGGAGTACAGATCTTTCCTCTTAAAAAAATCTATGGTACATAAAAAGTCTGTAGCAAGGAGAATTTAATATTCCCTTTAGCTTTAATTTTTTTTCTCCTTTGACATACAACGGGGCAGCGCAGCACACACACATATATTGAGGAAGCAAGAAACAGCGTTTGACATTGACCAGTGGGAGTGGAAGGGCTGAAGGAGGCCGGAGAGGGTCAGAGTTCTCACGGGAAGAGACGCGAAGCATCGACACGAACAGGTGCCTGCCCTTTCCTGATCCAAGGGCTCTGAGTTTTACTTGTTTTTGTAGAGCAGCACGAGATTTCCAAGCTTAATAGCAAATCACGATCACCTGGAGAGCTTTAGCAGGGCCCTCCGAAGTCCAGCCGCCTCTCAGACTTGGGCAGCTTTGAAGCTCTCTAGATCCTTCCAGCGTGCGTCGGAGAGTGACGTCGGAGAGTGAAGGAAGTGGCCTGGAAACCTGTGAGTCCCACATAGCGACCCAGGGAGGGGGACAGCACGAGCCCTTCTCTCGCGTGTTTGCTCGTATGCGGCCTGAGAGCCACTGGAGAGGGGAAGGAGGGGGTCTCGCCGCTGGTCTGCGCGACTCTGGCCTCGGCGCGCTACTCGCCTTGGTCGTGGAGGGGTTAATCACGCCAGTGGCTTATCCTTCCATGTTTTTGAGCAGCGAGGTACTTTCGACACCGTCCGAAGTCCCTGCTCATTGTCCCGGAGGAGAAACTTGGGCCCACAGGTAAATGATCCCTCGAGAGCCGAGCAAGGGGCCAGACCCCTGCTCGCTCCCTCCCTCCCTCCCTTCCCCCTTCGTTCTACTCGTTGGCCCCTTGTTACTGCACCGTCGCGTACACAGGGACTGAGGTATGATGTCCCTTTCCACGTGGCACCATGCCTGCCCCCCCAATGGCGCTCGTTCAGGAGAATCACAAACAGGAGAAGAAAAGGTGCGATCTGTGTTTCTGTCGGAGGCCCCCTTCTCCGATGACGTGCCGCCGAGCTCAGCCGAGGAGGGTGGGCACCTCTGCGGGAGGACACGTTTTTCTCTGCTGAGGGCCTTCTCATTTTTACATCAAAGCTGAAAACCAGGAATGCCATTACAGCTCACCGAGTGACGGACACATTTGGAAACATCTTTTTACTAAGACAAAAGGCAAGGTGAGTGTAGGAAATACTTTTATCCACGCATAGAAAAATCTGTAGAAAATATTTCAAGAATAAGTCCCCTAAAGAAAAATAAATCAATTTTTTTTTTTTGTGGACAGAAGGACGTCAATTCCAAGAAATGTCCACTAGATGGCAGCATGACCACAGTTAAGTGTCATTTGGAGCGCTGGGCCAAGGGGATTTTTGATACTGAGAGGAGGCTGGCTGGCACTCAAAAGATTTTGTGGATGTGAATCTACTATCAAAGTAGTCTAAACTATAAGATACTTTCAACCACATATAGAAGAGAGACAGAGAGATGCAAAGCTCACAGACAATTCTTACTACCGTTGTGTATAGCAAATTATCCTCTTGGCATCTTACTGTAATTTTTAAAATCCTTTCTTAAATTGTACAACGTTTAAGCAAGTTTGATGTTGTGCATAAAAGCACTTTGTTAGCTTCTATAACCTTCACTTGCCCAATCTCAGTTTTTTCCTGGATAATACCTCGTTCTTAAGTGCTCCAAGAATGTTTATTAAATGGCACCTGTCGAAAGCAAGCTAGACGATTAAGATCCTGCTCATTTCTGGTGTACTGTGGCTTTTCACACTATTGTAGGATGTTGGTAATTTTTTCTTTTTCTACTATAATTTCCTATGTTCTGCAGCTCCATTTTTGATATTTCATGGATGCCATGTTTTACGTCACTGTATTTCACTACATGTGAACTGCAAAGGTAAGCGAGGCATCTGTGGAAATTCTGCTCCAGTGAAATACATAATATTCCTTGTGTAAAGTACATATTTTGCTTAGGGGCAAACTCTTTGCTTTCTTCAAATCGTTTTACTTATTCTATTGATTATGGAAAGCTGTTTTGGAAGTAGATAATTAGGAGAAGACCAAAAAGTTTGGACCCAAGAGCCCCACTTTGGTGGCTTTCCAACACTGAGGCTTATTAGAAGAGCAATGCCAGATGTGATCACGAGAGACCAGGCCCCACCACAGCTTGCCCTCTATTGTCGCCATCTGTCAGTAGGACACAACCACATGGCCAAGACAATGAAAGTTCAAGATTTGTAGATAGTCTAGTTATTAAGTTGGTTAAGTAAATTACACGTGCACATCCACTAATAACACAAATCACAGTGACAACTTTGGCAAAAGAAATCTCTCCTTTTTAGAGCACACGATGGTTGATAAAGTGTATTTAAGTATAACACCTGTGAATTTCACAGCCCTGTGGTCACGATGGGAAGCAGGCTGTCCCAGCTCACAGAGCTGGCTGGTGAACAGAGAATCCAGGGGTAGGTGATAAAACTCACAGCAGGTGCACACAGGAGGACCCAGTAAATTGTTACTGTCTGTAGCTCCTTTCTCCTACAGGTCCGGTTGTTGGTACCTACTAGTCTTACACCATGTTCTTTCCAGTTCAATAGCTGATAACTTGAGGTAGTCAGATATATCTTTACGCTCCTTCTTTGAGTCTGTGTTTCTGATCAGTTCTGCTTCCAGGGTCTTTGTGTATCTGTGGCTATCTACATCACTTGTGATTTAGTGAGAATTGGTGGTGGCAGGGGGGCGTGCTTGGTCGATATGTGGTCAGTAGGGTCATAAAACAAACCAGCCCTGTTACTAGGCAGAGCGTCAATTAAGCCATAGGCAACTCTGAGGATAGGTGGGAAAACAGCACGTGGTGATCTCTGCCTGCAAGAGGCCTGCAGTGCCCCCGTGGGGGTGACCCGAGAGCGATGCTTCTTTCTAACCCAGGCAACGGGCGCTCTCACTGGTGTAGTGGCTGTTACAACATCGAAATGTGAGAGGGGAAAGCTGTCTTTTGCAACCTTACGAAACAGGCCTTCTGTTTCTAACAACAACAGCAGCAAAACTCAGATAAACGCGAAAAAAAATAATCCACAGAAAAGTGAACACAGCAGGGCGATGGAGGAGTGGAGTCAACTCTGAGGAGAGGTGCCTGGGTTTCTACAGTGGAACCTGAGTTTCCCATCAAGAAATAGACACAGTTAAAAAGCAGCAGCCCCCTGTGACTTCTGCTAAGTGATTCTGATGATTGACTTTTCAATTGAGTTTCTGTAAGAGCAAAGGTTGAACTTGTAAGGAAAAAAAAACAATTTTCCCAATGGAAGTAAAGAATCCTCCAGCCTAATGAAATGTTTTTATTTTTTTCCTGGTTTAGAGATAACAGCCCACTTTTGGGTTTTAGGCCTAATATTGATTCTTTGGGTATTTTTTCTATAGAAGTCTTAGTGGAATTCAGTTAATTGTATTTTATCAGACTGGGAGGTTGTCGTTTTTTCTATTCTGTTAACCTCCACACTTGTGACTCTTTATTTGTCCCCTCTCCCTAGTGGTAGTTTAACTTTGATGAATTGTTTGTGGCAGTCAAAAAAAATGGAGCTAAACTTATTATCCCTTTTTGATTCCCTTCTAGTTTGAACAATTTCAAAAATGCTGAAAATGGCAAGTTGCATTCAGTGAGATGCTGAAAGGTGGTCATTGTTGCGGCCGGGATCTGGGATGTTCACGGAGCCTCAGGTATTCGGAAGGTGATTGGATGGTGGTGATTTATTGGTCAAGTGGATCTATTGGTAGGTATTAGCTGCTGTTAGGAGGTGGAGCCTGGTCAGAGGGAAGGATGACTGAGGTGGGGCCTAGAGGGATGTGTCCCCACCTCCAGATCCTCCCCAGCCTTTCTCTTTCTTTGCTTCTGAGACCTTGGAGATTCTTGGGCCAAAATAAGCCTTTCCTCCCTTACGTTGTTGACGTCAGGTACTATGTCCTAGCAATGAGAAAGTCATTAAATCCTGATGGGTTATTTTCATTCTGCATCTCACATTTTGAAGGAGAACCACATTCTGAGGTCGCTGGATAAATGCAAAACACACAAAAAAAAAAAGAAGAAAAAGAAAAAGAGAATATGGTAGAAATGGGGTCTGGAAGGAGCTTTGCAACCTGCAGGGGGCCGAGCTCTCTTACAAACACTGTAAGGTTCTTAGGGTTTGCTTCATGAGGCAAAGATGACCCAGGCACAAAACACGGCAGCTTGAGGGAGTTAGGGATTTGGTAGCTGGTGGCGGGGCTCCTGCGTCTTCTCTTTATGTCCTTGGTGTTTTATTTAGTGAAGACATTATCTTGACAGAACTGCTTTGCTATTGGGCATAAAGTGAGTTATTTCTTGAGATAAAGGTCCTCATAAAAGAAAATTGAACAAGAAGATTTTGTGTTTTATAGTAACTATAATCTTTATTGAGTGACTCGGGTGGGCATGTATAGAGAAATTACATTTATAATTGCTATTTTAACTTAAACACAGAACACTAAAGAATAATGCAAATAAAAGATAAAAAAGAAACAAGCTGTGCAAGTGGTTCTGTCTTAGGATTTGAAAGATTAGGACTTTAGCCCTGGTGTTTGCATTTTAATCCTGACCCTGCCTTTGGCCAAATCACTTAACTTCCCTAAAGTTCAGTTTTTAAAAAAATTTTTTTTTAAAGTACAATCGTCTGGGTCTTATAATGAAGAGATTAAGAACATCCCTTGATTTATAACTTAATTATTTCAAGAACCGTATGAGAGCAGGGCCTGGTGGCCTATGTCTGTAATTCTAGCAGCTGGGAGGCCGAGGCAGGGGTATTGCTGAATGTTTGAGCCCCGCTTGGGCTACATACTGAGTTCAGGACCAGTCTGGACTACAAAATGAGTCGCTGCTAAAAAGAAGTCTCACGAAGCAAATACTATTATTTTTATTTCTACTAATCAGGTGAACAAACTGAGGCACACAGGGTGTTGGTAACTTTTGTGTCATTGAAAATAACAAAATTGGGACACGCGTAGTCTGAGGTTGCTGTGTGAAAAGTGCTATGTATTATTACTGCCTTAAAGCCGTCCTTGGCTTGCTTGCATGACTGTGGCATGGAGCAGATGAGTATTTATGTAAAGAGCTCTATGAAATTAAAACTCATGTGCAAACAGAAGGTAGTGGTGGTTTGAATTTACTCCTAAGAACCTCCTAGTGTGGTTTGAAGGATGGCATTATTTCCAAACTCAGGGTGAAGCTTTATCCCTATTAGCTGATTTTAAGAGGTAGGGTCTTTTGGGAAAGCGATTTTGTGTCGAGAGCTCTGCCCTTGGGTGCATTAATGCCAGCAGGAGGCGGAGGGGGCCAGGGTGGCCGTGTTTCACTCTTTCATTTCTTCTTCCTCTTAAGTTTCTAGTGTTAAAAACTTTTGGAAGCAGAGGCGGGACTCCCAACAAGCACTAAACCTGCTGGTACTTTGGTCTTGCATTCCCAGATCTGCAGAAGTGTGACAAGGAGTTACAGTTACGTACACGTCATCCAGTCTCCAGCATTTGTTACAGCAGCACACACAGGTTAAAACACCCCTGTGGTAATTAACGGGGACAGTTTTTACTGACTGCAGACTCAAGTGCTACGAGGCAGCTCTGCCGAGTGGGTAGGTGGGTCTGCGAGGCTTCTGTAACAAAAAGGACCAGAGAGGGCAGCCTAGAGCAACTGACTTTTATTGTGTCTTGTGGGGGCCTGACGTTTGAAATTAAGGTGTTGGCAGGGCCATGCAGCTCCTGATGGCTGGTATCTGTTTCTGGTCTTTCTCTTCTGGCCTCCTTGGGCATTCAGGCATTCTTGGGCTTATTTATGTCCATCTTCTGCCTGTGTTGCTTCATACTACCTTTTCTCCCTGCGTGTTTGCTCCCAAACTTCCCCCTTTTATAAGAATGTCAGTTACATTGGACGGGGTCCCATTCTAATGATTTCATCTTGACTTGGTCACCAGTAAGACTATGTTTCCAAATAAGATCACCTGTTTAAATGTTGGAGATTAGGACTTCACTGTTCTATTTTGGGGGGCGGGGGTAGGCTGGGTGTAATTTAACATGAAAGAGTGGGTACATACAAGGTGACAATTTGAAGTCAAGCACACCAGAATTCATGTCCAGCCTCCACTGTTTGTCAATGCCAGGTGATTTTATTAGTTTCTGGTTACAGCTGTAACAAGTTACCTTCTGGGGATTAAAACAATACACATTTATTATCTTATAATTCTAGAGGTTTGAAGTGTGAAATGGGTCCTACTGGGCTAAAATCATGGTGTGAGAAGAGGTGTATTCCTCCTGGCAATTTTAGTAGGAGAATTTGTTCCCCTGCCTTTTATTTCCAGCTTCTAGAAGTCACCTGCATTCCTCGGCTCCTGGGCTTTTCTCCATCATCATCGCTGATAGTGTATCATCCTCAAAACTCTCTCTGAAATGAACTCTGACCTTCTGTCTCCCTGTTCCATTTTAAGAGTCCTTATGATGACGTTGCGCCCACATGAGTGATGGTATAATCTTCCTGTGTCAAAACATTGACCATAGTCACATCTGCGAAGTCCCTTAGCCACGTGAGATATCAACAGGTTCCAGAGATAAAGACACGGTTGTCTCTGAGGCAGTTGTTCTGCTCACTGTAACAACTACCCTCAGCCCTTTTTAGAGAAATAACTTAGGAAGCTTTGTGTTTCTACTTCAGAGAAGGGCTCCCAGGAAGACAAAGAGAGGCCATTGCTGCGCACGAGGGTGCCCAGTCCAGAGCAGGATCTCATTACACGCCGACGCTCAGTATTTGTAGGAGCTTTATCCATGTCATGTTTTAAGAAAAATGCTTCATTTTAAATCTTTTTTCAAGTGGCGGTGGGGTTTTCTTGTGCAACCATTTTTGGTCCAAGGCAAAGCATATGTATCCTGGTTTCTGGGCAGAACCATGTGTACCTGGCAGGCCAGAGGTGGGGTGATTGAAACGCCATTTACATTTCTGTGTGTTTCATTGTATACTCAGTGCACTTAATAGAGATTGTGCTTGGAAACCAGCCAATTTAATTTGAAGGTCTTCGTGTACTTAAATACTCCAATGGTAGGCACCTCCATGTTTAAGACATGTTAATAGCCACTGTAACGCTTACTCTTCCACCTTGCAATCTCCAGCTTCAACTTAAATCTTTTTAGAGAGTTTAATGCATCTTAAATAAGCACCCTAAAGCTGTACCAATGGAATAGAATAATAAAAATTATTGGTTTTATAACTATAACAATATAAATAATTGAAGAATATGTTACAGTTTTATAAAAGACTTTCTCATAGGCTATCAAATGAATACTGAATTGATGGTTACGCAAGCATCCTAGCTATTCCAGTGTGCAGAAGCTTTGACACAGCCTTGAAATCAGACTGAGCTGCCTTCTAAGCCTATCGTTGCCTCTTAAGAGCTGTGTGGAGCAAGGCAAGTCACAGAGCTTCCCTGAGCCTCACGTGAGCCCAGTGAGGCAAACATTACAGTTTCCTCAGAGGGTTGTAGTGATGATTCAACAATAGAAAACCCAGGATGTGCTACTGTAACGCTGAGCACATCTCAGTGGTCAGTGAATATTGGCTGCCATTATTATTATTGCTACTATTATTGTAAAGAGGCATTAAAATAAAGGTCTTCCAGTCCCAGTTTCAACTGTGCACTCAAGTTAGTAGACACTGTAGTGCAAAATGAAATGCAAAACTTAAGCAAGACTATCAAAGCAGGTGAGCAAAATCTTGGATATTCATGCATCCCTTGAGCACACATCTGTAGCCCCAAAATTGGTTACAAAGAGAGACTAAGAGTGGGAGAAGAGTTTAAGAGTATGAAGTGAGTTGCTTATGTCCAGGGCATCTCTCCCATTGGGGTAAAGGAGGGTGGAGTACTGCAGATTCAGAGAAGAAATTTGTTAGGGACTTATCCAGAAATGGACATACGTGTTTCTGCCTGGCTGGTGGACACCACAGACCAGTGTATGACTCGCTGCTAGAAATCTAGAATGTGAGAGGCTGGCCGGCTAGTTGGGAATAGAGTGCAGGGGAAACTGCTGCCGCTGTGGGGCGGGCTACACTCCAGTGTTTCTCTAGGTCAAGGAAGTGAGTCCTGTGAGGCAGATACCCGAAGGCGGGACTCCTGGGTAATCTGTCACGGCCACATTGATTGATATGGTTGCCAGTAGGTAGGGGAGGCACCCACATGGAGGAAGGATCAGGTTCTGGATTTCCAGGGGCTGAAGAAGGATTCACATGTTGGCTGGAAAAGAAGAACGCACTTACCCAAGCTTACACAACTACCAGAGAGGGAGTGAGGGCGAGTGAGAGATTCAAGGGAAAGGTGTAGAAGGGAACTCGGGAGTTATGTGCTATGGTAGCATGAAGGCCTATTTTTTATTTTTCTTCCCCCCTCACATTACGAACCAAGAGGGTTAAAAAAAAAAACCTAAGTTTGAAGAGAAACAATGAGTGGACAGTGTGGAGAAGGGAGCTGCGCAACCTCTCTTGAGCAGGCAGTTGGCCTGCTAGGGTGGGCTGTGAACGCCAGTAAGCCGTGAGGGTAAAGAAACACAAGCTTTCTTTATTCCGTTGGAGAGGATATATGGATTACCGAACCGAGACTTCGGTTGCTTGAAAGTGTCCAACAGCCTTATGAAACGTGCCCTGTACTTGATCCGGGAGCAAGAAAAAGGCAGTCCTGTGGAATGAACTGAAAAGGCCTGTGGGAAGTAGAATTGAAAGCACTCCTCAGTTATCTCCCCAAGTTGTTCTTGTGCACTGTGGTAGTCACATTGTGTTTATCCCAGGGCTAAGAGGGGAGTGTTGTTGTGGAGAATAATGGCATCTCTACAAGTGAGGTAACCAAAGCTCAGAAGGGCCAAGAGTTTGTGCAGAACCCCAAATAGAAACCAGGCAGAGTCAGGGCTGGAGCCTTGGTTTGCTGCCTCTTCTAACTCCAAAAGGGGCACCATGATCTGATATGGTGTTGGAACCAAAATCTATGAGTACTTCAGATCATAAAGCATGATCTTGGAAAGTCCTGGATTTCTGGCCAGGACCTGTACATCGGACTTGCAAAGCATTACTCATCATCACAGGCTCATATGTGTTTCAATAGATTGTGTGATCTGACGTGTCCTTGAAAGGTCAGGTATTGAAGCCAGGGTCACCATCCTGGGACACTATTGGCCGGTGGTAGAACCTTTAAGAAATGGAGTCTCCTGGAATGAAGTTAGGTCACTGAAAGACCTCACCACCAGCCGAAAGCAACTGGTCTGAGTGACCATAGGCTGATGCCTCTGAAACTGTGAGCCAAAATAAACTTTCCCTCTCTTCAAGTTAATTTATCTCAGCTAATTTTTTAGAGTATTAGGAAACTAGCAGTTTTGTTTTGTCATAAAATGCAGGCAAAACCCATGCTCTTTTCTCTGTAGCATAAATATGACTTAGGCAACTATGTTTGGGGGAAGGTCAACATTCTGCTGTGCTATCTATCTCGGGAAAGAACATATCAAAATCCATTTATTGTTTTGGAATGAATGCTTTGATTGTATTGCATTAGAAATCTGCCCTTCTAAGTGGAATTATCTAGAGGAGAATCATGTGGGTAAAGACGAAAACCATCAGTTTGGCCAGGAAAACTAGGAGCTTGTCAGTCAAATTGTCTTCAGAGGCTTGAAGACACTATCGAGGCTCACATGAGATGAATAATCATTGATTTCTCATAAGAGCAAATTGGCCTAGCTAAGTGTGGGCAGGTGCTCTGGGCAGACATGCTGACCCCTGTGAGCCCTCTCTCATTGCATGCTCCTGGCATTCCTGTGCCCAGTGGCCCCTTTCCTGAGAACTATGCTTGTTCGCTTCTGCTTCTGTGGAGGTGGAGGGGACTTCCCTTTAGTGCCTCCATTGAGGCAGGGAGGCTTCTGCTCCCGAGACGGAAATAAAAGGGGACCCCGCCCTCCTCACTGAATATTTCCTGGCCATGTTCCTGGGGCTTGGCTCTGGGATGGAGGTGACCCCTCTATATTATCAGTTGTGTGTCAAGGAGCTGTGCCAACTCAAGGGGACTTGACTGCCCTTCGTGGCCAAGGACTAGAACCAGTTACTGGATAAGCTAAACATTACATTGCATGTTCTTGCTAGCAAATAAAAGCAAAAAAAAAAAAAAAACAAAAAAACAAAAAACAAAACCCACACAAAACAGTGTTTCTCCTTCCTGTCCCTCTCCTCCTCCTTCTTTTCCCTCTCCTTCTCCATGTCCTCCACCTCTTTCCTTTTCTCCTGAGGCTTCCATCTTGCTGTGATGACATAACTAAAATAAAGATCCCTATCACTTAAGAAGTCATCTCTGTTTTTGGCAGGTCCTAAAATAGAAATCTGGTCACATCAAGGGCAATAGAGGAAGGGACACATTTAGCTTAGAAACAAAAACTTCATGAGCTAGGAAAGGCCTGTTGGGTGGAAAGAATGAAAGCTTGTTTTCTGTGACTCCAGAAGACAGATTCCAACAAGGCTGTGGAAGTCCTATGCAAATGCACTTGAGCTCATTACAACAGCCAACTTTCTAATCTAAAGTGTCTTGTACCTGGACGACAGCTGTGTTCTTTGGAGACCCCCACAAAAACTTAACCAACTAGTTCTTTCGCTTTGCTTTTGGCCTTTACTCCACAACTCTCCACTGAGCTGGTCGTTATGTTATTTCCAGTGTGAGGCATAAGAGGTTGAACATGATATGAATGACACTTTTCTTTTCAAGAGGATATGGGGGGTTCCATTTTGATGATGTTTTCACCTCTTGGTGAGGTGTGAGAAAGCATGGTTGTGGATGTAAGTGCCAAGATTCTATCCCCTTTGCGATTCTGCTCAGAAACTGGGGGACCCTAACCGAATTGTTTCAATTCTCTGCCTTAGTTCTTCTGTTTGTATAACGCAAACTAGAAATCACTGGTCTCAGAGGTCAGTCGTCACAGCCTGAGATCAATAATGACAACAAACCAATATATAAAAGGCGATTTTAAAAGGATCCCTGTATTTAATCATTTTGAGTTCCTATTCTTGTAAATATTGATACAAATAAACAGTATGTTCCTTAAAATAACACTGAAAATTCAAATACCTAGAATTTTAAAACAAGAGATTTGATCTTAGGCATTAGCATGTGTTTTGTTGCTAACACGGGTTCTTCCTAATTCATCCATGTGGCTCTCTCTTAGCACAAGCTAGAAGACATCATAGTAGGTCCCACAACTATGAGTCTCAATTTTGATATACTTTCACATATTAAGTTCAGTGTAATTATTTTTGGACTCAAAATGAGTTTGCACTCCCATTTGGCTAATTCATTAGCTTTATGACTTTGGACAAATTGCTTAACCTCGATAGACTTGTTTGTTCACCTATGAAAAGAGAATTGTTGTGCAGATTAAACTGAATGAAAGTGCAGATGGAAAAGTTTAGTCATAATATGTTTTAAAAACTGATAAGTATTTAGTTTTTTATAATTTTATTTATTATCCAAATTTAGCTCTTGTCTACCTGGGTTATGAGGCATAAGCATTTCTGAGGTGCAAAGATGAGAATTATTAAGACAAAAGTAATCCCGACTGTGTTATAATCTTCTTAGTTTACATCTGTATTGCCAAGGCAATACACTCCCACAAAGTTGATGACTTAATATAGAGTTATTCTTTAAAAGTGCGTGGAGTTAGAATCTGAAAATTGGTCACAGTGAGCTAGATTGAAGATGCTGGCAGGGCTGGTTCCTTCTGGAAGGTCTAGAGAAGGAACCGCATCCTTGCCCTCATTGCGCTCTGGAGCCCACATTACTTAGCTTGTGACCCCATCCTCCCATCACTCCAGCCCCTTCCACATCACACCCCTGCTTCTGTGGTTGAGTGTCACTAGGTCTGTCCTCTGAGGAAACTTGTGATTACATACAGGGCACAACTGGACAATCCTGGAGAGGCTCTACTCGCAATCACCATGAATCTAATCACATCTACAAAATTTCATTTGCTGCTATAGTAGGTAACAGCCACAGGTTTTGGGCATAGACTTCTTGGAGATGTCATTATACAATTAACTACTTGGTCTGTTTTGGAAAAAAGAAAACTCCTCTTTATTTAAATTATTTAAATGAAAGCTCTCACTGGGCCTTGTGTCAGGTGTGAAGGCAGTGCTTCCTGTACTGTCTGGGTCCTTATTTAGGAGGAACCTGGGGGCAACTAGAATCTGTGATTCTGAACTGGAGATTATGGGGGAAATTTCACCACCCTAGAATGAAAATAGTTCTACTTTTCACTTTGTTCTATACTGTAACGTTTCATCGCAGCCAGGTAAATCTTTTATGTATAAATGAATTTTCTTGGCTTATGTTTTATACAACGTGCAGTGGTCTAAAGTCCTGAACCCCACTCTTAATCTGTGGAACTCCCCCACAGTTCTGACTATCTCCTTTTTGTAGCCTCTTGCTCTCAGCTGGCAAGTCCTTTCGACTTATATGTAGACTTTTATTCCTGCTCTGTCCTTTTATATCTGTTAGCTCATTTAATATTAAAACTATCCTGTTATGAATGTATGTCCATTTTCCAAATGGGGATACGGAGGCATTGAGAGAAATCACACACTCAACACGTCAAACAAGTATTCACTGTACACCCAGCTCTAAAGCCCATGTTTTAATCAATATACTTTACTACATCTCTGTAAGAAATTCTCAGTGTGTTGTCAATATTATCCTTATAGAGCCTGGAAATAAGAGTTTGAAAACTCACTTCCTGCAGTTCTGCCTCTCCCACTCTCTCTGCTTTCTCTCAGAAAAAGACGAAGAGGAGAAAGGAAACACAACGTGAAGGAGAGAATTTCATGCAGACCTGGTATAGGACTCGCATCCCATGAGTGAGCGACATGGGTGTGGTGGCTCCACAAATAAGCAATTAGCAGCTTCTGTCGCTAGCATTCAAGGCAGTGCCAAGCAGATGTTTGTAGATTTCAGAGAAGCATCATAAAATGATGATTAAGCGGAAAAGAATGTGAGTGGTAAAAACTTAGAGTCTTAAGTTTATAGATTTATGACTACTCTGTGCATTTGTGTAAAAATCCAGTCTTAAATCTGTAGTAGTGCCATGAATTTGTAAAAGCACGGAGAGGGTGGAATGACAGGCAGTGATCATGACCAGGTAACTAAAGACAGTGGCCTTTCCACTGGCAGAACCTCTGCTGTGCTCACAGGGGGTGAAGGGAAGGTCACTACGAGGTGGCTCAGAACCTACATGCTCAGGGGGTGTCAGGTGGTCTGTGTCTAAATTCTGGCTCTGTAGCTAGCTTACTGTCTAACTTTGGCCAAGTTTAGTTAACTTTTTTTCTTATAATAATAGTCTCTTTCTTCTTCTTCTTCTTCTTTTTTTAACCTGGGAGTGAGGTGGAGCAGAGATCCAGTTTGGCAGTCAGTTTGTGCTTCTGTGCTTCTCTGGTTGGGTTCTCAAAGAGTGGTCTCTATGCAATGGGAACAGGAACCCATGACCATTGTCTGAGTTACTGATTCATTGTTGGGACAGAATACATCTATGATTTAAGGGAGGAAAGGTTTTTTTAGCTCACAGTTTCAGCAGGTCTCCCACAGTCTGTTCATGGACAGTGGTGGAAGCACAAGGCAGAAGAAGCTGAAGAGCTGCTCACAGCATTGTGGACAGAAGCCAAGGTGTGGGAGGTGGATGGATGCATGGAGATGCGGGCAAGGCCAGAGCTTTCCCAGAAAGAAGCTGTAACAATGTTTCTTCTTCCTTTCTTTACTTAGTCCAAGTTGCCAGTTGGGACCCCCACATCCAGGGTGGGTGCTCTTTGCTTGCTTCCTGGCCCATGAGTCAATAATATACATTTGGAAGCTCTGTCTTTTGTAACCCCCAATCTCAACAAGTTGACACAGTTCCTCCAGGTCAAACCCCCAAGGATCTACCCCTTCCACCCAATAACACACAGTTCCGCGAGTATCCCAGTACCACCAAATACACGAGACTTTTAGGGGACACGCCAGGTTCAAAGCATACCAGCTATGTAGAGGAGTTATGTTCTCAGTGGAATGCATACTGACTTGGAGAAGGGAGAAGATTTGAAGGCAAATCAGGCTTGCTAGAACTGCAGCTTCCAGTTTCTTAATTGAAGCTGCATTCGGGCTCTAATCAGAGGATGCTTTATTATCTGAGGCTGTGTTTCAGACCCAGGTCCACCAAGTGCAAAGCCAAAATTTCTGCTGAAAACATTCTTGAAGAAAACATCGAGTTTTGATTATAGCCCCTGAACCACTTCGATGTTAACTTAACCTTTCAGGAGGCAGGTGATGTCTTCTATCCCATCGGAAGGTTAAGAAGCCAAGGGTTGATAAGTTTTTGTTAATTAGCATAAAATTACAAGGCTAGTGGGAATAGCACAGGTTGGGATCCAGAGCTCCTCTAAGGTGAGGAACCTTTAAAGGACCCACATTGGACAAGCTGAAAATGAGCTGGTAGAGATTTTTTGTTGTTGTTGTTTTTTTTTTTTTTAAACAAGCCTGTTGGGTAGTGTGCCAAGGTACTGAGCCTAATTCCCCATCTCTCAATATAGGACCATTTGTAAAGCTACTCTGCAGAAAGAGAGCTTTGGCCAGTGCCTCATGCACATCCCAAGAGGGCAGTGCGGGGCCCTTGGGGACACCGGGAACCCACAGTGCCACTCTTCCCTTTCCTGGAGCTGCCCTCCTGTACTGGCTTCAGAAGGGACTCTGAGCTGTGGGTTCAGACCAGGTAGGCTGTGACTTTTCACGAAGAACCTTCAACCTGTGTCCAGTTTGCAAACTGGACTGATGTGGAGGCAATTCTAAAAGCTGCAGAGCCAGGCTGGGGAGGTGAGAAGTGAAATTTGCAGAGGAGTGCTCAGGCCTCCCCAAAGCCCAGCCTCTCAAGCTCTCCCAGCTTCTGCCTTTCCTGGGGAGCACCCAGAACCTAGCTTCATGTGTGTGTGCGCCACCACCTCAGGTTGAAAGCCATTGTTAAGCACCCGTTTTAGAATCACGACTATTAGATAAATAAAATACTGCTGTATATTCAAGCGTGGCCTTTACGGCATTATATTAAAACAATAAATCAGGTATCACAGACTCAGCGTTTGAGCCAGCTTTTATTGCATTATTCCATCTCTCCATTATCCAGCTTTAAAATCCCTCCTCCTGCATTTATGATTTTGAAACATTACATCAGTTATGTCCCTGTGGCACTTTAATCTAATTCAACACTTTAAGGGGTAGGTAAGTGTTTAGGACACTGGGCCAGGCTCTGATCATTTTATGAAACTGTTGTTTTATAGAGGAACATTACCTTTATTACCAGATTCGATGGTGTGTTTGGCAGGGGACAATCTGGTTACAATTACAAACAGTGTTTTTTAAGAGCTGCAGTAGAAAGTGTGGCCATTTGGAGATGAGATACAGCTTCCTCAGTCAGTCGCAGCATGCTGGTGCAAGATGTCTCAAAGGAGGGTGCCTGTGCTTCAGCCCGGGGCTTCGCCTTCAGGGCTCTGTGCTAAGTCGTGCTGCAGGTGGTTCCAATGGAAAAACTTTATGTGACTTTGTGCCCTGAAGCCCTGCAAGTCATCTGAAACATAGTCATCACCTACACAGAAGGACAGACTTTATGGACTGGCCAATGCAGTTTGTTAAATTCACCCCAAACAAACTGGATGCCATTAGAACTTTGGAATAGTGGTGCCTTCTTACGAGATGGAAGGTCAGACTCCAGGAGGAAGGATTTACCCCGCGGTGGTGTTTCTCTATCTTGCAGAAAAGAAATGGGCACCTATGTTTGTCCGCATTCAAGCCCTCAGCATCCGTACATTTAGTTTCTCAATCATTCAGTTTTTTCCCCTTTCTTTGGGGATATAATGCATAGACACAACTATTTTGAAACAATAATATAAACTATGTGAGGAGGATACAGTTTAAAATCCAAATGGCCTTTGTTTCAATACCGTAAGCCTCTGGATAGCCGATAAAACTCAAAGAAATGTCAAATGATTTATGTATTTATTGGGTCCACAGTGCGTTTCTGAAGAAGCCTTGTGGAATTTGGTTATCACATGCTTTGAAGTCGTCACGCAGACGAAGTGTTGTAAACACATCAAATGAATTTCAGCGCTCACCTCTGCATGATTAGAGGGCGTGCGAGGCATCACCCCTAATGGGTTGTTTCCATCCTAGATGACTCTTTTAGATCTCATGCCTGCAGTGGACGTGCAAGTAGGTTCCAGGGATCAACACAGGTCCAAGATGGGATGGTTTTTGATCTTCCTGGTCCTCTTGGTCGAAGCCTTTTAAAGTTCCATGGCACTAAGCTTTCTTGGCTTTTTAGCAATCACCTGTAGAGTGCAGATAAGTTGCTGCATGGAGGTGGTAGATGCCCTGGAAAAAATGGCAGTAGTGTCATTGGCAGCCAGCACTAATAAGTACTTTCCAAGACCGCCCTGACCGTTGCCTTGGAGAATGCACCATCATTCCCTCTGCTCCTTGTGCCGACAGACTTCTGTGGTACCCAGACCTTTCTAAGTGAGCGACGCCCAGTCCTTCAGGGCTGAGCTCAGTTGATTCATAGCCAGGGAATTTGAGTGTCTTTCTTCTGGTTAAAACTGAAAGTGAATGTGTGAAACTTCTCAAAAATAAAGCTACATTATGATGGGGAAATAAATTATTTACTTTCTTCTTGTCATCTTATTCTAGACCTGTTATCTCAAACTACCTGAGTGCTGTAGTCAGTAACTTTTCTAATATATAGAAGCCAACACTTACAGAGTACCTACTATGAGACAGACAACTTACATGGAATTCTCACTTGACTAGCGAGGAAGCAGAAGCTGTGATGTGCCCCAGTGACTTGGACTGCTGGGTGTCAAAGCCACTGTTTGAAACCTGTTTGAGCCTTTCTAACTCTCAGAGGAAATGCCTGCTCCTGAATTCTGGGGGCCTTTCTGAGCAGGCAGAAACGTTTGGGCTACCTGTTGAAAGGGGTGCAGTAAGGTGGAGGCTCACGCAGAGTGGAGTCACCACGGAGGGTTTCAAACAACACCCCTTCTTTAGCCAGCTCCTTTTCGTAGGAAACTGAATTCCGGTCTCTTCCCTGTCTCCATGGGAGTTTAGTCATCCAGTAACACAGCTCAGGACCACAAGGACAAAGAGAGGATTAAGTGGAAACTGAGATGAGTGTGGGTATCTATCAATAATCATACTTCTGTTTACTTGAAGCTTTTTTTCTTTTCTGAAGGGAAGATGACTATCAGGGAAAACCATGAAGTATGTGGTACACAAAAGTAAGACAGACGCGTGTCCTGCACATAAGATATGCTCGGTGAGTTCAAAGAGTGTTTAATTTGACTATTTCTCCGGAAATATAAAGGGGGGAACGTCAGAATTCCATGTGAACCAAGTTGTGCTTGTGGAAGGAAGAACTTTGGAACTTTAGAACTGAATCTTTGAAAGAAGGCACCACCTATGGTGTTGTAGCCTAGGAAGATTCCTCATTTCCTATTGGACGGCCGCCCCCCCTCCTCTTGTTTCTCTGGAGCTAATTAGAACCGGTTTTGCACTTGAATCACTTGCATATTGCTCTTCAGTGTGACCGCATATGAATGACTCTCAGACTTCGATCCAGCAGGTGGCTCTTCAGAGCCTGTGCTGGGCATTTGATTACTTCTCCTTCTGAAATATTTCTCCCTTCCTGGCTGCCATTGACTACAGGAAAGGGAGCATCCTTCACGTGGAAGACAAGGGACATTTTCTAGCTTCTTCTCTCATGGCACAGTAGCGTGTCATAGAAAAACAAAAAATTACAAATATTCATTGAACCCACTAGACAAACCCTGTCTTTCTCCTTCTTAGCAGAATCTTTAACATTTAGAGATCATCAATGTAGTACCTAGTCCAAGTCAGACATTAGCTTGAAAAATTGCCTTCATTAATAACAAAAACCAGGCTGCATGACATACGCTCGATCTCCCCCGGGAACACATGATTTGAGTGTCCATTTGGCACTTATTTCCATATCAATAATCTATGTGCAGATTACTGATCATTTATATCCAGCTATTACAGCAGATCTAAAAGGAAGCTAGCTTATTACATATTGTGCCCTGTTTTGGCTAAAATGAATCACTATACATATTGCATACTTCGAATATCCAATAACTGAAGAATCTTTCCCTCCTACAGCTTGTGCATAATTGATTTAATTATGCAATTTTTCTGTACTTCAGTGTTGAAAGCTTTCTTTCCATGCATTTAAATTTTATAGTCAGGCATTTTAATCTCTATCGTAAATTGCACTTAATAAATGGTAAGTACCTAAGAATAAGGGTAGATGGAGATGTTTTGGGCTCATTTCTTAATCTTGAATGGCATTGCAGGTATACGGATTCATTTCGTATGTCCATGTGGCTGGGCCTTGGTGCCCAGATGTTTGATTCAGCAATATTCTGGATACATCTATGAAAGTATTAGGGGTGGGGGAATGAGACTGGCACTTCAATTTGTGTATTTTGAATGAAGTAGATCTCTGAGTTTTCATCTGCTGGCTGGCTACCCTGCAGAAGTCGCACTTCAATCTCCACAATTGTGTGAATCAATTCCTTAAAATAAATCTTTCTCTTTCTCTTCCCTCCCCTGCCCCTCTCTCATGGGCACTATTTCTCTGGAGCACCCTGACCAACAACAGGTTTCTCAGAACATTAACTGCTTAATAACATACTTCACATGATGCTGGACACATTTTAGAATATCGCTGTCTGCTGTGACAAATTGGTCCGCTTTGAGGCCTTATGTAGAATGACATTTAGTATCGTTTATTTGCCTCTGCTTCTAGCTTCTTATTTGAATAGTAGGATACTTAGTGCGATGGTCACGGTTAGCAAATATTTGCAAGAGTTTTCTACAACACCTGGGCCAGGGAGGGCACAGTAGTGCAGTGACATTAAACTTGAAAGAAAATAAATGTATTTTTTTGGGCAGAATTTTGCACCTAGAAATGTGTTTAGGTAGCTTCTAAAATGGCTATTGAATTTAAATTGGAGAAAATGTTAATTTTTTTGTGGTGAAGAGAGCTTTGAAGCATTTAAACAAGTTCAGTTGGCCTCCACTGCATAGTTCAGATAATAAAAGAAAAGATGGCTTCTGTGGAAAGAAAAGATAAAATGTGCAGTGCTTATTTTATAAAATTATAGTTTTTTTCTTCCAAAAAGTGAAATATAGGAAAATAGGGAAATTTTGGAAAGATAGAAATTCGGATAAAAGATCACTTATGGGCATACTGAAGTGTTTTCTTTCAGTTCTGTTCTGTGCCTTTCCTTAGCATTTCGTTTTGCTGTAATTGTAGTACATTTTAATGCAAAATAATTTGTGTTAAACCCTTTTTCTCCTTATATCAAATGAATATTTCTTGAAAATTTATGGAAGCTTGTGTAAATTGCCTAATAAGAGCTAATTTTCCTGGAAATCAGAGCAAAAGACTGAAATTTAGAGTGAAATCTGTCACTGTGAGAGCTGTTTCCTCCTTCCCACTTGGTTGCTAGCATCTTTGTGAGTGTCCGGACTGCAAATCATCGCAGTATTTCAAAGCTGAGTGGTTCAAGCAAGAGGTCAAGTGCCCGAGTTTTGGAGCCAGACTGGGAGCTTCGCATCTCAGCTTTGCCACTCGCCCTCAGAGTAACCTTAGGCAAATTTCCTCGTCAGTGAAGTGGGGATTATCTAACTTCCTCTGTATCATGACCGTGACAAGGATAACAGAGAAATGCGGAAAAATGCTTACAACAGTGTTTCTTAGCACATGAAAAGCTCTAGCCAGAGATAGAAATGATTGGATGGCCTAAGACTGCTTCTAGATATCACTTCATCACCATAATTTTTTGTTTTGGTGGTACTGGGGATTGAACACAGAACATATGCACTGAGCTATAACCTTAGCCAATTTTTAAACTTTAGTTTGAGACAAGGGTCCTGCCACTCTGCTAAGTTGCCTAGGCAGGGCTTGAACTTAAGATCCTTCAGGCTCTACGGAGAGTCCTGAGATTACAGGCCTGAGCCACCAGGCACAGCTTGTAACTTGTAATGATTATGAGCCCCGAGGTAGTGAGGGCCATAAATCAGATTCACCGTTATAGCAGGGGTCACTACTACTCTGCATATGACCACAGTTCTGTGATGCAGGTTGGGGGATGTTATGCAGATTTTCTAAAACCCCTCAATGGTTATGTACAGAGATAGCCACTAACTAGGCTTTCAGGATTTCTTTGTGGCCTTTATAACAACCTAGATGTTAAATTCTTTCTTACCTGGGTAGGTGTGACAGTAGCTGCTGTTGGAGAAAACAGATGGGAGAGGGAAAGAGAGCATTTAAAAGGTGATTGTCATGATCTATAAGGAGGTCTGAAATGCACACAAAGAACAGAAGTTATTTTTAAGTCCTTCAGTGGTTGCACTTACCTTTTCAGCCTTGATGCTCTAAGACTGAACTGTGTGATCTATAACTAGATTGTTCTGCTCAATGTCTTTTTTTGTTAAAAAAAAAAACAGAAAAGGAGGGATGTTCTCCATGAAGAGTTACCAAAAGGATGACACGTATTTCCTTCTTCAATTTTCTCTGGGAAATAAGTCATTGTAAGTCAAGAACGGTTGCCAGAGAACACGAGTCTGTTCTTATGTATGATTATGTCATCTGCAAACCTCTTTTGAAAGAAACACCCAGGGTAATTTATCAAGGAAACAGCTTTTGACTCTATTCTTTTCCCTGGGGTTTATGAAACTTCAGCAGGTGGCATTTCAGTGTTGAGCATGACAGGCTTGCGAAATGGCAGCAACCTGCCCGTGGAGGGGCCGGTTGAGAGCGGTGCTGGCACCAATGAAAGAAACTGACAGGTAGCGGGTCTTGTGCATGTCCTGGGTCCTCTGCTAGGTGCTTTAATCTAATTTGGTCTCATTTCACACGTTTAATTTGATGGTCAGAGAGCTCATTTATTCATTTGGCTAATATTTACCAAGGGCTTACCAATGAGTATATACTGTGTCAAGGGCTGGGATTATAAGGTGAGCGTATAAAGCTATCAAGGAAAGCAGACACGTGGGCATCTACAAACAGGCCGCGTTGAGAAGAAGGGAGACGTGCCATGAGTAACAGGAACGTTCGCTGGATAGAACTGGCCTCTCCCTTAAGGTTTCGTAGCTGAGAAACTTGAGGTCTAGTGTTGTGGAAATGATTCTGCTAACAAGTGAGCAACAAGACCAGCATTTCTTGCTACTTGACTGGTTTCTCAAAATTTTAGAAAAGGCGTTTCAGAAATCCACAAACAATGTTCTTTTCTCTAACTCCTTCACTTGCTCGTGTTCTCAGCAATAAGCTTCATCTTGTCCCATTTCTGAAATGTGACCTTGTCTCTTCATACCCTGTGCCCTTTCTTTTCCAGCTCTCTGCTTCTATTTTCTCTTCCTTCCTCCTAACTTCTTCTTTAGGGCTGAAGATACACTAATCAGAATTGAAGTAGCGGAAATAATCTTGAATGTAAAGCAAAGAGAATAGAACCATTCTCTGCCAACCTCAGCCCCTCAAAACTCTAGGAGTAGTCACTTTGCCTTCTGGACCTTTTTCTGTTAGGTTTCATGTAGTTCACGTGTGACAAATACTTCTTACTCATAGATGTGGCACGGGAAAAGGACAGAGAGAAAGAGTCTGTGAACTTTTGCGAAAATGAACCAGAAATCAAATTTATAAGGTTCTATGGACCTCATAGCTTTGATTAATACCTACTTAGCCCTTTAAATATAGCACAAAACAACCCTAGAAAATTCCTAAACCAGGCTTGTTTACAAATAAAACTTCATGTACAAACACTGAAATTTGAATTTTGTATAATTTTCACATGTCATGAAATTTTTGGGTCACTTTTCTCTCATTTTTTTCCTTTTTTTTTGAGACAGGTCTTGCTCTATAGCCCAGGCTAGTCTTGAACTCACACTGTAGCCTAGGCTAGCCTTGGACTTATAGCAATACTCCTGCCTCAGCCTCCCAAGTGCTGGGATTACAGGTGTGTGCAACCACCCCTGGTGTATGTGTGCTGGGAATCTAATCTTTGAGCTACTCCCTCAGCCCCCTTTTGGCACTCTTTCATAATTTTTATGGCCTTTTTTCATGACTGGAGATAGAACTCAGGACTTCATGAATGCTAGGAAATATCTCTACAACTGAGCTGCACCATTTTCATAATTGCAAAAGTCAATTTTTGTTCATAGGTGGTGGATTAGATTTGGCTCATGGGCCAAAGTTTCTCAACCTCTACTGAAGAGCATTGTGGGTAATAGCCAAACCTCAGAAATTAAACCTCCATTCAAATCCAAGTCCTACAAATCATTGGCTTGGTGACCTGGGTGACTTACTCAACCTTCCAGGACCATTTTCCTCCTTGGCCCTTACTTCTGTGAGTGTGGGAAACTCTTCTTTGCTTCATGTCTTGTGATACCTTCTGCTTAGGATGGCTTGTGGGATGTTCCCCGGTAATCAAGACTCATCTGAAACTGGCCATCCTTGACCTCAGTACTCACTATGCCATTATCTTGCTGTGTTTTTCTCATAGCACTTATTAAATTTGAGTTGATCTTTGTTATTTACTTGATTTGTCATTCATGTCTAGAATAAGCTTCATGGGAAAGCAGCAAGATCTTTCTTAAACTTTATTTACTGCTGTATAGCCAGAGCCTAGAAGAGTGCTTGATTTATAATAGATGCTCAATAAATATTATGAACAAATATGGTGTGAGAATGGGTCATTTCTGTGTCATATATGACAGGATTTCTTTATCCTAAGATTTTGGTGAGGATTGAATAAAACGATTTATACCATTGGTGTAAAGATAAAAAGTTCAAGGTTTTTTGTTATTATTATGAAGATGTATTTGTAAAAGGCATTAGTAAGTAATAAAAGATAAAATGAAATATGCCATTATGGCAGTCATTTCAACAAGGTAGTCTTAGTAGCCTTGAAATTGAAAAGGAACAGAGCAGTTAGTATCAAGTGCCTCTTGCCGTTGTTCAACTTTTTTTTTTTTTTCTACATAAAGAAATTGGATTCTAGGAAGCTTAAGTGAGTTGCTTGAGGACACAGCTTTGGAGAGCATCGAGACAAACATGATCTATTTGTGTGTTTCCCCGTCCATCTATCATACACAACTAATTTGTGTGCTTTGAGGAGGAGGGGGATATGAGTTTTCAGTTGATGCGCAACAAATTATCATGAACACAGTGGTTTAAAACAATTCTGACTTGTCTCACAGTTCTTTAGATGAGAAGTGTGGTATAGCCCAATGGGTTCTGTGCTCAGGGTCTCATATTTTGGGTGTTTCAGGGGGCTGCCATCTCCTCTGAGGCTCAGGTGAAAGGCTGATGCTAAGCAAATTCAGGTTGTTGGTAGAAGTTATGTCTCGTAATGTAGGACTAAGGTGCCCATTCCCTGCTGTTTGCTGGAGCCTTCAGCTCCTAGAGGCTTCTTGTGAGTCCTTGCCATGGGCCTGCCTTTCATAGGTCTGTCCATACCAGGGCAGGTGGCACCCGCATCCTCAGGCTGAATCCCCCTCACACACTTGCATCACTCTCTCCTTCGTTTGCAACCAACAGGAGAAAATTCCTGGCTCATCAGACGCTTGTTGATTGGTTCTATCTGGTCAGCTCTCTTTTGACTAATCCAAAGCCGTCTCATTAGTAACTTAAATTGCATTTGGAAGAATTGCATTTTGCCACATAACGTAACGTGGTCGCAGGTGTGGTGGCCAGGTTATTCTCATCATATTCATAGGTTCCACCTACATTCACGGGGATGATCATGCAAAAGTGAGGATCCTCAGGAGGCCGAGGCAGGAGGATTGCTATGAGTTTGAGGTGAGCCTGAGCTACATGGTGAGTTCAAGACCAGTCTGGAATATAGAGTGAAACTCTATCTCAAAAAATGAGAATCATAGGCTTCATCTTAGAATTCCGTGTGGCACAATTGGATAGATGTTTTTAGGACTCCCATAATGATAACTAGTATCTTCTTTGCCTAGGTTTTAGCTCTGTTTTCCTTCTAGTTTAGTACTAGACCTTGGGAATCATTTTATGTTTTCAAGTAAATCTCTGCAACACCTATGTTTAGTGACCATGCAAATATGCTACTTGGAACTCCTGCTGCACAAAAAGCCATTGACAAAAGCCCTTAACCCTGAAACCACTATTGCCTTCATAGAGTTACCACTTTCCGTTGACTGCTGAAGCCAATGACAGAGGTCAGCCTATAACTAACAACCAGCTATTTTGAATCGGTTCAAAGTCTCCATTGACCTGGTTCAAACTTTTGAAAGCTGCTTCACTCTGAGGCTTCCTTCTCAAACAATCATTTTTTTTTTTGTTCTTCCCGGAATCCAGTACCGCACTGGAGTGTGATGGTTTCTCTTACCTTTGCGGGTTCTCCCCATTTTTTCTCACACTCATTTCACCCCCAGTCAACCCCTGGCACATCTGACCCAGTCTTGATGTTTGCCTGATGAAAAACCTGAACTCTCATCAGCTGGAGGAGTAGTGGCTTGAGGCAGCCTGCAGTGGCGTGGGACCCTGGGTCTGTCTCATTGCCTGATGGGTAGCATGAATGGTGCTCCGAGTGATTACAGCAGATGGAAGTTGCTTGGTACAATGTGGTGGCCTAATTGTTAAAGGTGCTGCTAATGTTATCTGGGAAGACCACGTGGTAGAGAGGAACTTCTTTGTACACGTGGTGATGTAAGTACTGGAAAAACATAAGGGGAAAAAAGTGCAGGCAGAGACAGGGTCCTTGCTACTAAGTTGGACCTGAATGGGACTAAAAATTTGAAGGCTGTTAGCAAGCATTTAAAGGCTCAGAATAGAATCAGATGGCCTCTTTGATGTTTTACAGAGTCCTTTATGTCTTGCATGGGATGAACAGGCAACTCTGTACAGCCGTCATCAGAAATTTGCCAGGGAGGGTATTGATGAGTAGTGACAGATCTGTTGATCTATCAATTGAAAAGATTCCGAAGGTCTATAGTATGGGGACTGATGCCACTAGGACGTCCATCTGTAGCTCCTATGCAGGCTAAGACTGATGGCAGGGAATATGAGCTCAGAGATGGGTTTGTTAACTTCCTTGGTGATGATGGAACTTGTTAGCAAAAGGGGTCAGACGGGGGAAGAGCAGGATGTAACTCCTGGGAGCCAGAAAGCCATTTCCCATAGCAAGGTCCACATCAGAGTCATAGGGCTTGACTCTCAGGGGGCTGTGCAGGTGGTACATCCATCATGCTATTCCTAGGGCAAACAGGCAAGTGGCCAGCCAGCGAGGACGTTGATGGAGAGCAACAGCAATAGCGGCAAAGCAGCAGAAATGGAGATAGAGTAGGCTGAGGTGGACACACAAGGAAAGGTCGCAATGCTTCGCCAAGTTTCAAGGTGTGAGTCAGTGTGCAGATCCACAGTGCTTTGATCCTGGCGACTATGCTCCATGATGACTCACCTAAGTCTTTCTTCAAGGAACCCAGGGCCGTTTGCTTGGGTGACTATCAATGGAAATTTATAGAAAATTTTGAGGACAATTGAAGACAGTGTCTAAGCTGACGTTGCTAACCAGAGGCCACAAACATTTCCTCGGCTTTGTTAGAGTGAGGATCAGAGGGATCTGGGTAATAAATGATGTCCTGGACAAAGTGGTTCACAGTGAGCCCACTGGCTCCACAGACTCCCTCAATGGCTATTTCTTCATGCCTTCCCTGGTCTATTCTTGCCCAGGGGCTGAGCATAGCAGCGACATAGATGCAGGCCCATTTCTGCAAGATGTTGGACTTCTTCTGATGGACAACTTTGTTTCATGAACTCCTTGAGAAGCAAATGGAAACTTCTTTATACTTCACGGCAGTTGAAAGCATTCATCTAAAGTTTCTTTATTATCTCCTTCACATGGGTTGAACCTACCTCAGGGCTTCACAGCTCTCTTAGATTCCACTGCTCTTTTCCATTTTCCGTTATTGACTTTTCCTCCAATAAACTTCCTGCATGTCTAATTCTGTTTTGGCATCTACTTCTTGGAAAATCCAAACTAGCCCAGCAGGAGGTAGAAGCATGCACATGACTAAACATTCTAGAGTGTTGCTCTAATAACAAGTAGGTCAAATCACTGGTGCTTCCATAAGTATAAAGCAGCAAAAGCACCAAAATGGGACATGTCCATTAGATGGCAGAGCTGTGGCATGCCATGGATGATGAAATGTCACCTATGCTTCATATCTTAAATATTTGCTTGATGACATCTTGCTCAATGGTGCACGTCTGCTACTGAGTCGTGCTGGTGTTGCTGAAGAAGGCCTCTCAGGATCTACAGATCTGAGCCCTTCACATAGGCATTTTAGTGTGTGTGTGTGAGAGAGAGAGAGAGAGAGAGAGAGAGAGAGAGAGAGGAATCAAACACCATTCCCAGGGACTCAACATTGATCTGTTTCCTTCTGAGACAATTTAAGGTCCTGCTCTTTCCTACTGACAATGTAACAACAAGTGCAGAGTTCATAAACTAGTTTATAAAGAGACAGGCTATATCCTTTGCCCAAAATGACTTTTCCAATGTCAGAATATAGAGCTGTTATTACCTGGGCCACTAGCTTGGCTCTTACCAATAACTATTCTGTCTTTTGATTGCTATTGCACTGGGTTTTTGGAAGTTTTTTTTTTTTAATGTTTAAAAAGAATCACAAAGAAAAGGTTAAGAGAGAGGAGACCTTAGAGTTGGAGTGACATTCTAGTTTTTTGAGAAGACACAGCTTTGAAACTTGTTCAGTATTGACGACTCAAGTGCATGCTTGAGAGTTTTATTCATATGTGCCTTAGTTTTCTTCTTTGAAGAAAAAAAATGATAATGTTGCATATTTAGGAGCCCTGAAGTAATAGTGACTATAAGAGACAAGGCTTACCTACTATCAATAGAAACCATGGGGTCGCAGTGATCCCCAGAGCTTCTGGCCAGGCCTGAGGGGCAGGGAAGGAAGCTTGACTTGAAAGAATTAGGGAAGAGGGAGCTAGTGCTTAAAGTCTGCAGGATTCTTGTGGTTCAGAAATGTCCAAAACAATGACTGGTTGGCAGAATGAAACCAGAGTCTCTGAGGTGACTTCTAGGGACACAATTTATCTTCAGAGACTCTTCCACAATCATAGAGCAGGTGGGAAAGTCATGCAAGCCCTCAGCTCTCAAAGACAATGACAGGTAGTTAATTGGACTCTGTTGGTTCATTTTTCCACCAGGTTGTGGGTTACGATTCCCATTTCCATAGCAGACAGGCATTGGCTTCTTTCGCTTGTCTCCCTCACGTGCCTTTCTAACTGTCCAGTAGATGCTTTCTTCTGAGGTGTCCATTCCTACCTAGGCAGCTCCCGGGCCATGTCACGCTCTGTGTCCTGCGCTTCTCAGCCTGTGTGCGTGAGTGAGCTCTATGCTGATTCCTACCTTTCATACCACTGTACTAAGAAAACCACAAGCGCGTCTTCCCATTGTGTTTTAGAGCCAGCGTATCTCTCCACTGCAGTGCCAGCTGCTGCCCTTTGACCTCATTCAGCATTCTCTCCTTGGCTATCTTTCTTTCTTCCTTTAATACATCCTCATCTCCATTTCCCCGAGTTGTTTTTACTTACCCTATAGTCATTTTCTCCACTGGTTAAGAAAGTCCCCTTTGCTCGTTTTGTCCCTATCCATGGGTAATGCGGTTTCAGCATGTTTCCTGTCACTCCTCTCAAGAGCATTATAAGTCACACAGTGACTGTCACTTCTCTCCTGTGAGTGGGTTCCATGGGGTCTTGCTGCTATCCCTCCCAAGCTGCCAGGCCTGGTTGGCTCCCACGGAGTGTCAGTGGTGTCCATTGGAGCTCTCTTAAAGTCATGCATACACGGGCCGTCTCTCCCTGCTGCCTCTGTGCATGGCTGGCCCTGCTGTGTGTTTCTTGCTCTCATCTTCGTGGGATTCATGAGCAAAAGCTTGAAAGCGTCAAGGCCGCTGAGCTCAAGTGGCTGTGGACCTTCTTTGCAGGCCATCTTTGGTGTGCCCTGGGTAAAATGGCCAAGCCAACTGATTGATCATCAAAGTATACCTTGTTTTATTTTTGGCCTGGAATTGAATTATACTCATACATCAACCCATGGCTTCCACAGACCACATTCTGAGTTCATTGTAACCTGGTTGTTATTGCTTCATCTACTCGTTTTTCTTGAGGGTTTGCTTTATAACATTGTTTAATATCTGAAGCGATACGTGAGAGCCATATCAAAACCGTATTGTAAAATGTACATAATTAAAAAGAAAATAAAATGCATTCTTAAGACCACCACCTGGAGGTAACTACCTTGATATTTTATCTATAATTATAAATAGATACACAAGGATATATGATACTGGGGTAGTGTGCATTATAAATTATCTGTGATTGTACACATAATTATATAACATGCATGATATGCCATAAGCATCTTTTCATGGTAACACATAGTTGTTTTAGTTTTACTAGCTAAATCATATCTATATCAATGGAGCATAATTTTAATAACTTATTTCTTGTTCTTTGTCACTTAGCTTCAAATTTTCACTACATGCACAGAAATAAATAGATAAATCTTTCTACACAGACCTAATTTTTCCCCAATGTAAATTATATGAAGCTGTTGAGTAAAAAAGATACTTTTGAGGTTTTAAAAATATTTTGCTGAATTACTGCTCGCTCACGTTCCATTGTCCCAGATAATTTTTACCAGGATGTACGTTCTTCATTTGTTGAAGCGCGCCCATTTCCTCTTACCCTGAGATGTTCCGAGTAGGGAGGAATTTTGTGCCCCATAGATGGGTGTGGGCAGGTTCTTGCAAGGAGGCACAGCAGGGTTCGGGAACTTGAAATCTGAGCTAGCTCTGAGCGACACAGGGAGAGTACAGCTGTACAGTGCAGGCTCCGTGTAGTGTGGAAACGCCACTGGCAGAACACTCTTCACTCTTCCGTGTCTGCCCTGACTCTGCTGGCCATGCTGTCTTTCCTATTGACTTCCCTCTTGATGCCTTTATTTTCACTATACATACACCTCAAAAGGCACTGTGGATCCAGGGTTAGATTCTGAATCTCTGAATTCACTTCCACCCTGACTCAACTTCTCTAGGGAGATAATCTTTCAGGCTGTTTTGTCAAATGGACGGTGCCTGGTACCTGACAGTACGTATCGGAAGTGATAAGTGTTTGCTGACTGAACTCACAGGTTGGACCAAACCATAGCCTTATCTTGTTGGTATTGCTTACTGGCCATTCCAAGGAAGTTGCATAAGTTGTACAAAAATAATGACATGGCTATAAAGGGTGTTCTTTTCAAAATTGCTAGAAAATAGAGCCATGTGCTATACGGGAGGAGCCTTTTTCTAAGCCTTTGGAGAAATGCATCACATTCTTTATTATGCCCTCAAGGAGTCATAGAGCTTGCTATTTTCAAGCTGTGTTACATGGGAAATCGAAGCCTAAATCAAGTTTGCCTCTTGTTTTTGTTCAGTTCCAATCTCTTGATTTTATTTCCTGAGTTAGAATTCGTAGGAGGAAGGAGCCATGCATAGTCTGAGCATATGAGTGGAGACAACTGGCTCTTTACCAAGGTCGCTGATGCACAAGAAGACTTGACCTCTTCCCCAACCCCTTTGCTCTCACAGTTTGTTTTGTGCTTTAAAAGCACAGCTTTAGGGCAGGCTACAGAAATTCCTAGTCTCAGTGCTTATCCCCAGATAATTTGGAATTGTGTACAAGTGGCTTCTCCTAACATTCTCTAATAATGAGTTACCATTCAGTTTCCTGGAGTCTTGACTTTGATGGATTGGGTTGAGAAGATAGACTCTTGGGTGATAACAAAGGGCATTGTTTTATTGGAATGCAAGCTATAATTTGATGTAATACTAAGAGCCTTAGTCATATATGAAGATACATAGAAATAGGTACAGCTGTAGATGTAAATACAGATGGATAATCGATATAGGTAGGTATGGATAGACATGCAGATACAAGTATAGATATACACAAATGTAGAGACCAAATCTGGAGCTCATGCTCATGCCTCCTCCACAGGGGTGACTGCCTGCAAGGCCTAGGACTGTGCATTATGGTGGGGATGGAATAGAAAAAGAGGGTGCGTGGCAATTCCCCTGGTCAGGCGTCAGGATCAACTGATTGGCCAAAGTTGGTGATTTATTAGCTGGGAACAGCCACACTCAGGCGCTTAGCATTGATGGATATTTTTCTCATTACATTTCAAATATAGAAAATGGTCCTTTCTGAATGAGGAATCTGGGAGCATTTTAGTCATTAGTCATGTGAAACTTTCTTTCTTTCCTGGTGTTACAAAGAGAAAAAAATGGCCAGGACTAAAACACATTCCTGAATTGCTTCTAAAGAGAACAAAATGAGACGCTGAAGTTGACTAACTCTATTAGCCTGGTGGTTTGCTTCATTTTCTATTTTTCTCTTTCTATTTTAGCTGCCTTGTTGTATTCAAATCTTTAATTATATGGGAACTAAGAATAATTGAGTGCATGCTGTGCTCAGGACATATGCCTACATATTAACTTGCCAATGGGTCCCAGTGGCATGTATAATACAATCTAACTCCTTATCATGGTTCAAGGGAGGTGCACAATTAATGTTTGATTGTGGAAATGAATGGAATAAAACAATGTAGTCTCAACTGTGCGTGGAATGTATGTGGAAAATCCAGAGGATTTCAGAGTTGGTTTAAGTTTAGAAATGTCCGTGCTGGATAAATGCTCTTAGTATTCATGGTTAGAGGCAGACTCATTACAGCCTTGGCCTAATCTGAGGTTACTCTCGGAAGCCAAGTACCTCCAGTTGAGTGGTGTGCAGAAAGCCTTCTCCAGCCTTTTGGCCTCATAGGGGCACCAGAGAATTTCCAGGGCAGCGGCATTGTTTCCAGCTGTACTTTGTCTTAGCTGTTTGGCTGGCTGTTCACGTGAATGGGCTCATGGTAAGGCTCTCTGAGCTAATTTAGACTGCTTTATTAAGGTTCTACTAGTTACAGTTTCAGAGGCAGTGGTAATCATCACAGTAACTATAAGACTTCATAAATGTGGTAGATACAGTAATGGTGTCAATAGACTAGATTTTGTATTCCTCTGTATTATCTCATCGAATCCATTGACAATCCAGGAGGTGTGAGTGATTTTCTTCCTTCACTTGAGGAAACTGTGACGCAATAAGGATGAAGGGACATATCTAAGTCCACTCAGGACAGTGACTGTAGATTCTGGAATTCTGGAATTTTGACCTCATATACCAGTACTTTATCCTGAGAATGTAGGAAGTTGGTGATTGAAAAATTTCTGAAAGCAGGTCTGTTTTCTAAAAGCTGGTGAGCAACTATAGTAGTTTTTGAAGAAATGAATGTCACTGGGTTTTCTGAGCATGAACTGTTCTCTGAGTAAAAGACTTTGAATTATTGTTTCTTAAAATAGAAAAAAAAGAAAATATTTTTGAAACACACACACACACACACACACGCACACACACACACACACTCACACACACTATACCACATCACTACCACCTAGACACAACTCAGAGCAAACTATTTAAACATGAAAACTTCTTTTAACAATTTTTGATATTTCTCAGAGGTGAAATTACCCCACGTTCTGAAACAGGTTATATCAAATTACCCTTGGAATTTAAAAAGAAAAGAATCTTTTGTCTATGGTGTTCATATTACATTCTTGGAACTCAGCCATGATCTTGGAACAGAGTACATGTTCTGTAAACATTTGTTGAATGAATCAATGAATAAACCTCAAATTGCATCTAAGCAGAACACAATGGAGCAAAAACATTAGTGTGTTTTTGGCCGTGATCTCATTTTAAGCAAATACAGAGCTTTAGTATTTGTGGCTCATCCTACACCTTGACTTTATTTTTTTTAAGAAAACCTCACGGCTCTGCCCTGGGTCTCCATGGAAGCACTTACTTAGCCATAAATTCTCAGTTTCTAAACTCAGCTAAACCCAAGGCAAGGCAAGTTTCATCTCAACTCTAGCTGATCTGCGTGGTCCTTGGCACCTTGGATTTTTTTTTCTATGCAAAAGAAAACCATTTACTCTGTGACAATCCACTATTTTAAATATCCCTTCAAGTATGGATTTTCCATAAACCTGGTAAGCAGCCTAACTTATCTGTTTGGCTTTTAATTCTGAAATTTATTAGCTCTTTCCAGCTATTTGCAGATATAAGCTCATTCTTAATTGTTTCATTTTTAGCCTTGCCCCCAAACATAGTAAATCTTAATGGCTGTGTTTCCAACATTAGGAGGGAATATGGTAACGATAGGAACAGAATTCAAAACACATCCAATTACCCACAATATAATATAATAACAACAAGCTAATGACATTTACAAGCTGTTCACAAGAGCTCATTTTGACTTTCAAAGAGTATTTGTATTGAGATTTATCAAGGGGAACCTCCAGATGGACACATTGTCCCGACCTCAGTTTATTGCCATAACATGCTTTCTTTGTCCATCTCTGAGTCACTCAGACCTGTGAAAATTTCATCTTTCCACTTTCATTATAGAACGAGTTGAGAGTGTACCTAGTTGTGTGGCAGTATTACCAACACACTCCATTTGTTTATGGCACTTTGAAAAACCCATTTTAATAAGGTCAGATTTGCAATTTAAATGAACTTTAATATTTCTTGTGAAGTCTGGGGCTGCTTATATATGCAAAGGGTGAACACAGTGAAAATTTATGGTTTAAAAATACATTCTCCTGTTTTCTTTTCCAAATGGTGCATCTCAGGTGATAAATGCTTTCAACTATATTTATAACTTTTTTCTTCAGAAAAGGGCAGAAAACCCAAATCAGTGAAATAAATTATAACTCTAAATGGTGTTGTTAATACTGTATTTTTCTGCTTTTCCCATTAAAATCTCTGCCCCAAACCCTATTGTGTGCATTCATGAATAAATATCACTTAGTCACCATCAAATGAGGTGAAGTCCTTCTTTAACTACTTCTCTTACAGCACACGGGCTAGCAAGCAAAGCAAAATGAAAACTATTCCCTGAACTTAAATGAGTGACAACTATTCAATTTATTTAATCCTATTTAATGGAAAGGTATTTAGGCAGAGAATAGAACACCCTCTAGTTGCAAAAATAATCTAGCCAGGAGAAGATTGATTCTCTAGACTCAGTTGTCTGCAGTGAAAAGGTGGAGGTTTTATATAAAAACTCACTTGTTGATTGGTCAAGAAATTATTTCCTGATTGGGTGAGGAGAGACGGAAAATCATGGCTGACCTTTCCCTGACTTGAACTCTGAGGCCCGTTTCTCAAGAGCTCTAAAGACACTGCTGGAAACACCATGAAAGCTCACATAAGGGTTAGAGAATCCGAAGGATACGTAGGCAGCAGGTGCTTTCCACATCCCTCACTGGAAGTATCGACCACACAAAATTTAAATGTCTCTTACATTCAATTTTTTTCTTATCTTCTAGAAAATTCAGGGCTACATTTCTTTTGCCTTGTTTTCTCCTTCTGTAAATACCGTTAGCTATGGATTGTATGGTTTTATTCATATTTGAAATTCTTGTTCATAAGTGAGAACAGACGAATTATATATTGTACATTTTCTGTTATTTTAAATGATACAATTTATCTGCAAAGAGAAAATTCTACCAGGACTGAAACTGAAGTCTCAATGAAGTTGTGTTGTCCCCATCTTTTCCTTTTTCTCTCTCCCTTCCTTCTTTCTTTCCTTCCTTCCTTCCTTCCTTCCTTCCTTCCTTCCTCTCTCTCTCTCTCTCTCTCTCTTTCTCTCTCTCTCTTTCCTTTATTTCCTTCCAGATTCTAAATTCAGTTCCACTAAAGTGAAAGGCTTGCCTTCTTTCCAGCTAGGTAATCCTCAGGCTGCCATCTTGTCTTTCTCTTTGCCTGCAAAGCCAGGTGTTAATTATGAAGCAGACTCAATCACTATTTACATCTCCTTTCCTTAGATTCATTCATTCCTTAATCCATGTTGGCTACATGCCCTCCATCGCGCGCTCCTAAGATTTTGCTGAAAACCTTCCTGTCAAGTTTAGCCAAACTGACACAATCTGAGATCCCACGGATACTCTGAGGTTGGCATGACTTGTCTTGAGGATTGGTCTTGCTTACTTTTCCTCTTCCCTCTTACGGAATCTTGATCTTCACTTATGAATCGATGGCTGTTCTGCTCAGCGTCTTTCAAGATGATCTCGGTAGTGCTTCTCCGAGCGTTCCAAGATCCTTCGCCTGCCTCATTCTGCCTGGCTGTCCTTAGTGACTTCCCCTGTGCTTTCTGATACACTACGTGAGAGATTTCGAGCTGGATGAAGCCGTGGTTCCTGCCATTGTTGTGTCAGTGAATGACTCCCACATCAAATCACCCAAATCAGGAACTCGACTTCCAGGTGGATTCCTTCTACCACTAAAACCATGTATAATCAATAAAGCATTAGCTTCTAGCCACTGGATGTTTATCAATTGTATTTCCTTTCCATTGTCCTGTGCTTGTGTTGGTCCTAATTACTCATTCTAATCTAGATTTCTTCCTAACTCCATTTCTTCTTGCAGGCTCAGGGCTACTGTCCATTCTCTATCTAGAGAAAACTTCCTAAAACATGCAACCTGGTCATATGACTTCCCTACCTCAAATATACACCCTCCCCCAATATTTTTCCTTTGAACATCACTTATTACTTCCTTTTAAGAAAATAATACTAGAGAATATTAGAAAATAGTCTGTATATTGAATTTTGGAGTTAGCTGAGATCCAGCTACATAAATGTTTCTGGGGAACATGCTGGTGTGGCCGAAGCCCTTCACTCTGCCACAGCACCATTACTCAGAGTCCCTTTGCAGCTTTTGTTAAATTGCTCCTGGGACAGATGCCACCACGGCAAAGAAGAGGCTGACGCAGGTTTCCAGGCTCAGAGGCATCTCCAGTTCTAGACATGTCCCGGTATTTGGGGACTGCCTTCACAGGCCCCTTCTATATATTTGGGGGTGAGCTCTTGTACAGTCACTGCTGGTAGAGGGTGGCCTGAAGGTACTAGAGGATGGGAGCTAGGAGGGTGAGTTTCCCTCAAGAACTTTTCAGCCAGTCTGTTGGTTTTTGTTCTGTAGCTCAAAGCAACTGGGTACCCCAACTCTAGATGCACAAACCTTCAAAGAAAGGCCAATTCAGGAATGCTTCGGAGCAGTGGCTGCCAGGAAGGGCCCCTACAGCCTGGCCTTCCATGGGCCTTCCACAGAAAGGGCTGGGGGAAAGGCCTCTTTCAGAGCCCACTGAGGCACTCAGAGGAGAGAGAACAAAGCCAGAAATGGCAACAGAGAACAGAATGTATGTTTGAGTGAAATGATTTCCACTCATTTTTTTATTGTTGAAAACCAGAACTCTGATTTTTCAATCTGGGAACTTAAATGTTTCTTTAATCCTAGGAAATCCATTGTTGGTTTTATTTTCTCCCCCAGTAAGAGGTTTTAGGTACATATGAGATAGTGTCATTTTATTCACATCATGTGTGAAACTCTTGATGAGATTGTCCATCTTGTCACATGTTTCGTGCATTCTGGATGGTTTCCTTAGCAATGCGTTCTGGTTAATTGTTCTGTTATTTAACTTACTTCATTGCATCTTCTACTTCAAAGCTTGTGTTTTTCATTTTTGTAGTCTTTTTGGATTCTATAAAAATCCAATTATTTTAAAACCTAGTGTCCTGTTCTTTTATAGTGACTTTTTCTTTCTTTCTTTTGTTGTTAATGATTTCAACTATAAAAATTTTTAGGTATTTAGGTACTGTTGGCATTTCTTCTCTCTGGACACCAGTTCTATTTGCTGTAATCACGGATTCTACTGAGGATTGTACACAACCTTCTTGTTATTTTTAAAGTTTTAATTGTGAGTTTATCTTGAGTGTAGACTGGAGTTAATTCTCTGCCAGAGTCTCATGTGGGTTGTATCACTATTTCCTCTGGAGCAGGTTTGCATTTTTTCCCAAAATAAACCAATTTTACAGTTGTATAGACATCTAATATATATACTTTACATTTTTTAACAAATCCATGACCAGTTTTGATTTTAATTTCCTTTTCCCATTTTTCATATATATGAAATCATATATGTATATATTATATACAATGGTTACATTGAATTTGAGAATTTTGTTCATATATATATTCATATATATAGTGACATCATTATAATCTCTTCTCTTCCCCCTTTTTTTATTCCTCCTGCCCCCTTTCTCTCCCAGTATGCCACCCAATTTATTCTATAAATTACCTGTATTCTAGGGTTCTTATAATAGAGAATCTATGTGATATTTAACCTTCTGTGTCTGACTCACTTCACTAAGCATGATGGTCTTGAGTTGTGTCCATTTACCTACAAATGACTCCAATCTGTCTGTCTTTATGGAAGATCAGGATGCCATCAAGTATGTATTGCATTTTTTGCATCTCTTGGTCTGTTGATGGATATTTAACTATCTTCCATACTTTCTCTACTGTTACATGTGCTGCTATAAATATGAGTATACATGTATCTCTGTTATATGCTGCTGTTAACTCTCCTGGAAAGATACCCAGAAGAGGTATCATTGGATTGAATGGAATATTTGTTTTCAGCTTCTTGAGGAATCTTCATACTTCTTTCCATAGTGGTTGTACTAGTTTACAGTCCCACTAGCAATGGAAACATAGTCCCTTTTCCTCATAACCTCACCAGTATCTATTGCTGTTTGAGTTCTTGATATACATCATTCTCACTGTGGGGGTAGGGGTTTGGGAGTGATTGTCTTTTTTGATTTTGTTTTGGTGCCAGGGATAACATCCAGTGCCAGGCAAGCGCTCTATCACTGAGCTACATTTTCAGCCCAATTTTAATTTCAACTTGATATTTTAAAATACATGAATTTGGATTCTGCATCTTTTGCAATACATGCTAGGTGATATAACTTGTAATAAAAGGCACTTTTTCCTACTCCCAGAACAAGTGTAGTGGTGATGAGGAGGCAGAAATCCAAGCTGTTTTGCTTGTTAAATAAGACACTTCCTCATCGGAGGTCTGTCCCTTCTGCAGTCCTAGCCTTTGTTTCATTTGTACGTGAACCGATCTCTGTGTCCATGTTGAACTTGTAGGATGTTGCTTATCCTATCACTGAGCCAGCTGCGCTGCTTCTAGTGCCTGGGATGATATTTTCTCCTTTTCTTGTCTAGCAGGTGCCTACAAATTCTTTATAGTGCAGGTT
This sequence comes from Ctenodactylus gundi, assembly GCA_004027205.1. Lineage (NCBI taxonomy): Eukaryota > Metazoa > Chordata > Mammalia > Rodentia > Ctenodactylidae > Ctenodactylus > Ctenodactylus gundi. The sequence goes on along the minus strand of PVKB01000275.1, from coordinate 639,788 downwards.
GGATGTCCTTTCTGGACTTGATTTCAAGCAAAAGCCATATACCTCACATACCAGAATGAGGGGAGCTCTGTTGAAACTTCCCGTTGGTCTGACCTGAAAGAAGTACAGTCATCATGAACACAAACACACTACATCAGAGCTAGCCAGGATAGATCCTCACATGCACATGCTCACAAAGATACAGACATAATGAATTATTTATTTTTCAGACAGGGTCTTGCTACACCGCCCAGGTGGGCCTTTAACATGTGATTCTCCTGCCTCACCCTCCCCAAGGGCTGGGGTTACAGATGAGAGCTGTTATGCCTGGATTAATTTAATCAAAACACCTTTGACTTATCTCTAAGTCTCCAAGTCAAAGAGAGGCTCAGGACCCATAGCTCCAACGTGTGCTGGCAGAGAAGTGAATGGGACGGTTAATTTTAGGTGTCAGTTTGACAGAGTTATGGAGTGATCAAATTAAAAACATTGTTTCTGGTGTGCCTGTGAAGGCGTTTCTAGATGAAATTAGATCGGAGGTGGTGGGCTCAGTAAGTCAATCTTCCCGATGTGGGTGGACATCACCCACACCCAACCCTCTGCGGATCTGAATGGAACAAAAAGTAGAAGTGAGGATGTGTCCTCTTCCTGCCTGCCTGGTTGCGCTAGAATCTTAGCCTTCTGTGCTTGGATTCAGCTCCTCTTGTTCCCAAGCTTTCAGCTTCCAACTACACCACCGACTCTTTGAGTATGCATTGTGCAGATTGTTAAAAATCAGTTTCTACAGCCATATGCAATGCATCATAAGTTCTCTCTTCACACACACACACACACACACACACACACACACACACACACACGTGCAGACGGCCTAATGGATCAAGTTCAAGAGCACTATTACACTAGCCTTATTCAGAAAACCATTTAGGGTAGCTGTTCCCAAATGCATATGGCAGCCTGCCCTCAGCAGATGTGCATACTGCAAACCTTGCATCTGTATCTACCAGGATTCGGTCAGCAGCTAAAGGTTCATGGAAATACCCAGGAGATATAGCATGCATGGTTTAAGAATGTCTATTTAGAAATCATTGAATTTTTACCAAAGCTTCCTTGAATTTTGAGAATAATCATTGAGAAAGACTTCTTTTCTCCTAAGAGTGTTCAACCAGTGAATAATTTTCCTCTCCTATTTTGTCAAAACTTTCTACTCTTACTTCCTCCTTTTTTGTATTGAGACAAAATAAACATATGGGTAGAAATTCTTAATGCTCATACATAGCTCTTAGTGTCTACCAAATGCCCTCGTAAATGACAAAGAAGGCGGGGGGTCACAGCAGGGACAAGGGAGCAAGGAGAATGACAAAACATGACATGATATGGGTCCACATTTTGGGTACATTATGATTTTAAACAGCATATTTACTGTCCTAATCATTTTTAAAAAAATCTCTGTTTGTTCCTGAATCATACAGCATCTGGGGTGCGCTGGCTGGCGATGTGCTACATCAGCGTGGGGTATTTCATTGTTTTGATGATTTTTGTACCTCAGGGTGAGTGAGTGAGGAAATTCCAGGAAAAAGTTTCAAGTAAAAGAAGTGCATGAAAATGATGTTTTGTCCACAGGCATCAACACATGCTTGTGACATCAAATGCCAGCTTATTATTACATCTCAGAAATAGTGGAGGCTCTTTTTTTTTTAAGTGAAATCCACCAGACCAAAAAAAAAAAAATGGGTTTTTAAATGACTTGATCATTTGTAGACAACATGGAAGTTCAAACTAGCAGCAAATGCGTTCGCCTATCTTTTCAAAAGAGGAATAATCCCTGAGATTACCTCTAGGAACTTCGATGTGTGGAGAAAAATAGCCGAGGACATCCAAGAAGCATTGGAATCATGAGCGAATGAGCAGCGTGGTGTTGCCACAGATAAATCATCCAAAGACCGATTTGGAAGCTGTTTAAAATTCACAGCGGAGGGCAGCAAAGTCACTGTAATACATCTTGATTTGGGGGATGCATTTGATATCACGTCACCAAATTTTACTCATAAAATTAATTGACACTGGCTTGGATATGAACACTGTCAGGGGGATTGATAATTTTCAGGGGTTCTGTAAACAAGGCATGGTGATGAATTGTGTGACATCCCGCTAGGGGTAGTTGATTAGTAGGGGTGCCAAAGAGATTGGTGTTAAGTCTGATCATATGCAACAGTGTTATTAATGGTTTCCAAGAGAAAGTAAAGAGAATGTTAATGAAATTTGCAAATTATACAAACTGGGGTGGTGCTGGAATAAATCCAATAAGAATGATGGATAGAATTTATTCCAAGAGATATAGACAAGTTCAATATATGGGTAATAAACAGCAGAATGAAATTCATTTTCAGGAAATGCAAAGTAGGATAGATCGGGGACAAAAATAAAAGAAAAAATGATTTCCACAAGGGCACTAAAAACTTACCTAATTTGCATAATATTTCAGGGTTCTTTTTATCCAGGTGCCAGCATACCTTTCCGCCTCACCCTATTCTCTCCTCTTCACTGATACCTTTTATTTCTGCTTATTGTATCTGAGTTCCTCAACATTCTATTCATTTGTTAAGTGTTTTCATCTGGAATCATTTTTTTTTATCGAATTATGACCCTGAATAGGGAGTCAGGGCAATGGCGAAACTCGTGATTGTCAGGGTCAAATAAAGCCAGGAACCTATGCTATATGCCAGCTCGGCCATTTGTGACTTACGTGACCTTAAATGACTTCTTTAGACCTTTCTAAGACTCAGTTGCTTTGAAAACAAAATGCACATTATTGCAAGAACTCAATGAAATTCTTTTTATAATATGTTTGGCCAATGCATGAGCTGGTTTTCACTGTCTATGACTGTTGTTGACAGTCACATTAGCTTAAGCCTTTCAGCTTATATGTCCAGGACATTTAATCTGATTCTTTATATTTCTGCTAGTTTTTAAATTTTTTTATTGTTATTTTTTGAGATAGCATTTCATTCTGTAGTCCAGGCTGATCCTGAACTCACCATGGAGCCCAGGCTGGCCTTAGATTCATGGCAACTCTCCTGCCTCAGTCTTCTGAGTGCTGAGATTACAGGCGTGTACCACCACACCCAGCTTATGTGGTGCTGGGGAATCGAACTCGGGTACATAGCACTTGCTAAGCAAACACTTTAACTGCTGAGCCATTCCTCCAGCCCTTCTCCCAGTTCTTAGCACAGTGTCTGGTTCACAGAGGGGCTTTTGCGGTACCAGTGGGCAGGACATGGACAGGGCTCCGTCTGAAGCTAGGAGAGCCTTTCCTTTTGCTGTATGCATTTTTGGTTCAGCAAGAAAGGAGAGAAGCAAAATAATATCTAAGTATATCCCTGATTCCTTTTACAGGTGCTCCAGAGGAAAGCATGCAGCACTTTCACCTCTTGAGTTCTGCATTGTTCCTAACATCCAATTAGAGGGTTTCTGGTGTCTCTCTTGAAGCCTGGTGAGATCATGTCTGAAGCAGTGAGGTGACGTGTGGGCCATATGTAGCCAGATGGGTCACAGGTGGGCGGAGGGGACAAAAGCCATGAGAATGGTCAAAGGGCCAGCCAGTCTGATTTACGAAGAGAAGCTTTTCAGAGTTATAATGACATTCACACAAACACTTGCAATTACCTAACACGTGGAACCGTAAGGAGGGGACAGGATCTTGACACTTTATAACACTTAGAGTTAACAGTTTGGACAACAAACAAAGAGAGAAACCTGATCCCAATATTTCTTCAGGCTGATGCCAACAGATCTTTGGGCTCTGAAATATTCATTTTGGGTGAAGGGTAGAGCTCTCTCACACACAAATGTGCTGAAAGCGGGGTGATGAAGCACCAGGCGGCAGGCAGTCATTTTTGAGACAATGGTATGTGTTGTCTGACATGTAGATGTGCTAGAAACGACCCAGCATGTGTCCCCATACATTGGCCAGGAACCTGGTCTTCATCAGTTTTTGCTGGGTAGCAAACATCTAAGCTAATGGTTTTGACAAGCATAGGTCGACAGGTAAGCTTTGGTTCGGCTGATCATGAGGCTGAGTCTGGCAGGTCAAAGCTGGACTTCAGCTGGGTTCAGGCTGACTTGTGTGGGTTCTTGAAGCAGGCTCTTCTCTCTAGAGATCTCAGAACTATAGTAGATCAAGTGAAACCATGGAAGTCCGTTTAGAATTTCTTCTTGCATGCACTGACCAAAGCACAACACATGGCCAAACTCAAGATCAGAGGCAAGGGTGTGTACCCAGTCCATATTTTACTTTCTACATTACTGGAAGATAATGTAAGAGTTGCTGGGCAAAAAACATATAGGTGTGCAATCATCAGCCAAGAGGGCTGAATCGGGAGCAATAGCCCAACACACACAACCAACCTCTCATCTATTGCGCATGCTCAATCAACTGGTGATGTAGTTTCCCACCAGATTCTCATCCTTAGCCACTTCCATCACCTCCAAAACAACCATTCCTACCACCTCCAAACCAGCCACTTCCACCACTCCAAACCTTGAAATGTGACTACTTTCTTTTCAAGCCTTTGTTCTCGGATTTCATCTTCCAGCTTTTACAGCCCTGATTTCCTCGCATGGCTTGTCTGTGCCACGGCGGAGGGACCTTACCTAGAACTGATGTCCTTCCTGTGTCCCTCATCTTACTTCTGTCCTGGGACGTCTCTGGATTCACATAGCTACCATTTCTCATCCTTAACTTGTTGAGTCACCACCTCCCTGGTTACCATGGAGATGGAGGGGGGAAATATTTAAGTAGCATTCCATGGACAATTTTTCAGTAATTTCTGGCAATTCTCAAGATACCTTTCTTCCTTTCTGGTTTGATGAATCCAGGCTGACTTCAATAGAAGGTGATTTTCAAGATTGATCTTGGATTTGGCATAGGACGTACACAAGAAAAGAATTAGTATTTCAAATGGATGGAGCAGTATTATTTGATAATGAATAGAAGTGTCAGGAGGTTTTCTGAAAATTTTAAGTGTACTAAGTACACACGATTCACCTAAAGTAGTTGGGAGGGTAAAACATGGGCCAGTATGCAATCAGTGGGGAGAGAAATTTCTGGTTAGTCTAGCACCCAGGTAGGTTGATGGCCCCTGAGAACTTCTTCGGAGTCATTATCCTTTTTCCTCTGTGTTGCTGTCCTGTCCCACTGACTTCCTCTTCGCCCACTGAGCTCTTCCTCTTCTTAAGTACTCTTCCCTAACTCTGTTTCAGGTATTCTCCCTTACTTTGTTTGGTTGGCTCTTTCCTAATCTTTTGTCCTTTACTTCTATGTCCCCTTCTCAGAGAATTTTTTCTAAAATACCTGCATTGCTTATTTTCTGAATGACTTTCAAGTCCCTTTTATCTGCTTTCCTGTGTTTTGGGGTGGAGGAGGGATCTCTAGGCTTCCATGTTCCTCCTCTTCCAACTTTCTCCTGGGGTCAGAAAGTCAGAGGGTGAGAGAGGCTCAGGGTTTTTTGTTCCCCTTTGGGCTTCCTCTCTGATGAGTTATGCAGGTGGCTTGTGTGTACTTCTGCTGAAAGATTTTGTCAAGAAGATACTTCATGCAACTGCAACTTCTTCCTTGATATGGTTTGGATCTTGCATGTCTCTCAAAGTCTCGGTCTCCCGCGTGATGGCTTTTGGGACGTAATAGAACTTTTAGGAGATGGGGCTTCATGGGAGGTCTTTAGGTTATTGTGGATATGACACCGAAGGGAATTGCAGGAACCTTCTTTTTCTTTTTGACTCCTTGGTTTTTGATTTGAGCAGTTTTGCTTCACTATGTGCTCCTCTTATGATGTGCTGCTGTGTCCAATAGATCCAAACAATCTTGCACTGGAACCTCCAAAACATTGGTTCTAGACAAATACTTCCCCTATCCCTAGCATTGCTGGAGCCTGAACCCAGGGCCTTGAGTGTACTGAGGCAGTACTATACCACTGAAGTATATATTTCTGCAAAACTTAGCTCTTTATGAGTTAATTATCTCTGGTGTTTCATTGAAGTAATAGAAAGCTGACCAACACAGTCTTCTTACCCTTTTAGGTTGGTAAGAGCTGTCAGCTGTTGCTAGCTTTTCTTTTACTTCCCTCCAGGGAAGTCCATCATTCCTTGCTGGTTTCTCTCAACATTTTTTTCAGTGAATAATTTTTTCTCTAAACTTCCCTTAGTTACTCTGAGTTTTCCATTTGTTTCTTGACAGAATTCTAATTAACACATGTTCCCCTTTACTCGCATACATTTATTTTTCTAGTTATGGAATTTAAAATTTGCTTGCTTGAATATATGCTACTTGTGAAGTTCCTGAGGATGTAAACAAGATTTATTTTGGAGCTGAGGGAATAGCTCGGTGGTTAGAGCACTTTCCTAGGAAGCACTAAGGCCCTGGGGTCAATTCCTCAACACCACATTCTAGCTGGGCATGGTGTTATACACTTGTAATCCCAGTACTTGGGAGGCTGAGGCAGGAGGATTGCCATGAGTTTTAGGCCACCCTGGACTACATAGTAAGTTTAGGACCAGCCTGGGCTACAGAATGAGACCCTGTCTCAAAAAAAGAGCTTATTTTATTTGTCACTATGTAGTCTTTACATAGTACCTGTGTCAATAAAATATGAATTATGTGACCATAAAAAACAAATGAATGGATAACAAGATGCTAATTAGATTCTCTGAGAAGAAGCATCCTTAGTCGAGTATGCTACTTGCCAGGTATTATATCCATGACTAATTTCATTGGTGCTACCTTACAGATAGACAAGACTGTCTTTGTTATATAAATGAAGAGACTGAAAGTTTGGGAGGTGAGTTAGCTCATGAGAAGACACACAGCTAATAGGTGGTGGCTCCAAAATTTGAGCACATTCTATCTGACTCTGGTTCTATGTTTTTAATATTTTCATTGGCCTAGCCAGTTGGCACTAGGAAATACTATAAGACCTGGTAGCCATTCTCAATCTTCCACTTGGCTACAATGGGGATTGGAAGTAAGATTAGGTCAAAACTCTGGTTCCGACTCTCAAAATTACTAGGTGAGCTAATTAATCAGATATAGACTATGCAGCTGGAAGAACATCCTTCTTCCCATGGCTTATTTCTCTCACATTGATGAATAATTGAGCCTGGATTAAGGTTGTGGCATGGTAGCTATCACCTAGTGAATTCTGCCTTTTTGTTGTCTATGTGTGCCACAGATGCACTTAACCATTTTCTCTTACATAAGTGTAAGGATGTGAAAAGAGGTTAATGCCATCCTTAGCAGAACACCTGTCAAAAAATTAGGGCCTTAATTTTACAAATCCCCAGCCTCTCTTTGATTATTGCTGTAACTCATGCAGACAGAAGATAATCTCTAAATTATACAGGACTTCATGATTAAAATATTTTGCCCCTTTTTAATAGTTCAAGAAGAAAGAAGATGTGGCTTTGGAGGCTTGGTGTCAAATTAAGTGATATCAGAACCATAAGGAAGATAATAAATATGCAAAAAGGGACTAAAAAAAGCATTTCTAATAGGTCCATACCATAAGAATTTTCTATGTGTGAAATTGAAAGACTTCCTAGGGAAAATCCTTGGCCCATTTGCTTTTAAATTCACTTTTTATGCTCTTTTGTTACAAAAAAATGTTTTAAGCTCCATTATCTCCTTGCAGAGGAGTGTGATCAAAGAAATATGCTAGGAGCTCTGGAGCTTCCAAAAACGCTAGCGTGGAGAAAACCTTTGCCGAGGGCAGGAACTTCTGTGTCCCCTGCCAGCCCAGGGGTAAGGTAGGAGTCATTCTCTTTCTGATTTCTCCCCCAAAGACCGTGGCTGTAATTGCCCCCAGACATAATCAGTCAATGCAACAAACTCAGAAATATTTATGGAGACCATATGGACTAGGCCTAGCAGGTGAGAGAATGAAGGATAGTCGCAAACCCGAGGGAACTTGTAATTTAGCTAGCGAGGCTGGACGCGCATCTGTTGCAAAGGGTGCAGATTGGCCAGAGGAATTGAGTTTAGAGAGTTCAAAAGAATAAGTGTGGAGTACCCATGAGCATGACTTTTGGGCACGGGAGGCTTACACGTTATGGTAGTCTGATTGTCCACGGTGCCAGAAAAGCAGTTGAGGGCTCTAACTGAGGGACCGTCACTAGCAAAAGTCTCGAATCTGTCTGCAGTGAATCCAGGTTCTAGCTGGAGTGAAGGCGGCAAAGAGGCAAGGAAGGGTTTTCAGGGCGAACTGAAACTCCCAGGCTGCTCTTACAGGATTCACGTCCTTGTGCTTTTCTCCAGCTCTTAACATTAAGAGGAAAAAAAATGGCTGGAAAGAAACAAGAGAAAGTAAAACAAGCCTTGTGCTTCTCAGTGTGTGTGTGTGTGTGTGTGTGTGTGTTCTAAGAAAACTTGCACATTTGCATGTGGTTTGACCTCTTTTTCAAGATTTATGACATCAGTAAAATTACTTCCTTGGAGAGGCAAACCCGTAGACTTCTTCTACGGATCAGATGGGTATTTTGCTAACTTTGTGCCATTGCAGTAGCTTTAAAAGCCTAAGTGGTGATGTGGATTTATTTAAGGTTTCCTCCATCTTAATCCAAACATTCAAGTTTTGGAAAAGTGCCCTGTGCTACTTAAAAATATAATTAATGGTTATAAGGATTTTGTTGGTGTCTGAAAAATTGGCTCATATAAGGGCTGACTTGGTAAACGGACTTGACTATTAGATACACGTCTTCATTTCACCTGACATCTTTCATGAACCTGGTTGAGTTTTGGCTTTTATGAACCAGATCTCATTTAAATAGCAACCAAGAAAACAAATGAGCTAATATGACCCTTATATTTTTCATCTCACAGACTATGAGCAGAAGTTTTGCAGCTAATGTGTTATAGGAGTTTGCCTATTTTTTTTTTCTTTCCCTAGAAGCAAGAGAGTGAGAAAATAATGATTTATTGAGCACTGTCAGTATTTTTGGTGCTAGAGGGTTTACAAGTGTTTTCTTAGTTCTCGGCATAAAAATCAAAGTAGATAGCACTTTAATCTTCTACAAAATGGGATAATAATTCTTATGCCTCTGAGATGTTAGAGTATAATAAGACATTTGTGTAGTACTTAGCTTAATATCTTTTTCACAACGATAACTATTAACAGTTCTATTATAATTATTTAAATTTTACTCTCCTAACCAAGATTAGCCAATGAGAAGAAGGTAGGATTAAAACACTTGTATCAAAGGTCTGAAATGACTCATGTCCGAATAACAAGGGGAGACTAGTTTATTATTTCTTACCACCTTCGTGTGAGAAACAGGTTTATATTTAAAACCTTAGAAATTTTGTTGGATTTGAATAAATCCAGATTTAGTTAGAGAACACCTGGCGACTAAATCTTGGCTTCTAATTTTTTTTCACTAAAGGAAATGGGGATCTTCAACTAAATGATTGATTCTAGTGTTGGTGTGAAAAATCACAGTCTAGAGACTAGATCATCTTGTACTTCCTGAAAATAAGGAAGTGCTTAAAAAAATAAAACAAAACAAAATCCATGCCATAATATTGGGGCAAGTCAGAGGGACACAGTAGCTAACTGAATGTGCTCCCAAAGGCTAAAGACAGAACATAAATCAAATCAAGTCACATTGAATTATAATCCAAATTGTTAAATATCCATGAGTCCATGCAGGCATAAATAAGTCACTGAGTAATAAATGAGGAAGCAAAAGACAAACATGGATTAAGAAGAATTCAAAAAATTATGGAGACTCTTGTCTTCCAGAAAGGGGCATGTAGTTCCCAGTCCATACATGTGAGTTGTGTAGTGAACCTGTGACAGGTGGGCGATCTTCTCTCTTATTTTGTTGTGGCCATAGCCTCAAATACTCAGAAAGCACTGCTGTAATTATTGTCTGATAATTCACAAAGTTCTCATCCAAGTCTTCTTTTACCCGGCCCCACACATTACTCCCAATTAGCCACGTTTCATAAGCTGCAATTGATAATTAGCCATTAGCCTGATACATGCCGACGCGGAAGGAAGCTGATTGCCAAAAATGAGCAGAATGAGCAGAGCCCACAGTGCTGACGAGCCACAGAGGCGAGGGAGCGCGTGATGGTTTTGCCTACTGCCCTCTTCGCCAGTGAAGCATGTACCAAGTTGCTGAACGAGGACTTTAATGTGAAAACTCTTTTCATTCCTCATAAAAGGCATAGATTAGAGAAAAGAGAGTGAATAGGGCCTTAAAAGGCAAAGCGCCTCTGAGCCCTGCTCTTGCATGAGAGCTCTCTCCCCAGGGGTGCGTTACCTTGGACGCATCCTGATGAGACCAGGAGCAGAGATTAAAGTCGCTGGCAGGACCAGTTCACTCAGAACTCTGTATAATTTGGTGCTCAGTCTAAGGCTCATGCTGATATCATCACCTAGATGACACTTCATGAGCATGTGGAGAGTATGGATGAGACTTGGTTTTGATAATTTGGGATATTAAGCAGCTATGTCATGAGAAGGTGTGCTAGTTAGCTTTTGTGTGTCAACTTGACTGGGCCAGGCCATGCTGTCCTAGTCAGCTTTCTTGTCAGTAAGACACAACACTCAAAACTTCAAGGAGGAGAGATTTTATTTGCTCACTGTTTCCATCCATAATTGGATGGCTCCAGGGGAGAGTCATGGCGGAGGAGCCGAGCTGCTAGGTTCATGGTAGGTGGGCAGCAGAGCTGGGGTCCACAGATAGTACTCAGTTGCCGCTGTGAGCCCACCCAAGAGCTTCCAGGAGTGTGTTTTACTGGTATACTAGGATGGTTTTATTTTATTTTATTTTATTTTTGAACTTGAATTCATCCCAAGGTCTTCTCACTGAGCTATATCCTCAGCCCATTCTTTTAGTTTAAAATTTGTGACAAGTCCTGTTAAGTCATTCAGGTTCCCAAGCTAGGCTTAAACTTGAGATCCTCCTACCTCGGCCTCCTGCAGTGCTGGGAATGCAGGCCAGCAACACTAAGCTTGGCAGCATTTTTCAATTCAATAAAGTTGACAAATCAGGGTTAGTGGTCACAGGTGCCCAGATACTTGCTCAAACAATATTCTGATGTTTCTGTTGGGATGTTTTGGATGAGAGCCACACTTGAGTCAGCAGACTAGTAAAGGAAATCACTCTTCCCACTGTGATGGGCTTCATGCAACCAGTGGGTGGCCCACTGATAACATAATAGAACAAAAAGGTTAACCCTACCACTTATAAGAGGAGATTCCTCTTGATTGTCTTCAAACAGCATGTTGTTTTTGTTACCTTAGGGATCTAATAGAAACAGTGGTTCTTCTTGGGCCCCAGAATTGCTGACTGAAGATGCACTGTTGTTCCCGTTTCTCTGGAGAACTTCAATTCCTATTATGCAGATGGTATTAGTTTGCTAGAACTGCCATAACAAAGAAATATAGATGGGACAGCTTAAATAAGGGTGGTAGAGGCCAGACATACAAGACCAAGGTGTTGGCAGGCCAGTTCATTCTTAGGATCACAAAGAAAAGATCTGTTCTCACCTTCATCTTTTTGTGTCTTCATTTCTTCTTTCCATTGCTTCTGTCTACATCTTAATTTCTTCTTATAGGGCTATGTATCAGTTGTATTGGATCAGGGCCCAGCCTAATGGCCTTGTATGAATTTAACGTTTGCAAATCTTACCTGCAAGTATGATTTCATCGTGAGATTTCTGGGGGCTGAGACATTACCATATACATCTGTGGATGGAGGTAGGAGCACATTTCAGTCCATAACAAAAACCCTTTGAATGGATTCGGGAGGGTTTTTCAAATTCATGGCTTAATGTTTTATAAGTAAATATTAGAAAATAGCTTACAAGGAGACAGGGAGAGAGCGAGAGAGGAAGAGGAGGAGAGAAGAGAAGAGGACACACACACACACACACACACACACACACACAGAGAGAGAGAGAGAGAGAGAGAGAGAGAGAGAGAGAGAGAGGAGAATCAGGAGACTATGATGCCAAACACCCTTTTCTTTAAAACTATCTTCTGTTTTCCACAATGAAAATAGCTGAAAGGATTGAAAGGATAAGGGTGGTTGAATGACTCTGGGGATACACAGAATGTGAGGGAAGAATAATAAAAAATGTCTTAAGATTCTTAAATGATAAGTAAAGAAATCGTAGCAGATTGGTGGAGGGCATCTCAGTTTAAAATAAAGGCTTTTAAGGGTGCAGTTTGTCTGTGAACTTCCTGTCATAAGGTTCTTCTTAAGTGGAGCACATGCATTAACCTCTTGTCTGAATCAGTGAATTAGGAGTCCTTGATCAAAGGAGGCAGAAGGCAAAAATCATTCCACTTAGGAATAAAAAAAGAATTTATCACCAACAATCTGGGTATTTTGCAGCAGACCCGAACGATCAAGTGACAGGTAAGATAGGGAAGCAGCTATGGTCAGAAACGACTAGAAATGGACATTCAGACCTCCCCAGGGCTTTCTTTTCTTCAGTTCTTTGCTTCTTATGAACACTGGCTTCACACTCCACTCCCTTCTCTGTTTTTCTCCATGAATTTAGAACACAACCATCCACTGACAATTCTAGGGCTTTGCATCTTAGAGCTTTTGCTACCCAGAGAATCATGGTCTCTCTTTGAGATGTACTCAGTGAATTCCTGGGAAAGGTCGGTTTTTCTCTGATTGGTTTAGAGTATATTTGATTGGTATCAAATATCTTCTCTCCAGACTAATCAATTATGCCAGTGGGCAGAGCCTTATTTTTCAAAATCCTTGCTCATGTTGTGAGCGGGAGAAATCACATTGTCACAGAAAAAAAAGGATAAACAGATAAGCCTATTAGTATTCTCTTTATCTTGTGATAATAGTTTTTATATCTTTTTAAAAAAGACTAAATTATTTGTGACTATATATATGACCAGATTATCTATGCCTTTATTTAGGACCTGTTAGATTTTTGGTTGAAATGCTCAAGCAATAATTTGATTTCTATGAATTAAGAAACATTTAGGAATAGTTGCAACAAATATCAATATACCTGTAAAGTTTTAAATGTATTTATTTATTTATTCTTTTAAAAATGAATATATATATATATATATATATATATATATATATATATATATATGAGTTACAAATTCATTTATATGTTGATTAATCACAACTGGCAGAATTGGTTCCCATACATGTCACTTTCGCTGCTCCACCCTATTTCCCCCTTTTCCCACCCTCAAAATCCTGTTCCATCTCCGAAGTAGTCTATTTCCTTGATTTCTATCCGCTGTCTTCTTTATAATCATTTCTATTTGGGCAATCTCGTATAAGAAATACCACGTGACACTTAATCTTGTGTAAGCATTATAGTCTTTAGGTATATCCGTTCATCTATTGATGGGCATGTAGGTTATTTCTAGGATTTAACTATTATGAGTTGTGCTGCTATAAACACGGGTATGCGTATGTCTCTCTGATCTGATGATCTGATGGCTTTAGCTCTTTTGGAAAGATGCCCAGGAGAGGTGTTGCTGAATCATATGGAATTTTTCTCTTTAGTTTTCTAAATAATCAACAAACTGATTTCCATAGTAATTGTATTAGTTGACATTTCCACCAAGAGTGTAGAAGGGTTCCTTTCCCCCCACGTTCTTGCCAACATTTGTTTTTTGACTTCTTAATGATAACCATTCTTGCCGGAGTAAGATGGAATCTCAGTGTTGTTTTCATTTGTATTTCTCTGATGACCAGTGATATTGAACATTTTTTTATATGCTAAAATAGAAGCAAACACACAAACTCAAAGAACCCAAATCAGCTGTGGTAGAGTTTTCAAGGAGATTTCAAAAAGCAAAATGGCACTAAGGATAATCTTCAGAAATAAACATTTGGCATCTGCTAGGGCAATGTATCAACAGAATGAACACAGATTTTATTACCCAACCCAAGACAAGTCTTAAAGTGAAAACGAAGTACTATTAAAATATGCAGTAAGAACATAAGGGTGGACATAGTCGTTCTACATGTCAAGTTGCTCATAAGGACGGAAGAAAGTTTTAGCCCCACCACTCCATTTTTCAGCCTTCAATGAGGAAGAGGCTGCAGTAGGATCTCATGTAGTAGTAATATTGAGATCTTAGTTTGAATATCCAAGATGACAAGGAGACCTGACATCACATAGAGAAAACAGACTATTTGTAGTTGGGGAATCACAGAACATTTCATTGGTGCGTCTCAAATCATAATCTCATATAGGTGTTTTTGGCCTTGACTATAAGAAATGTACCTAATATAGAGAGTTCTCATGCACCACTTACACAAATTTGCTTCCTGTTTTCCCAGCTGACATAATAACTGGTTCATTACTAACCTGCCATTGGCCAGAAAAATGGAGGAATGACTTTCCCCCATAATTTGGTTCTAGAAGTTTCCTCTTAGCTTCTTTCTATGAGTTTAAATGAACTGGTGCCTCCACCCGTGAACACTGAAAAATGTCGGCATTCTTCAATATTATGAGATAGCTCTTAACTTTTGTATATCTAGAAGCCAATCAGGCAAATATCAAAATTATGTGATTTACATTTTCACAAAGAAAAGATGAGGATGCACTAAGAAAAGGCCAAAGGGAAGCAGCTCGTTACATCATTGAGTGGACAGGTGAGGGCGGAAGCAGAAGGACTTACATTAGTCTTGACTGACAGAGAATAAAATAAAATAACTATTATCTATTCTGGGTTTGTTTTTCCATCCTACAAATACTTCTGTTATCTTCTGGCTCACTCCATTCCCCTAATCCCATTAGGTCAGCCAGCCTGCATTTTGGCTTCAAACCCATCATGATCTTTGGTGAACTGTTTTTTCTAGGCAGTCTGCTGGGCCAGATGCTATCTAAAGGATGTACAGGAGGGAGTCTGCATGACACATGGGGACTGCATTTTTTTATTTGAAAAGCTTGAAGACATTCTTTGCATAAGCATTAATGTTAATGACCACATATGATTTTATATTTAAAAATTTTCTAGTCATTCATGCTTCCCCAAAATGCCTTAAAATACTGAAGTTGTGTTATATAGATCCTCTTCGCTGACAATGATGTTATGTCTAAGTAAACCCATCATAAATTGAAAATAGTATCAGTTGAACTTGTGTTTACTATACCTGGCCAACTGAACATCATAGCGTAGCAACAGAGCACGTTGTGGAGTGTTGGTTGTTCCCCCTTGGGATGTCATGGCTGCCTGGCAGCTGTGACTTACTGCTGAGTCTAGCCTCACAGAAGTATTGTATTATACATTGCTAGCCTGGGGAAAAATTGAAAATCTGAAGAACAATTTCCATTTAATACATATTGCTTTTGTACTATCATAAAGTCAAAATCATAAACCAGTTTCCATCTGAATAAGCCTCAGAATCCCCACAAAGAACCTGTGCACTCAGGCTTACCTTAAGAAAGCCAGGTTGGCATTTTGCAGGAGAATTAAGGGGACACAATAGGGCTATGCCCAAAGTCAATGGCCTCAAGTGATAGGTTGCTAGGCCTATGATCAAGTCATGGAGAAGAGCCACCGGCACCTAAGACATGAGCTACTCTTGGAATCACTGTTGAGTGATGCCAGTGCTGTGGCCCTATGCCCTTGGAAGAGGCAGGTAGACTTCCTACAAGCTACATTGACTCTGGAGACAGACAGATGTGATTTCAAATCTTTTTTAGGTCATATACTTGACATATGGTCTTGCCAATTGACTGAGCTTTTTAGATTTGGAGGTTTCTCAACTTACAGTGAAGACATGGGATTTTTTTTTTTTTAAATTGATGTAGGGTGTGTAGCACAATGCCTGGAATATAGTATGTTCTCAAAAATGGGAATTATTACTACTTGCCAATATTATTTACCATATTGCTCACTTCCTTTCACCATAACTTTTATATGATAAAAGCTTAGTTTTTTGAAATGCATTGTATTGTCTTAGAATTGGTTTGCCTTTCACTTTTCAAAATGTGAAAATGATGTAACTGGCCTGGTCTCGAATTTCCTTGGCTGGGAGGAACTGAGGTAAAATGTAAAGGGTAGCTGTGAGGCTGAACTGCACGGCTTCCTCAGTAAGTTCTTTGGCTTTCATTTTCTGTTTCAGTTAATATTTTCCGGAGTATAAATTACTACTTATAGATTGCCATTGCTTTATTATATGCAATTTAAAATGTCACTTCCCTGTGCTGTCTCCTGTTACCTAGGAGCTAGGACTTTTACAAAAAAGGGTAAAATAAATCAAGTAGGGGAGGAGGGAGAGGAGGGTAGGGAGAGGGACCAAAGGAGAGTGGGAAAGCCCTTGTCACCTTGACAAGATACATATATGCATAAAAGGCTCAACTCCATTGTAAACCTTAAATTTTGCATGTATACATATCAATAAAATGGGGGAAAATCATGCTGAATTTCAGTTAAAAGCAACAAAAATTGGGAGAGAAGTGACGCTCCCTTCCCGGGCCATCCTGACTGGAGCTGGTCGGTCCACTGTACTCATCTTTGTGATCTACGCCTCATTTGTTTATAAGGTGTGCCTTTTCTCTGACTTCTTTGAAGATTTACTCTGTCTCTGGTTTTTCTGCAGTTTGAATATGATGTATCTATGAGTAAGATTTTCTTTTTTGGTATTTCTCATGATTTATGTCTCTGAGATTCTCAGATAGATGGGTTGATACCTGTCATTAATTTTGGAAAGGGGCCAGTCTTATTTCACCATAATTCTCTCCTGCCCCTTTATTTTTCTTCTGTTATAGAAGTTCTGTTTTTAGAAAATTTCTCACAGCTCTTGGATATCCTATTCTTTTATTTTTCCCATTTGTTTTTTCTCTTGGCCTTTCAGTTCGGAAGGTTGTGATTGACCTTTCTTCAAGTTCGCAGGCTTTTTTCCTGGGTGGGTACAGTCTACTGATAAATGCATAAAAGCATTTTCTTTTATGTGACTCTGTACATTAAGTTAAGCATTATCCTTTAAAAACACATGTCCAGGTCCTGTCCACCAGCACCCACTGCAAATACTATCTTTGAATTTCTATTACTTTAAAGATCTTGAGGTGATATTATCCTAGATTTAAGGTGAGCTCTAAATCCAACAGTCGTCATCCTGCATAAGGGGAAGAGTGCATACAGAGAGACACAGAGAAGAGCACCATGGGAAGACGAAGGAAGAAAATGGAGATATGTTTCCAAGGACAAGGAATGCCAAGGATTGCAGCCCTACCAGATGCTGGGAGAGAGAGATGAAATCAATTTTCCCTCCAGAGAAAGTTTCCAGAACGTACTAACCCCACCTCAACCTTGAGCTCTGGTTTACATTTTCCAGACTGTGGCAGAATAGTTTTCTCCGGTTTGAAGCCACCATATTTTTGATAATTTGTCATAATGAACCTCACAAGACAATTTGTAGGGGTTTTGACTCCTTGCATTTTAAAAACCCTTCCTTAGCATTTCCATCTCTTCGTTCATATTACCTATCTTTTTTTTGCAAGTTGTTTGTTCTTTCTATTCGTGTCCTTCACACATTAATTGTAGTGATTTATGTTTCTGTGATGGCAACTGCAACATCGGTGTCAGCTGTGAGTCTGGTTCCGATGCCGGTTCGGTCTCCTTGGACTCTGGTTTTCTTTGCCTTTCAGCATGCTTTGGACCTTTTTGCTAAAAGCCCAACATGTCGGGTAACGGAAACAGATAATTAGGCCGTTAGTAGGAGACTCACGCAACTGGACCAAGGGTTGGGTTTTCAGTAGCTGCAGGTGCCAGGGTCTCAAATTCTTTTTTGTGTCCTTGTCTTGTCTCCTCGGTTGGTGCTGGCTTCCCTAAGTACTCCTCCTCTGGGGAAAGTCTGCATCTAGCGGCTCTTTGGGCTGAGGTCCACTGACCCCATGAGGTCTGGTTGCAAGGTGTAGGAAGCATTCTGTGATGGTTCTGATGACTCACAGGTGTTGGGAGTTGTGTCTCAGGGTTCTGGCCTTTACCAAGTGCTTCTCTCCACCCCCCGGCCCCCATTTTATTGATACGTATAAGTGCAAAATTTAAGGTTTACAATAAAGTTGAGCATTTTGTGCACATGCGTATCTTGTCTAGGTGACAAGGACTTTGCCACTCTCCTTTTGTCCCTCCCTTTACCCACCTCTCCCTCCCTCCCCACCCTACCCCCTTGGTTTACTTTGTTTTTCGTTTAAGTTTCATGAGATCGTTGTGATCTGGGTCTCTCATATCAGAGAGACCATTCGATGTTTCACCTTCTGCTTCTGACTCACTTCACTAAGCATGCTCCTTATTGCTTCCTCTTCTGTTCTTCCCACAGAGGGAAGACAGAGGGGGCAATGGCAGGAAATCCCAAGCAGGATGAACCCCTGGTAGAGCCCTCTCCTATTTGTTATGGAGAGCACTGGGGCCCTCTCTGCCTCCGGGAATCATTAAATGATCTTTATTGGCTCTTCTCCCTTAAATCCTGGAGTAGGGCCTGTGTAGGCTTTAGGAATAAAAACTCAAGATAGGTTAAGGACTTCACTGTGGTTCGTGGGCACCTCTCTTTTTCTCGTGCCAGGACACTCAGCCTCCGGCCATGCACTGCAGTGCTCACGTTAGTACTCCCGTCTGTCATCGCTCTGTCAGGTCAGCAGATCTCTGTTCTAACTCTGGTCTACACTCCAGAGTTTTGGAGTAGTAGTTTGTCTTTAGCCTTTAGTTTTCTGAAGCCTCCAAGACAAAGAATTGATATTTACTTTTTTTTCTTGTTGTATATATGAGAATGATAACTTTCAAGGATTTTCAGTTGTTAAACTAAAAATGGAAGTTCTTGAAACTGGAAGTCTTTTTATTCTCACGACAAACTATTTATATAGTGCAAGTATTTTTTTTTTTTTTTGGTATGCAAAACTCTGACATTTTTCTACCCAGAGATATCACTTCAAACATTATGTATACTTCCAAAAAATTAAAATAAACTTCAGACTTTGGTTTGTAGAAGATAGAACAGACATACTGTTTCCTATTCCTCCCATTAGGTACAACTAACATTCTTGAGTATTACACATAAAACAAACGTAAGAGGACTCTAAAAGCAGGACCGAAGAAGGCAGCCCATCTAAGAAAAAAACCTTATGAAACCCAGATTTAGAACTGGAGAAGTAACATAAACAGAAGGGGAAAAAACAAAAGAAAAAACCCCAAAACTTAATGAAAGCCTACTTTGTCTAGTTAACAGACTAGAAAGAAGGCATTCAAGGTAGATAAAGTTTTAGACAATAATTTGTCTTCTCAACTCAAACGCCACAGAAAATCCAAGGTCCTACCTCCATCCATGCTAGTATCAGCCAGCATGGGGAACTTAGGTTTCATTTTTGTTCGATTCTAATAAGGCAACTGTTATGGTTTGGATTTGAAATGTCCCCCCAAACCTCCTATATTTGGATGTAGTGGACTATTGTGGAACCCTGTGCTGTTAAGAGGTTGGGCCTGGTCAGAAGGGATGGAACATGGGGGCTTGATCCCAGAGGTGTAGATTACTGGGAGATGGAAGGGTGGCTCCACCCTTCCTCCCTCACTTGCTTTTCTTTCTTTCTTTCTGCCATGCTGTGAACAGCTTCCTCCAGCTAGACCGCGTCCGTGTGCTTCCACCATTTCCAGCTACCCATGAGTGGACTGAGGTCTTCGGAAACTGTGAGTTAAATAAATCTTTCCTCCCTTAAAAAGTGCATAGTGGTATTCTGCCACAGCAACAAGACAGTAATTAAGACAGAAGTCCAATGCTCCACCATGGTGGTACCAACCAGGCAGCTAAGATGATCTCATCATTCTCTGGTAATGAGACAGCCTTCTCCCCTTCCCCTACCCAAAGGGCAAGGAAGCCATAGGGTGAGCAGCGACGAAGCACTCCTGTCCCTCTGACCAGGGCAGCGTTAAGGGAAGTCTTCTTAGGAACTGAAACTCCCAATTGGCCCAGCAGTATTGAGGCACACCTGTCCTTGGGTGCCTCTGGGGGCCAGATAGGAAAGCTGGACTTCTGCCCCAATGTAGAGGCACTTCCCTATTGTCTTTCTTTACAAAGAAAAATCCTGTAAGAGAGAGTTAAATATTTAAAAGCGAGAGTGGCTAGGTCAAAATTAGAATATGAAATGTCATGCTTTGTCACTCCAAGATGAGGCAAGTTAAAAGCAGGGACTGTCCCGGTCTATTATCTTTGAGGTAGCGTCACTGTCTGCACTACCATGGAGTAGATCTAGCATGCTTATTTTTATATTCTAACCTATTAAAGAAAATATGATGATACAGCCAAGCACCTACTTAGCACTACTAGATTTGGGAGACTGATATGCAAAATGCATAAGTTTGGGTCATTACCTACAGAGAGAGGTGATTGTAAAAAGGGATTTCTGTTGGCCTGTGTGTAATATTTAAGTCTGTTACATGTATTTTGCTGTTAGTTACTTGGATTGATGGTATGAGATAAAATTAATATATGCAAACACTTAACACAGAGAAAAGATTAATATTAATGTGAATGACGAATAAGCTCATTGTATGTGTTAATTCTGATCAGTTGTTAGCAGCTTATGGAAACACTGGATTGGAAAGGATTCTGAGATCACGTCTGGGATTGGTTAGTTATGCCTAGAAGGCTGGGAATGGGCTTATCATCTGTGGCTTGGGAAAACCACATGATTCTATGGTATGAAGTGTTTTCTGACATCGATTCTGTATCAGTTTCCTCATTTACAAAGAGTTACATCAGATAAGTGTTTTAAACGGTGGCCTGGAGGGGTTTTACTGTCATGAAGGTGGGCTAGGAAAGCTTCGGAGGTAAGTTCTCAGCTTCCTATCCCTCCTCAGCCAGAGAAGATCCATTTTTTGGTTTTTACATATCAACTTCTATATTAGCTTTTGGCTGAACTAGAATCCTTCATTTAAAAAGAATCGAAAATACAGTGGATTTCTGTGGGTTCATCAGTTCTATTACAAGAATTCCTTTCTTCATGTTGGCCATCCTGAGTACAGTGCAAGCACAAGGTACTGAGAGACACAGTGTTTGATTGGGCCCTGGAGGAGGAGTAGGGGTTATCTGAGGTGTTTATGTGCTGTAAGTCTAGTGTATTAGTATTTTAAAATGACCTATACGGCTAAAACCAAGCGTTCAGTCAAGCCTGAATCCACTGCTTGCCGGGATGGGCTGCCATGAGTCACCTTACTTTGGTGGATTTGTAAAAGCCTAGAGTCATTCTTAGAGAGTGTCCCAGGCTGTCCAAAAATCAGGCGTACAAATAAAAAACCCAAGTTTAAAATTTAAGAGGATACTGGATTTATTAATTCTAGATTATTCAAACTCTGCCGCATATCCATGAAACCAAATGGACCATCAGAGCACTATTTAGCGAGCTCAGGGTGAAGCTGGGGCAGACTTCCCTCAGGCTGCTGCCTGGGCTCCGGCCCTCCCTGTGCCTGGAGAGCCCCTGGCAAAGATCACCGCCTTTCACTCTCTGGCTACCAGAGGCTGCCTACCTTAGCATCCTCCTTTTTTTCTTCAGAGGCTCCTTTACAGCTTGGCTTAGTCACATTTCAGGCCTGGGCAAACTCCCTTCTCCAGTTACTTTTGAGTGCGCCCCAAGCCTCTGCAGTGGGTGGGCCTGGCCTGTCTGTCCTGCGCTGCTTGACAGGGCTGTCTCTGAGGAGGCCTCTCTGCGTCCTGGAGGCACTGTGTGGTTCCTCGCATTTGCTTCTCAATCTTTCATGTTGCCCCGTTCTCGCTTCTCTGCAAAACATCAAAGGTCCGCTTTCCCTTCCCGTTCTCAGAAGCCGCACAGGCCTCCACCCCACCTCTGTTCCAGCTGAGCGGAGATTGAATCTGAGGGTGGCCGGAGGGTATGGCTGCCCTCATTGTTCTTGCAACTCCTGAGCGCTCCTGCCTCTCTCCTCAGAATAAAAAAGCCACTCTAATTTGAGCAGTTAAGCCCATTTATAGTCAGAGATGCTAACTCTTCGCCTTATAAATTTTGATGGAGCTGTCTTCTCGGGGAGCTGTGTGTGCCATATGTTATAAGGTATAATTATACAATTCTGGAGTTCAGAGTGAAAACAATATCTATAATTCAAAGGGAATGGGAGGAGGTTCGTGTTTGGCGTAAGATTTCCTGGACAGGGGATGGCAGGTGGAGCCAGACACTTTCAGTGAGGGCTGTGGCTGCTGGAAGTAGCTGTGCCCCCAATTCCTCGGAATGTCGCCTTATACATTCCCTGCATAAATAGTCATGGTATTTCCAGCATGGGCTGGTGCTCTGCATAACCTGATGCACAAGATGGGATTTCTGCTTTCCTGCTGCTCAGAGTCCAATCGAAAGAGCTAGTTTTAATCATAATTATTATAGTAATGATAGTAGCAATAATAGCTGGTACATTGAACTAACATGAATCGTGGAAATACATTTACAAAGAACTCTCTTCCTTTTCTCTGAAACACTTTTATGCTCACTGGGGGGCTAGTTCCCTTCCCTCTCAGACAAAACTGAGGAAAAAATTCTCACATCTTTTTATTACAATTAAAAGAGCTCCCATTACTTTCAGTCACAGAAACAATCTTAATTATTTTAGTTATTAAAGTATAATGATACATTTTTTTTCCTTTTTGTGGCACTCGGGATTGAATCCAGGGTCTTCACACTGATGTACATACCTCGTCAGTCACTTTTTAGTTTTGATTCCGAGGCAGGGTCTCACTTAGCTGCTATATTCCCCAGGCTGGTTTGGAACTTGTAATCTTCCTGTTTCATCCTCCCAGAGTGCCGGGATTACAGGCCTGTGCCCCTGAGCTTGGTAGAAACTATTGTCTTTACTTAATTTTAAATTTTAATCTAATTTTATTTGTTTCAATCAGTTTAACTTTACTTTTTAACTGATCTACAAGAACATACAATTTGTAAAGGAAAATGAGATATTATGTAATGTCTGATATATCTATATATATAGACATACATCATAACATTAAGATCAGGATAAATATATTTACCTTCCCAAACATTATCGTATTTTGTGCTTGAAACTTTCAAAATCCTTTCTCCTAGTTTTGTGAGATGTACGATACTTTATCATTATCAATAGTCAAGATATTATACAATGTTACCCAGGAGCTCCTTGCTCTTACCTAAGTGCAAGCTGGCACCTCTGGTCAACATCTGCCCCCCTCCCACCTGCTGTCCTCAGCTTCTAGTAACCACCATTCTGTTCTCAATTTTGGTGAGATCAACTCTTTTTGACTCAATAGATGGGTGAGATCATGAGGTCCTTGTCCTTCTTCAGCGTAACTATTTCACATGTGAGCTCCCTCCTTTGGTTGCTCCCTAGTACAGTGGGGAAGGAACGGTGCTGCAGAAGAAGTTAGCTCCTTTTCTAGGCCCAGCTATGTGTATGTGTGTCAGCTTTCTATCTATCTATCTATCTATCTATCTATCTATCTATCTATCTATCTATCATGAATACCTGGAATAGCTTTTAAAGAGGAAAGTTTTATTTTGGCTCACAGTTTCAGTTGTTGCAGCCCATAATCAGTTGACCTTCTTTAGGTCTGTGGTGAGGCAGCCCATCATGGCAGGAGACCTTGGAGGAGAAAGATGTGTACTTTGTGGCCAAGAAGCAAGAGACAGGAAGAAAAAACGTCAGAGTCCTACAATTCCCTTCAAGAACATGCCCTCAGTATCCCTGAGACAATTCATTGGATGCTACCTCAAAACTTAAAGGTTCCACCATTTCCCCACATCCCCACCTTGGGGGCCAAACCTTGAATATATGGGTCAAGTCCATATGATAGTGCTAGCTTAGTGCTTCATCCTAATCAGCACTTGGGGGGAGGGGGGGTCTGGACTTCCTCCTTTGAGGTTACACTTAAGGCAGAAAGAGGAGGACAAGGGCATAAACATTCCCACTTATTGTTGAAGGCACAGTGATAGCTTCCCCAAGAGGCCTAGGCCTATCTCTTAGTCCCTGGAACATGTAAACATAGTAGGCTACATGATAAATGAGAATTAAGCTAATAGGTGGAATTAGGGTTGCTCATCAATCTGACTTGAGATGGGGAGATGCCATCCAAGCAGACGCAACATAATCACAAAGGTCCTTACACGTGGGGAGGGGAGGCAGGACACTGTCAGTGAACGTGTGCTGAGGAAAGCTTGAGTTGCCGTTGCGACTTCTGAAGATGGAACATGGCCAAGAACTGCTGTTGTCTTTTAGAACCTGAAAAGGGCAGAAAGTTCTAGGCTCTTCCCTGGAGCTTCTAGGAAGAAAACCAGCTCTGCTGATAGCTCAGTATTGGCCTATTAAAACTTATCTCGGATGTCTGTCCTCAGAACTATAAAATAATATCATGGTATAGGCCACTCAGTTTATGATGATTTGTTACAGCAACAGCAGTAAATCATACATTGACAAATTCTGAGTTGAGCTGGTCTTGGTGTTACTTGAGCCTAAGAGTTCACAATCAAATCTTCCTTGGATGGGACTGCTGAGAGAATCCCTCCTGCCTCACCCGCCCGCTACTCCAAACCCCTCCAGCACATAGGTTCCCTCCTCTTATTCCTTGGTGTGGGTGAACGAGTCTCTAGTGACTTTGGCTCCCTCCTCAGCTCTCAGGCATTTCAAACTCATTCTTCTGAGGTCTCCCTCAGCAGCCCTCTGGCTCTCTCGCCAGTTTCTTGCATTGCATGTGGTCTGGACATGGACTATATTATGAAAAGTTCTGGTGCCTCTTTGGTTCAAGCAGACTCCTAGGATGCAGGCTGACCTGGTTCTGCCACTCTTCTCCGTCAGAGAGAGAAGTTTGTGTTGTTATTTCATAGCAATGAAGCAGACACCAGATTCTTCCAGGAAGTCCTGGTGAAGCCCCTTCCCAGCTTGAAGTAAGGGACACTCTGCTTTTGAGAAAGGACTTCCATGCATATACCCCCAACTCTCTTAAAAGATAGCTTCTTGCCTCGTAATTGCTTTCTTATATTCCCTTTTCATCTTTATAGTTTGGTTGAGGTGTGATGGAGCACAGTATCCATTTAGACCAGTTTGGCAAGTCCCTTCAGTGGCCTTGAAGTTCACTTTAAATTTGGAAATCGCCAGCCTCTAAATGTTTTGGCACACAGAAATAGCAAAACATGATAATATTTAGGAGAAAGCTAACGTATCACAGGTCCTGAAGTGTCAGCACTGTAGGAATCACTTTGTTTAGTCCTCAGCTCAGCCCTGTGGGAGGCACTAAAGTGTCACAGTTACAGAAAAGGAGGCTGTGTAACCCTTCCAAGTCGGAGCAGCCAATAATTGATGGGGTTGCAACAATACTCAGAGAAGTCACACATCCACTGCTCCCCCTAGGGGTGCTTTTCCCTTCCCCTTTGCTTCCCTGGCCCTCTCTGTCCTTCAAGTCCTCATCCTAAGTACCCTTTTCTGCTCTCCTTAGAAACTTTCCTGGCTACCCAAACCTTTAACTGTGTTCCTTTTTTTTTTCCTCTCTCTCAGCCAGACAGTTTACTAATTGTTTTGCCTGCATTAGTCTAGCCTCCTAATTTTAAATGAAAGTGTAAATGAGATTAAAAATCTCTCTTGAAAAACAAGGGAAGGCCCTTGTGCCACCAAAATCCAAAGAAACCAAAGAACCATGTCTCTCTGCCTGAAGGCACAGACCCAGTGGCCATCTCTGATTCAACTCACATAACCCTTAATGCCACCAAGGAGAATACTTAAACGGCCTCCTGAAGTGACTGTGTGCGGATGAGTGCGATTTTGTAGTTAAAAAAAAAAAACCAGTTGGTTTTCTTGGAAGCGAGAGATGGTTTGCTAAAAAGAGGTATTCAAATCTTCAATTCTGCCAAAGCAGAAAACCGTCCGGAGATTTGTAGCATAATCCTCTTGCCCAGACCTCTGCGGACACCATGGACCTCCCATGACATTCATGGAAATGTCTTCATACAAGCCAGTAGTGCTAAGGGAGAGGACACCCAGGCAGCCTGTGCCTCACAGAGAGTTGGGTAATTGGAGCCTTCTTCTGGCAGTGTGGTTATGTTGGCATCACGAACTTCTTGCAGATCTCTTCTCACTCTCTGCACATGGCTGCTTCGTCTTCCCACTGCCCCTCACTAACCAGGAAAAGGAAGCCAGCAGAGAAGCCATCTAGCACAACCTCACTGGCTCCACTTCCCCATCTCGGCTCATGTCCATCAGGGCAGTGTCTCCCCTCCTGCCTTCAGCCCATTCTTTCACTGGCGAACTGAATTCTATCCCCTCCTGTCTCCTCTGAAACTTGATGCCAACAGAGATCTCTTTTCCTCTCATCTACTTAAATCTGAAACACATTCCTTCACTGGCATGTGAAAACAACACAGAAAACACCACTATGCAAAATTACACAACAATAAATAAACTCAACAATTACGCTCAGTGAAGTCCGCTCCAATCTGGCTCCTGCCCGCATTCATCCCTTCTTCAGAAGAAGGACCTCCACGTCACTAACCCCAACGATGCGTCCCATCCCCACCTTCCCTACCTTCTCAGCATCTCTCATCTCCCTACAGTCTTCCAGTTGCTGCAGGTTCCCCTTGACGGTGTGGTCCAGCATTCTAGCACTTCTCTGGACTCTCGCTGCAAAGCCTCTTGTCTATCTAGCAAGGTGATGCTTCTTAAGGGTTTGCTTGGGAGTCTCTCTTGTCTTGCTCTGTCCTCCCTCCCAATGGGGTCTCATTCACTCCCAAGGCTTCTACTGCTGTGTAGTCAGTCATAAATTTATATCTTCATCTCAGAATCCTCTTTTAAGCTTCTGTATGTTTTTCTAGCCTTGTACACAAGATCTTCACTTGTAGGATTCAAATTCCCCATTAATATAATATGCCTAACAGGAAACTGAAACTCATCAGTCTTTTGCTTCCTGTCCAAATAATTGGGCTTTCCATTTATGTAAATTAAATATTTATCTATCTTAGTCCATTTGGGGAACTGTGACAGAATGCCATACATTGGATGGTTTTAAATAACAGAGATTTATTTCTTACAGCTCTGGAGGTTGGGGAGTTGAAGATCACAATACTAGAAGATTTACGATATGGTAGGGGCAGGCTTCCATGTTTCTACATAGCACCCGCTTTCGAGTGCGCATGTGATGTGGAGGAAGGAATGAGGGATCTGTTTTTTGCTTCTTTTATTAAGGTACTAATTTTATACTTGAGAACTTTGCCATTATTATTACAGAATAACCTTTCAAGTCTCCACCTCTTAATAGACTCACATTAAGGCAATTAGGATTTCAACGTGTGAATTTTGATGGATACATACACTTAGTCTACAGCATTATCCTTGACAACCCTTTGGGGCCTATCTTCCCATTTTCCAGGTATGAAGATGTTACTCTTGGTACCTCTCTATCTCTGCAATTTCCCATTTATTCTCCATTGCTCCCACCACCCATCGCATCACTGCCATTTCTCTGCTGGTTTGTGCCAATAGCACACTACCCCTAGCTCCTTGCCTGCTCTTGGCTCAGCTCTGCTAATTTCCATGCTGCAGCCTGAGCATTTGTGCAACGTGTGCGGTGTCATTCCTCTTATCTGTGCTTGCCATCTCTACCCCCACACTGAAGCCAAGCCCATTCAACACTTGCTGTGCTTGTACGCAGGTTGAGCAGTTTCTTATTGCCGACTAAGCCTCGTGTGCTGGGTCTGCCTGCCCAAGCTCTTCCTCGCTCTGTGCTGAGGCTAACCATCTCTTTCAGCTCCTTGGACACACTGACTGCGCTCTCTCTCTCTACAGTAATTCCATTGCTTCCACCTAGAAAATGTTCTCCTTTTTGCCTTTCTGCCAAACTGATGACTACTCTCTTTAGATCTCAGCTCTACTCTTGCCTATCTTTAGAAACTTTTCTGCTTGCATATTGGAACCTCCAGTGGTCCTGCTTGAAAATCATGTTGCATTTAACTGAATCATGATATTGCATTAATTCAATGATGGTTTTATTGATATCTTCATTCTCCACTGTACTTTGGACTCCGTGGCGGCAAAGGTTTTGACTACTGTTGCTACATAATAGATATCAATTATCTTTACAACGTATTTATTAAGCCCTATTTTGTGATCTGTAAATTACAACTGCCACTGGATGTACTATAAATGATGGGGCAGATTCAGATTTTTGAGGCCTGAAGCAGCTACAATTTGGAGCAGTCTCCTCAAGAAAGATTATAGCAAAACAAGGATATAAAAGGACTACAGCTCCCTTGAGAGAGGCCCCTGCTACTCAGAGCCCTGAAGCCTAAGTTTCATTAGCTTTATAATGATATGCGTCTCTGCAGGTAAAACTATTAATACCAAAGAGACTCTTGGCTTGGTTTGGCTAGGTTTAGCTGCTGAGAGAAGCATTTTGGAAAAAAGACGTTTGTTCAGAGGTGAGCAATTCTGTCTATAATAACTGCCAGCTAGGGCTGATGGGTTAATACCCAAGGTCATTTTGTGGCTAGTAATGTCTTGGCTTGGCTCCTGACCACATCAGCCTACACTCTCAAGGAACAGAAAATAATGAGCAAACAGCCAAAGTTCCTTCCTTCTTTTCTTTTCTTTTCTTCTTTCTTTCTTTCTTTCTTTCTTTCTTTCTTTCTTTCTTTCTTTCTTTCTTTCTGGCAGGGTGGGTCTTGTTCTATAGTCCAGGCTGGTCTTAAACTCACCATGTAGCCTAGGCTGGCCCAGAACTCATGGCAATACTTCTGCTTCAGCCTCCCGAGGGATGGCATTATAGGTGTGTACCACCATAGCAGCTATTATGTGGTGCTGGGAGATCAAACTTGGGGCTTCATGGTTCAAACCTCTCTAGCAAGCACTCTAATCATTGAGCTATACCTCCAACTCTGTACTCCTTTTTTTAAGAGCTTGCTTGTTGGGTCTGGGAGTCAAGTGCAGGTGGTGTTCAGGACTTTTCCTCATTTGGGGAATAAATTTCCATTGTAACTACAATTAATTTAGTCCTGTTGATACTTTAGTGGGTGGAATCATGGCCTCCTAAAAAATATGTACACATCCAAATCCCAAGAACCTGTGAATGTGACCTTATTTGGAAACAGTGTTTTTGCAAATGTAATTAAATTAAGCACTTTGAAATGAGATCATTCTGTATTATCCAGGTGGACCCTAAATTCAACAAGTGCCAAAAGACAAAATTATTAACATTTTAATTTCAATATCTAATTGCTTTTTTTCTTTGTGACTCTACAATTTAGTAATACCTCCTTCCATAAAATAGAATTAGTGTTTTGATGAGTAGAGCATAAGAGGTTGGATTTATAGGCAGAAAAGGGCTGAATAAAGCAGGAATGGAGAGAAAGAAGAGGATTGATTATTTCAAAGTTACTATTTTTGTATGATTAAAACAATAGGGCTTGGATATTTTCTTATTACATTGGCCCTATGTATTAGGTAGCTTTTATATCACTGATGTAAAATACTTGACACCTGCAACAGAAAGTAGAAGTTTGTGTGGCATACTGTTCCAGTGGGTTCAGTTAATGGTTGGCTTGCTCTAAGGCAGAAGCATCCCAATGGAAGATCACGTGGAGAGAAACTACTGAACCTACGAGTAGCAAAGAGAGACAAAGGAGGCTCCAGTGGCAAGAATACACCCTTCCAGGTCACTGCTAAAGTGACTTCCCTCTTTTAACTAGGCTGCACCTCCTAACCACTATGAACTCATTGATGGATTGATTTATTGATGAGAATAGCATTCTCCATGGTCCAATTCCCTTCCTAACTTTGAACACATTAGACTTTTGGGGGATATTTTATTTAAACCATTACACTCAGGTTGTCTGGATTTTTTTTTTTTCATTTTTTTAACTGATCTATTTCAAATTTCAATTAAAGTATGTACTGAGTACAAAAGACTCTATTCTGATTTCTTCTGCTGGGGACTGGAGTCTTGTCTAAAACAATGGCCTCGCACAAAATTTGTTTAACATAAGTTATAAATGGCTGCCATGATGAAGGTAGAGACGGGAGCTGTTCAACTGCCTGCCCGTGGTGAGTGCCCTGAAACACTAGGAGCTCTTGGAAATAGCACAGCCCGCCATACTTTACAAAACTAACACAGAAAGTATCTCCAACTTCCGCTTACATGTAATTCCTGGTTTCTTTTTCAAGCAGTACTTTATCCAGCTTACAATGGGAATGTGTGTATTTTAACTAGAATAAATAATACAAATGGTGTCTACTTTATAGTTTTCATTGGCATCAATCTCTATTCACAAGCGTAATTTTCTCTGTGGTCCTGAATTTGAGCGAGAGACGTTATTGTGTGCTGAGTATAATGCACATGTTCTGAGAAACTGGGAGGTAAGCTTGCCAGCTCTGTAACAAGCACCCTGGTAATTAGGAAACACACTCACACATATCGGCGATTACCATTTGGTAACTATTTGATAAATTGAATTTTTCCTTTGCAACATATCTTGCCATTACTTTTATAAGTAGGAGTCTAATCTTTATCTAACGTGTATTTGGGGAGGTTTTGGCTCAGTTGGACCAGAGAATATGTGAGATTAGCAGACATAAGCTGCTTTTTGGGGGGAACATGTCTATCAAAGTCAAGATGTAAGACCGCATACTCCTTCCATTGCCTGTCAAAAACAGTGGGAAAAGAATAGCGATAAATCATTGTAATAACAGTGGCAGTGGACTGTCAGCTTGGTGAGGAAATCCGGATGAATTTCCCTTTTCAAGCCATCAGTTTTAAGCAAATGAAAGGCCTAAAGCAGAGAGTAAAAATAATGGCTGTAAACTCGGAGCATGACTCTAGATACAGGAGATATTAACTGACAGAATTTCCCCTTTCCTACTCGCTCTTCAAGGATGACTAGACACTGAAAAACCTCATTAAATCAAAGGCTTTACATTGGTGATTTCCTTTTAGCTCCAACAAGGGCTACGCTTGACGTTTCTTATGTACCTCTGCGTCCCCCGTGCCTTGCACAGGGTAATAATAACGATAATGACAACACTTGCAGACATATGTCGTGTGTTTACTTTCATCTATCCTTGCAATAAGCCTACGAGGCAGGCACTCTCATTATTTCCATTTGCACCTGAGGAAACTGAGGTGCAGCGAGGTAAAGCAGATAGCCCAAGTTCCATGGTTAATAGGAGTGGAGATGCATTTAAACCTAAGTGATTGAGCTCCGGAGTCCTTGACCTTTGTAGCTTACGAAGGACCAGAAGTGCACAGTGGGTAAGAGCGATAAACTCAGTCATCCTGAGCACTGACAGCCTGCCCTGCTTTGTTGTTTTTTGCACATATTAACTTAATACCCCTAAGTATTCTTTACCTCTGGATTACATACAAGGACACTGGGGCCCACAGCCCAGGAAATTGACCCAAGTTCACAGCTATTATGTGTCCGTGGCAGATTCCCAGGCCATGACATTAGACTTGTCATTTACACTCCTAATTGTGAAGCAATTCTATCCCTCACATGAACAAATTATGAAATTTATCTTCTCCATAGTGAAGGGGAGAAAGAGCCTTGCTGTAAATAACAACTGCGGTCTTTTAAACCCAGTTTAGCAGCAAGCATTTGCTACGATTCATTGATAGGTGTCAGGGAAAAGAAAATAGAGTGGCATCTGTGTGAGGCACTTAAAATGGAGCTGGGAGGTAGAGTTTAATCTGGTCTTAGACACATCCACAGCTGAAGCTTTGAACAGACATATTCACCCTCTTCTCCATGAGAGCTTACCTTTGTACTGGTCCAAAACGCAGAATTCCTGAAACACTGTTATCCTCCACTCACCTTCGGTGCATCAGATCCCTCTCTCCAAATTACCCAGAGACTGACCGTGTTCAAGCCCTTGCTTATAGGACAGCTGAACTTTTGCCAGCACCAATCACTGTAGCCAGCAGTGAGGTAATTTCTAACACCGGCTCCCTTTGCTGGTAAGAGCTAGAAATACAGCCGCCATCTTGTAAAGACTTACAGCACATTTTCAAGAAGGTTTGAGTATATATATTTTCCCAAACTGTAATTCTAATTACCCAGAATAGACTCTATTTGCTTTGTCTCAACGAGGATGATTTTACTTCCAGTTAACACAAGCGTCTAACTCAAGATGATTCTTGACTTCATCAAAGTAGCTTTTCTAGCACTTTAAAGTAGCAGCACAGGGGCTGGAGGAATTGAAGAGTGGTTGGGGTGCTTGCCTAGCAAGTGCATGGCCTGAGTTTGGTTCCTTAGCACCATAAAAGGTGTGGTGGTGCACCCTGAGGGTCTGATACTCAGCAGGCTACATAGTGAGCTCAAGAACAGCCTGCTGGAGTACTGAGTGAGACCCTGTTTCAAAAAAAAAAAAAAAAAAATGAAGGCACAGCAGTCTTTTGCTACTCAAATCTCAAACTGGCCATCCAACCAATAGTATTGCTATCACCTAAAGACTTTTTAGAAATGCACAATTTCTGGTTCATTCAAGACCCATGAGCCAGAACCTACATTTTAACAAGTTAACCAGGTGATTTGGTGCAAACTAAAACCAGAGAGGTGCTTCTCCAGTGCTCTCAGAGTTTAGCTGTGTATAAAAATCAGCTAGGAAGCAGAGTTGGATTTAATTGGTTTGAGGGTGTAGCCTGGCAATGGGCTTTTAAGAGCCCCCCAGGTGGTGCTAACTCAGAGTCAAGGTTAAGAATCACTGAACTACTGCAACAGTTCTTAACCCTGGCTGCCCATTAGCACCATCCAGGGAGCTTTAAAAAAATCACAAAGTCCATCAATCTGTCAAAAATGGGTGGCATTTTTTTTAAAGGCCTGCCCTACTGATTCTAATATATAGCCAAGGGTGGAGACAAGTGTAGGATTCCGGCTTGGGTTTTGGAGTTCTTTGATCCTATAGTTACTCAGCAAGTATTTATAGCACTCTCCAATAATATAGGCAGTCTGGTGTGTACTGGGGCTGTGTAATAGCAATCAGACAGGCTTTGGACTCAGGTGTGAGCTGGGCCAGGTCCTTATCGTCTTTGAGGCTCAGCCTCCTCATGTGTGGAATGTGATACATTGGCCATATTTCAGGTAACCGACCGCTCACAACACCATCAGGACAAGTTCCTGCATGCATGTTCAACTGACAGGATGAATTTAACCCCAACAGGAGCCCAGAACAGATGAACATAGAACCAAGAAGCAGTCAAACCATGAGCTGGATTTCTATTCCTTGTGTCATTGGCAAAGCAATAATTTATTGGTCATGTTCTTGGATTAGAAAATATCGTTTGCTAGAGCTGGAATTATGACTTAGAGGCTAATCCAAGTTTGTGAGAGCTCCTTTGCTCCTAAGTGAGCTGACTTTTCTGAAATGGTCCTTCCCAGGATGCCTTGCAGGAAGATACACTTTTGCTGCGTGCAGCAGCTGGCTCTCAGAGGCTCTTAGGATGGCGTTTTGCCTCGAGTGGCCTACAGTGCACTGTGGCTTACTTGTCTCATTCTTGGGAGTTCCACAGACCAACAGAGCTGCTGTTTATCTGGGAAAGATAATGCATGCTTATTCTGGAACAATATGTAGGGAAATAACTTTTGTCTGGGTAGTCTCACATGATATTAGCTACATGACCATATTCTCCAGGTGACATAGAGCAAATTGGAATTTGAGACATACTTCTCTGGTTCAGGGCTCCCAGATTTTAGCTGCATGTAAGAATCATCTGGGGACTTTAAACTTGTGACTTTGTGAGGGAAACGATCCCCCCTCTCCACCCCAGCATGAGGAAACTAGTGACAAGGAGGCATCTGTCCCAGTTCACAGGATAAAGCCAGGTCTGTCTGATTCCAGAGTCTGTGCTCTTTTCACACCATATGATGTTTTCTAGACTTTTTAATGTGACTTTTTAAATACATGCTTTTTATAGATGATTGCCATTTTGCTCAGAAAAGTTTTCTAAGGACTTTTAAAAAAATTTCCTGCTGAGGCAAATTTTCAGAAAAGTGAAATCTATCATTATCATGACCTACAGATGTAGGCCTCCCTTTTTTCTAGGTATGTTTATGCATTCCCATGTATAGCTTTCTTGGAAAACAAAATACTTTAAACCAAATCACCTTCACTTTTGTGCTCTGTGATTTTTTTCTTAGGTTTATTTTAAATATCTTTATTTACAGGCCTAATAGCCCACATTGGGTGATTTGAGAGATGCTAGAGTCACTTGATAGATTTTCGTAATTGTGGAACTTTCTATCAGGTCCTTTTGGAACTTCTATTAATGTCGATCTGTTGCACGGAAGTTGCATCTAATCTAGTAGTTGTAGTACTTCATTAGATCGAGTCAACCAGCCAATCCTTGAAAGAATGGATACTAGACAGATACATTTCCATTAAGTCAGAGATGCGTGGGCTAAGATGGTAGTCAAAAGAATATAGGATAAGAGAACAGAGAACTTGAAACTTGATTTTTTTTTTGAATTTTGATGTGCTGTGTGTAGGTATAAAATACACCTTGGATTTTTATAATAACCACTCAAAAGTTAACCCATATAATTAAATATTTTCATATGAAAAATGTTTTGTATTTTGAAATAATTCCTATGTGGACATGCTAAGTTAAATACAAAATGTTCTTAGGCCTTGTATCTGTTGTTCTTTATTTGAATGTGGGTATTAGTGAATTAATAATTCCATGTGTGGCTGGTGTTATATTTCTACTAGACTAGGCTGCACTGGAGCCCTTAGGCAGGAGGAGAGGAAGTAGCTTGTGCAGGGAACCGTGGTCCCACACAGGGCGGGTGAGGAGAAACAATGGAATAGCAACAAAGAAGTGTGAGAATTTTGTCCTCTGTCACAGTTTTGCTTCTTGAAAAACTTTGTTTGCCCCAAAGGCACAAGCCCCTGTTGCAAGTACAACCTGGTAGTGAGGGAGACGCCTATGGTGTTCTTTCCCTCTATTTCTAAAGCTGTAATTAGAACTCAGCCACCATCAGAATTTAGCTGACGCGCTGGTTGATGGCTACCCAGAAACCTGATAGTTCCCTGCTGGCGGCCATGGTGCCCTGACACTGAAACTAATGGCTGTGGGGAGCACACTCTCCCCTGAGGCCCTGGGAGGGATTCTCAAATGCGGTGGCTTGTTATTCCGATGGGATGGATGTTCTCTGGGCTGCTGAGTCAAGCCGGGAGCCTCCCGCTCACCTGGCTCTGGCGCATCCTTTTCAACCAGGAGATCAAGCTCAGCTGTGGGGAAACCCCAATCTATTTGGAGGTGTCTGAATGGTGGCTCCAATCTTGGGAATGTTTTCTGAAAGTTTTTGGAGCTGTTTGGTGGGGCTGATCTCTATTGAGTTAGAAAACTCCACAGCAACTTGTAGAGATGATCTGGACTCTGCAAATAAGTAAAGGGTGTGACTGGGTAATTCTTAGTAAGTTGCTGGAAGCTTTCCTTTTTTCTTTGTTTTATTAATGATGTACTATATATTTTTGGATAAAGTTAGAGTATTAATTTATAGGTATACTCTTTTTCAAAGAGATATGACATGTTGAAATTTACTCGTCTAGTTTAAAGATGAGGGAATTTATATATGCATCAACCTGTGATGGATCTTTTTTTTTTTGAGACAGGGTCTCACTCTGTAGCCCAGTCTGGTCTTAAACTCACTAGGGGGCTCAGGCCAATCAAGTGATTTCTAGTAAAAGAAATTATT
Organism: Ctenodactylus gundi; assembly: GCA_004027205.1. NCBI lineage: Eukaryota > Metazoa > Chordata > Mammalia > Rodentia > Ctenodactylidae > Ctenodactylus > Ctenodactylus gundi. Next base: position 604,111 of record PVKB01000275.1, on the reverse strand, counting down.
CAAGTAATAAAAGGCTGCAATCCTCCTGTATCAGCCTCCCAAGGGCTGGAAGTACAGGTGTGTCCCCTTACACTTGGCTTATGTGGTACTAGAGAATTGAGCTCAGCTACTTGGTGCTTGCCTAACTGCTTTCACTGAGCCATTCTTTCAGCCCCTGAACCCTAAAATTTTTAAATAATAATCTTTTCCAGAGTTGAATTCTCTAGCTTTGATTGGACAAAATGAGAGTTGTATTTCCAGCCGTGTGAGTTAATTTTATGTGGCATCTTGATATGGGGCACCTAGATAAGTATATTTCTAGGTGTGTCTCTGAAAGGATCGGCCATTGGATTGAAGGGAAGAGCTTTTGCTTTGATGACATAAGTAATTCATATGGCCTCCTCAATGTGAGAGGACATCGCACAATCCTTTGAGGGTCTGAATGAACAAAAGAGAGAGGAAGGAGGATCCCCTCCTGCACGTGTGCCTTCCCCCAACCCACACCAGATTCAGGATCTCCTCCTATCTCCCAGCAGCAGATGGCTCTGTAAGTACCCCACTGCATCCAAATACATAAGGCTTTGGGAGATATTTCAGGTCCAAACCATAACAAATACTGTGATTAATTCAAATGCATTTGCCTCTTTACTAATTATAACATAAGCTTAATTCCATTTCTTCTGCTTTCTGTGTTAAAATTAAGATACCCAATCATAAAATAATACTTCCTGACAGCATCTATTCCAGTATGGAGCCCCGTTTCTTGAACCCTCCCAAATCACCTACCAGAAGTCCAAACTCTGTAAGAAGCCCTCTCGCTGAGGCATTCCACAGCTCCCTAAGATGTACTTCATCCCTCTTTGAGCTAGCGAATTAATCCAAACTTGTCTGCCCACAGTGGGCTCCAGGCAATTTTTGTCTAAAAGCTGCAGAGCCCCAGTTTGGCTCAGGGTGATTTTCGCTGCATTCTGCTAGTGGAGGTTAGTAACAAGCTATTCAAATTCAGGGAGGAAGGAGAAAGTCTATTTTCCCATGCATGGAACACAATGTGTGTACACAAGTTGGTGTTGTCTATCCTTGGAAACTATAGTACTGTAGGGTGTCTGCTTAGAATTTTCAGAAAGTGGTTACGTTTTAATTACATGTGCTTAGATTATAATTGATGACTATACTTTATTCAAGTAATAAAAGGATATATCTCCTGTTTACTTCCTCAAAATATGAGGTGCCTGGTTATATTCTTAAAAACAGGTAGATAGTCTTATACATATGTGCATTTTTTCATCCAACAGATTGCCTATTGTGGAACCCTGACTGGGACAGGGATAACTTAAGTTAGAAAGCAGCCCTGACCCGGATAACCTCATCTGGAGACCTGGTGGGAGTGGGGACACTCTTTCCTGTCCCAGGCCCCCAGATGGCCCACAGCTCAGGTTTCACTCTACTCAAATTTCCAACTTTCCCCTGCTCTAAGACTTTTACTAGAAATAACTTGATCAGGTTTCGAAAGTCCTGCTATGCTAATGAGGTGACTTTCAGACCCCAAACTTCCTCCAATCAGAGAATGACCCTTGCCCTACATTTCTGGCTGACCCTCCTCCTTCCAACTGCTTATAAGCCTGGCTCTGTGGTCAAGAAAGTAACACTGATACTATCTTCAGGAAGTTCTTCCCTCGTACTCATGGGTGCTCCTCGAGACCCTGGTCCCCCAGACTTCACTGATCCCGGGTTGCCGATGGCCAATGACGATCAGAAACCCTGGGTACTCGAATAGTGACAGTATCTCTCCTTTTTCTTGGCCTCTGACGAGTGCTTACTTCTTCATTGTGAGGTTTCATTTTGGTCATCTTCTGCCACTTTGGGAAAAATATTTTTGCTGGTTGCATTTTTTGTTATCACCTTTGTAACTTGGAGGAGGATTGGTGGCACTAAGACATCTTTGCTTTGATGGTTTTCGTCATTCCTTCTCTGCACCACTCACTCCACCGTTGTTATGTGCAGGCAATTTTGACCTTGGTGAAACGTTATACGGAGATTATTGTGCAGAAAGGAAATCTGAGTAAGTGTCTGATAGTCTTTTCCTTCACATTCATCGGTCCCAGGAAAGGTCCGTGCTGTCTTCCCTCCTTTTTTTTCCCCCAAAGAGGAAGTGGCCACGCTTTAATATTTCTTTTTGATAATTCTCCTTTTAATATATGTAGCAATTACATATAGATAAAGGGTAGATGATGAATCACTCCAAGGTCAGCCATGAAAATCTATTTCTGCTTCAGATTGTGGGTGTTTTTCCTTTCCTGTGTGAATTTATGTTTCTACAATGTGCATGCATTGCCTTTGTAATATAACAGAAAATCAAAAGGCTAGTTTTTAATTATAAATGAAAGAACACACTTTAAACAGAGCACAGCAATGACTCAGATATTTGGAAAGACACTCCCCCTAAGTTTAACATTCCTCACTACTTTGTCTTTAACCTTGCCAGCAAGTGGTGGAATGTAGAATGAAACAAGACACTGTAGGTGCCTTATGACTTTTTCAATACCTTTAAGGTGTGTGGTCAGAGAGCAGGTTCTAATAAAGAAATGTGGTGTTGTCCAACCTAGTAGAATGATCAATTAGGTTAGGGAGCAATGCGGGGTGAAGGAAAGAACAGAATTTCTTGGCAAGTAGGAAACACTTAGATTATACTCTGGAGCCTTGGAATATAGGTGTCATCTGTGGAAGCAAAATTAAAATGATGTCATCTTAGAACAAGATTCTTCTTCAAGGACTTCACCTTGGACAGAGCTCTGTAAGGGCCCAGCTCAAACTGAATTCTATTGGAAGCAAGAAAAGACCTGCTTATAAATTTGGAAGAATTTCTCTCTCACTTACCCTTTAACCTTCAAGGGGACAAGAGGAGAATACAGGAACGATTCGTATAGGCCCTTTAAACACAATAAAGGTGGGCATCGTGGCTTCTTCTTCTCCAACACCTTTCTTTTTATTTACTTGCCTCTTTATTAGCTTTTCCACTTGTAGGGAGAGATTGAATGAGGCATGTAGAGATTTCATGGAATATTCATAAGCACCTACGATACACCTCACACTGTTTATGGTCTCTCCCACATATTAGAAGATGCTTGTGACAGCAGTAATACCAATAATTCATTCAATAAATACCTACTGTACCCACATGTTGTATTATACCCATATGTTGTTCAGTCCTTGAAACTACAAGCCAATCCCATTGCCTTATTTTATAGATGTAGGAACTGACACTCAGGAAGGTTAAGTAACTTGCCTAAGGCCACATAGCTAATATGAACCCTTTCTAGGATATTAAATGCAGTATTAAAATCTCCTTCTATGCAGTCTTGCTATAGTCTCATCAGCTTCACTGTGACATATTCTTGATTCTGATTATTAAATGTGCCTTTTGCTCTGAGCAAATTGTTTTTGCAATTTTTCATTTTGATTTTACATTTAAGAGCCAATCTTTGGTACAAATGTGGTGAAAAGATTATAATGCATTCTGCCTGTAGTGTTCTTGAATTTTCCCTCATCTGACATTTATCTATTAAATATCTGACCTGATGCAAACATACGCTCTGTTTCCCACTTAGTGTTGTACTATCTATTGAATTTTTTTCTGCTCTGTGTGGATAGCTCTGTAAAAGAGCATCTGTAGCAATCTGCTAATGAGAGCTAAACCCCTTAAGGATGTGAAGAGTCATGTGAGCATTCAAAATTAACTTGACATTCTTTCTCCCCAACAATTCTCTTCGGTGAGGGATGCAATTTGAAACGAATTCCCTCTCAGTGAGATATGCAGGGAAACTCAGTGGAGAGCAAAAATATGAATACTATGTTTTAAAAATGAGACCCTTGAGGAAGAGGTAAGAGAATTGAGTATGTTCAGCTTTGGGTCAAGAAGACTTGAGGGAAAAACAATTCTGTAATATGTGTGTGGAAACAGTCGTCCAGGTGAAAAGCAATCATTCTCATTGTAAAGGAGGGCAAAGGCAATAGGAAGGCTGTACATTTTGCAAGGACAATTTAATTTAGAATTGGATATTAATACATGCAGGGATGTGACTTGGGTTTTCTTTATATAGTCCAGTGAGTCTCAGACATGACATTTTAAGAATCTTCTAAAAAACTTGAGAAAAAACCCCCCAGAAATTCCTGGATACCAGCCCTGGAAGTTCTTGTCCAGTAGGTGTCAGGTATAAAGATGTTATTATTCCATTTTGATAATTATCCAGGTTTGGGAACTTCTAATCCAGTGAGAAATGTAAGTGCTTACACAAAAGCTGGGTGTGGTGGCACACGCCTGTAATCCCAGCACTTTGGAAGCCGAGGCAGGCACATCGTCCTGAGTCCAAGGGCAGCCTGGGCTAACCAGTGAGCTCAGGGCTAGCCTGGGGTATAGAGGAAGACCGTGTCTCAGAAAATAAAAAAGAAAGAAAGAAAGAAAAAAAAAGGTTGCAGAGGAAGGCTTATAGCTCAGATTTCTTGCTTCTTTACTTCCTAGCCTAACACTCTGCTCACTACTTAGTGCTGAGGAAGTAAGAGAGAGTGGGGGAGAAAGAAAGAGAGAGAGGGGGAAGAGGGAGAGAGGGAAAGAGAGAGAAAAGAGAAAGAATAAAGGACATACTGAATTTCTAACCCATGTTAGTGACTGTGTCATTTCCCCTCCCTCCCCAGGCATTTGCTGTGCATTTAGATCGCAGGCCATTAGGTTTTATGATCATAGTGCAGACCCAAGATTGATCATGGGCACAGGTGGAGTCTGCAGCCACCCAGATAATTAGGAAAGCTCACTAAATAAAAGCTACAGCTTTAGTACTTCATTACTAAGTGGGCTTGTGACTGTCAGGGAGTAATGTAGTTTATTTTTCTTTAGGGGCTGAGTGATGTTGGGAAGGAGGAAAGTCAAAGGCACCACTAGGGCTGGAGACCCAACCGGGTGTGTCTAGGATAGGGACCCGGGGGCCGTTCGTTGTTCCTTAAAAAATTAAGAGATGATGTTTACCACGTTTTAGAAATAATGGCACATGTGCACATCAAGAAGCTTGGTTACTTGCTTAGGTCAAGGGCAGATCCAAGATTTGACCTCTAAGGCTCAGCTTAGAAAGAGGGCTGCTTCAAGTCAGGGTAGAGTACAGAAAGGGTGTGTCAGAGAGCGGGGCTGTGTGTGATTCACAATGTCGCCTCCTTCAGCCTCAGGCCCAGAACGCCACATAGTCTTGCTGAGCACCCTCTATCTGCCTGGCATTTTAGCACCAGATCTGAGTGCTCAAGGTATGGTGGGTCTTAGAGTTTTATCTGTTGCTTCGAGTCTGGCCTTATCTCATGGTCAGGACTCCTGATGGTGCTTCCTTGTTCACCTCTTTGTTAGCCTCCTCCATCATGTCCTTCTTTAGCTAGATCTTTCTGGAATGTCCTGTAGTAAGGGGCAAAGAAAATGATTCTTCAGGCAGTAGAAACTCAGTTGGGGAGGGGTTTGGAAAAATGTGTCCCCTCACGAAGCAAGTGAGAGCCACCGGGGAATTTCCAAAGCGTTGCCACAGGACAGATTTTCCTGACGTATTTTTGTTGCTGTTAGTCTGGAGAGACGCAGTAGAAGTTGTAATAAGTAGTCTATATTTTTACATTTTGGGTCTGAAAGGCCTCAGGCTTGAGGGAACTCAGCAGCAATATATAGAGGACCAGATTCCCAGTACTGGAGCACTGGGATGAGAGAAAAAAACGGAAGAAAGGAAGAAAAGACTTACTGTGGAGACGAACACATCCTGATGCGAGCACGAGTAGGTGGCGAACTTCTGCGTGCGCCGTCACTCCCGCCTACATAAGCCCCTTAGGCCTGAGCCAGTGTGTGGAGACAAGGAAAGGGCCAGCAGGCCACGAACTAAAAGACACTGCTCATCAAAGATGTAAATTTTTTAAAGGTGTTTTATTTTGTTTATTTATTTTTCAAGATTCTGAATGGAGAAGCCTTGTCCTCTTTTTGTTGTCTTTTGGTGACTTATTTTTCACCAAAAATCTTATGTCTGCATTCAGGCCAGGGAAACAGAGACAGATTATTCTGGACCCTGGCTCAGTACCCATAGCTTTCTTTTCCTGCTGCTGCTTCTCTGAGGGTATGCGGTGGGTCTCTGCCTCTGACATCCTGACTTCTTCCTTTTGTGCACTTCTGTGACTTAATCTCTGCAAGATTAGCCATGTGTTATTATCCCTCCAGCTTATCTGGGGAGATCTCAGCATGCAGCAGTTTGCCAAGAGGCAGGGCCTGTTAGGAGGTGCTAGTTATACCTGTAGGGGGAAAGAGTAGTAACCATCCAGCCAAGCAGCTTAGCATTTGACTGATAGGCCTGCAAGCAAGAAAACACTGTAGCTGGATTTGCATGCCCCCAAGAAGTCCAGACGTCTACAAAAATATTGTGCTGTTGCTCAAGCCTTGTGGAGGACCCTGTCAAGCTTTGGGAAGGCCCCTGTACGTGTCCTGCATCACACACAAGGAATATGCGGGGTGTCCCATCCATACAGGCTGAGTACTTATGTTCTGACAGGAATTCAGGCCTATAGAGACAGGGGATTTTATTTAAAAATTTACTTAAAAATTGCCAAGCAGTTCTTGTGTGTCAGGCTCTGTGTTATGTATCTAGGGAGAAAGTAGGTAGCTTTTGGCTTTAAGGCTATCACTGTTTCTCACAGGGGATAGGTGCTGTAGTGGAGTTTCCAAGCTGTACCCTGTTCAGTTCAATTATTCTAGGGCATCATGTCCTACTTATGAATAAGGGTATCTGTGAAGAAGACTCTGCTGGGGAAGTCTTCCAAAATGCCTCTCCACGTGATCTGTATTTTTGAATTCTGATTTGTGCCTATTTGCTCTTCAACTTAACCCGTTAGCCTGTATTATGGGAATTCATAATTTCTTCTTTTAGAAGCTGTTAGCCTCTTTTTTTCAAATGCATTAATAATTCTTATCCTTTATTAACATTTACTATGTGGGATTTTCCAAATGTGGTACTTTGTCCATATTATTTCATATGAACTTCACACACACACACACACACACACACACAAAGCTAGGAAGGGAGGAATTATAAACTTGAGAGTGTCTGTTAAAACATGATTTCTGGAGAGGTTAATTGGCCCAAAACAACCTGACTCAGGGAGTGATAGAGTAAGCATATGAAATATAATCTGCTTTGTTCCATGTGCTCAGCTATGTTGGAATTTTATTGGGTCCCAACTCTGTCAGGAACTGCTTCTAGGGAATCCCAAACCCATGACAACCATACCTCCTTGCCGTAACCCTTGGACCTGGGTACTGTTTTACAAATGGTGAAACTAAGTTTCAGAGAGGGCAAGTAACTTACCTGAGACTGTAATGTATACTCGCTAGCATACTTTTAACCCACTGGACCCAAGGAAAAGGTGGGAAAGAAGGTGACATTTATTTTCCCCTTAATATCAGAGCCTAAGTTTTGTTCCTCTTGATCACAGTTCTATTAGGGTAGATGTGGCTCTACTTACTGATACAGTGTGTTCTCTGAGCTAGTGGATTTTTCTACCTGGAGTCATAGAGCAAGTTGAGTATAAACTTAGTACTATAACTGGTCTGTTTTTCTGTCATTATACTGTCTTAATTCTTAAAGAAGTATAGTTCATATAGAAATGATTTTATGCGTGAATTGGTTTTTAATTCTTGGAAGGCCTATAACAAAAACCACCCAGGATCTAGTGTTGGGGATTGGTTTCTCAATTCCACAAATTGTTGGTTTTCCATTTGCCTTTCTAAATCTTTTTTAATTCACGTATGTCTTCATTACTTTTTCATTGCTAGGACAGAATACTCAATATCCACTTTAGGGAGGGAAGGTTTATTTTAGCTCACAGTTTGAGAAGGTCACAGTCCATTCACAAGTGGGTGGTAGAAATGGTGGAATAGAATCAGGGGTGGAGAGGGGACCACCTTAAGGCATGGTAGAACAGAGCCAAGTCTGGGAGGAAGGGCGGAGCCAGCACATGCCCCTCCAGGTCAAGCCTCAAGCATCTGTCCCTTCTCGCCAGACCCCATTTCCCAACAATACACAGTGTCCATAGGTTCCTGGAGCTTTTAGGGGACACTCCAGATCCAAACCACAGCAACATACATGAATGAATTGTGATACTTTTAATTTTCTTGTAGTTGTAGTTATCCCTTGGTATCTGTTGGGGCTTTGCATCAGGTCTACTAGGGATACAATAATCCTCAGATGCTTAAGTCCTCTATCATAATATTTGCATGGAACTTATGAACATCTTCCTACATACCAGGTAATCTCTGGATTACTTTTATCTATTATAATGAAAAGGCTATTTAAATAATTGTTATAACCATTGACATAAAGAGCTGAACTGTTTGACACTAATAATTTCTTAAATGAATCTTTTTTGATTCACAGTTGGTTGAATCCTAGAATTAGGAATCACACATATGGAGGATCAGGTGTACTCAAAGTAAGGAAATAATTTTTATGGTATGAGGCATGGAGATAGATCCAAGACACACCTGAGGATCTGAGGTGAAAATGTGAGTTGTGGGTTGATCATAAAGTTAGTGAAATTGATCATCAAAAGAACATTATCATAGCTTACGAAGACCTAGAATATAAAGGATCTCCCTCCTGTGATTAAAAAAAATCAGCATAAAGGTGAAAGAGATAATCTCAACAAGGTGATACAAAAAGATTAAAAGTGATGAAAGCATCCAGTTGAACAAACAGGTTTAGGAAAAAGCATAAAAGTCAGTACCTCTAGGACCTTCACATCAAAGTATGGCGAACAGCTCTCGGTAGTGTATTTCCAGGAGTCATTCCTCCAACTCCCTCCAGCTAAGAAGCGGCACGCATGTTCAATGTTTACAGCGTTCAAAACTGGGATGCACAGTTAGAACGCAGAAAAATAAGCCCCTGAGATTCCAGAAGCCTAGGGTAATTAATGAAACTCAGTAATCATTTCTGAACCTTCAAGGATCCTGTTAAAAATTGTGCCTTATTGATCTAGAAAAATAAAAGCTTAACCAAATTAAGTTCTTTTATTTATTTTCCTTTTTATTTTTTTCAAAGACCTGTGACTTCGATCAAACATTTTGTTTTGTTTTGCCCTTTGTGTATATTGGATTTTAAACAAATTCATGCAGGGTGTGTGTGTGTGTGTGTGTTTGTATGCATATGCATGCATGCACACATGCAATTGCCAGGCTCTGCTAATGGCCACAATAAACACTATGTTCCAGACTCTGCCGTATTGTTTCCCTGAGTGATAGCCCATTGAAAGTGTGGTGAAGAGTGGTTACAGTGAATTTGTACCTTGTGGGTGTTAGTGAAAGCCAAATATTGTGTTAATCCATGGCTTTAACAGATCTAGAATTGGCAGTTAAGTAAGGGAGGGAGGTGACCCAGGAGCCAGATACAGACGCAGTGGAAGTAGTGAGAGCTGCAGCCAGTGTGTCAAGATTCATTTTGAGTCTTCACCCTATGGACTTTGAGTCTCCATGCTTTATAAATTTTTTCCCAGTTGTGTTCCTTTCCATTGACTTAGAGCCTGAGGGGCAAGGCGATGCATTTACTTAGAGTCCCCACCTATCCTTTCTAGAATATTCTCCGGCAACCTGGTACTCCAGACTTTCCTCCCAACTAGCTTACCCATGCTTCTAGGGTATCTGACTGCAGTAAATTCTTGTAAAGAGAAGGGACTCTGCAAATGAGAATTTCCAGGTTTCTGGACTGGCAAAGAAGGAAATTTTGGGGTGTGGACAAAGCCTAGGTTCTGAATGACACATCCACAGATGTGCACACATGAGCGCCTTATGGTACAACAGGGATTTGAGGGTAGACAGAAATAAACGGAGAGCTCTATGCTGGGGATTAAACTCTTACCTCATCCACTGCCAGCGTGCTCTAGTATGAAACTCCAAGAAGCCCGAGACTGGCCTCCCAGGTCATTCTGAAGGCTCACTTGTCAAGGTAGGAGGATAGAGTATGATTTATACAACACTTTTGTTAGCTCAGTTTATAAAATTTTAAATCTAGAAATATGGTATATGGACCTTCATTTGATCTCATGGTCCTGACAATATTAGGCCGGGGTATGGCTGCAGACAGGAAGGAGGTATAAGGTCTTGAGAATTTTGTTTGGTGTTAGGTTGGAAATGATTGGAAGTCCCCAGAAGTGACCTACCTGTCTCCTCCTCCTCAAGGTTCTCACCTCCATGCTTGTTCTCCTGTCTCCCCTTCCTTCTCTTCAATGTTGAGAATTGGACCGAGGTCCCATGCACACAAACAAGCGCTCTGCTTCAGCACTTCACCCCTAGCTGCCAGCAAATATTCCTAAAATCCAACAGATGTCCAACCAAGGGTCCCTGTATCACTCACCTGCATTATTAAACAAAGTACACCTTTTTGCCGTGTTTCCTTAAATATTCAACAAAAGTCTACTACAATATTTAATGTGAATATTACTAACAACATAGTATAAATATCAGTTTTTAAAAGAGATGCTTGGAGACAGTATGCTCCAAGATTATGGAACTGTTACAGAGCAGGAGAGCCCCCTAATTCCTATCCACTGAATGACTGACACCTGTATCCCAAGGCTTTGCTATCTTAAAACGCAGGTCTCACTGGTCTGATGTTGTCTTTGACAGATCAACATTGGCTTCATCTCAGTTATTGGATTTTGATTTATTTCTAGAATTACCTGGACTGAGTTCAATGCCAGAACATTATTTGGAATGATGGACTATCATATAGGCTTCATTTTCTTGAAATGTCACATGTGTTAATGTCCCAATTTTTCTGGGCAGACAGTAGCCTGATGTTCAGCTCCATGGGCCAGCTTGGTTAAGGTCTAGTATGCATTTTTTCCCAGTAAAACACTAATGTAGGTGTTGCTGAAAATGTACTTGTAAATGTGGCTAGCATCTACAATCGGGTGATTCTAAGTGAAATTTTGGTAATCTGCATAGGCTTCATCTGGTGAGTTGATGGGCCTTGAGATCCAAACTGAGTTTTCACTGGGGAAGAAGAAATTATCTCTAGACATCACCATCAGTTGCTGCCTCAGAGTTTCTACTCTGCTGTATGGAAGCGTGCATATGTTTGTTGTGTGTGTGTATGTGTATGTGTGTGTGTGTGTATGAGAAAATGCACACATACATAAATTTTTACGTATTTGTATATATATATATATATGCAATATGCATACATACTTATACACACAATTCAATTTTTGGTAGTGAGAGCGGTTCTAGAGAGTCTAAAGGAATTTGTTTTCTAACGTTAGTATATTTGAAGGCACTAATTACTCTGTTTCTAGCGGTGCAGAGGTCACTGGTAGCCACGACATTGTGTAGAGATGGAGATGCTCTCACTGAGGCTCCTGATCAAACGAATATACTCCAAAGTCAAAGGCGAGGCTCTAGGTGACAGTGTACTTGACACTTTAGAGCACTGTAGTCAAACCAAATTACGTAATGAGATTACTTGATTGCTCCTGACTGTGCTGGAGAAAGTGAAGAGGGCGAAGGATGAACTCAGAGCTTGAAATTCATAGCTCAATCTCTGTCTAAAGGACCTAGAATTAGGCTACTATCACAAAAAATTATATACTTTAAAGGCTCAGTAGCCAAGGTGCCCGCAGATTTTGTGTTGGGTGAGGGCTCCTTCCTAGCTCGTAGACAGCCATCTTCTCCCATGTCCCCACATGGCAAATAGGACGAGAGCTTGTGTGGATTCTTTCATAAGGGCACTAATCCCCTTCTTACATAAGAGCTCTGCCCTCATGACTTGTCACCTCCCAAAGACTTTACTTCCTAATACCATTATATTGAGTCAACATATCAACATAAAAATAGAAGGAGTTATAAATATTCATTCCAAGACAGAATTTCTCACAGCGTATCCTCATAAGGCTGAGATCGTTGAAAACCAGGCCTTGTGTCTCATTCTGGGAGTGACTAAAGACCACAAAAAATTGAATACTAAAACTCAGTTTCTTTTGCTAACAACGGAGCATGGATTGGGTAGGAATGAGAACCCCCCAAATTGTAATAATTAGAGATTGTAACAAGTAGAGAGTGAGTCCAATGAACTTGAAGATATTGAACTCTATATTCTGTCCAATCATCTTTGACAGTAGAAACAAGCAGTCCTTCCAGCCCTTTCTGAGGAGGTTAACTCTACTTTGTCAGAAGATTCTGTAAAGATCTTTCCTAGTATAATTGCCTGACAATACACCACTGATTTTCTTTTGAACATACTGTCTGTCCCCTCTTCTCTGCTTCTAAACTCATAACTAGACTCAAGTCCTGGAAGTTGAGGTACAAAGTGTGATCCAGGGCTGGAGGAATAGCTCAGTGGTTAGAACACTTGCCAGCTTGCCAATTTGCTAAGCGCCTGAGTTCAATTCCCCAGCAACACATAAACTGGGTGCAGTGGTGCATGCCTCTAATCCAATCACTTGGAGGCTGAGGCAGGAAGATTGCCACGAGTCCAAGGCCAGCCTGGGCTTTGCAGTGAGTTCAGGACTAGGTTGGACTACAGAGCGAGACGCTGTCTCAAAACAAAAAACAAAAAAGCAAAGTGTAATTCATAGGGACATGCACTACACATCAGAGGACTGCACAATTTTTCCATCTATGTAGACAACAATCCAATCCAGTTGTGGGAATGAACATTGAAGGTGTGTCATAACAGGAAGGAACATGGAGTTGGATCAGTCCAATATTTGACATGGGCAAAGTTTCTGGATTAAATTTTTTTTTGGTTTTGGATTTATAAAGGGCTCTAACAGTTTGTTGTTGGCTGAAAAATTGCTACCTATATTCAATGCAGTTGAAATTTCAGAACTTCTTAACATACTATAGAGGAAGGGGTCTAAAGATTTAGGGAAATTAGAGCAGATTTATCACAGAAAGTCTGTTCCTCCAGGGAGGATCGAGAGGGCAGATCTCCCACCATGACTGTGAAAAATTAATTTGTGAGGTTGGCCTTCGTGTCCTTGAAGAGCTTCGTGGCCATTCTTCTCCTTAGATCAGAAATTACAGTGAGACCTACAGCTACTAATGCAGACAGAGTATTGTGTTGTGTAATCAGTATTCCTCACTATAGGTCAAGCAAATTTTAAGTCAGGCAAATTTTCAGCTACCAAAGCAGCAATCAATAGAACTAAGAAACGCTCTGAGGGATCTACCAGCCCAACGTCCCTGTGGTAATTCAAATCAATCACGGCAGTTAACACAGTAACTTCCATCTTTGTTTATCAATTCAGAGGCACGAGGAGTCCAAAGTGGCCAAATGGCAGTCTTAACTTCCAGTTTGGTGGAATAATTGCTATGTCTTCTGGTAAAAACATTCTATACTTTTCAAATAAGACCTCTAGAAAAACAGAATGAGATCATGAGGTTGGGAGACAAAACTTTTGCTAGTCAACCAAGAGAGCAATAGTCAATAATGTCACATACATTTCTACCCCTTGTTCCCTGAATATGCGAACCTGGCTATGAAGAAAGGACCACATATTAAAGGCATATTTAGAGCATATATAGCCTGCTGGATGATACTGCTTAAACCCTACAAGGTATTACAGTCTAGCTGATATTGTAACAGTCTGCAAAAGACCATTCCACTGTTTTGTCAAACTAGCTGCATCATTATGATGGGGAGCATGGTAGAAGTTTCTAATTCCATGAACGTGGAATCATTGCCACAATTATTTGCTGTAAGTTAGTCTCATGGTCAAAAGCAAGACTGGATTGACTATTGAGTGGAATATCACTATGGCAGAATTGATATTCTGTAAGTCCATAGATGTAGTTATGGTTTAAAAATTGCTTTAAGGGAAGGCAAGCTTACACTTCAAGTAAATGTGTATTTTAACCAAAACAAAGTATTGCTCCTTCCGCAATAAGTGTGGTATAGTATAATCAACCTGCCATCTAGTAGCTGCCTGATCAACTTGAAGTGAGGCTCTAATGGCAACTCATTGTAAGATAATAACAGATTAGTAAATGAGCAGAGGCTGTATCTAGGTGAGCTTGGTGAGTAGAAGTCTCTGCTGCTGAGTCCATGTGTAACCTCCGTCCCTGCCAACCATAGCTACTTTGTTCATGAACACATTGCCAAAGCCAGTTGAAGCTGGAAAAATAAGCCTACTGGTATTCACAGAACAGACTTTATTGCTAACTTCTTCAATAGTCTCCTGTACTGTGGTCTTCCATAGTGAACATTCAGTGAAGCTCATGCACATACCTCTTCCCCAATCCTCCTTATTAATTGTCCTGTGATGGTTCTTCCAAGACCAGGTGACCAAGCCATTAGCCTCAGCCCATGAATCAGTGTATACCCGTATCTATTGGCTAGTTCTTTGTCCAGGAAAAATAAGCACGTACTGAGATTTCCCTTTCTCCAATATGGGCATGTTCCAGAAATGACTATAGCTCTCCAACAGTCCACTTCTTACGGATGCCTGCATAGCAGAACCACCACTACACCAAGACAAAGTTTTTGCTTCAGAACTCAGCTGGTCACAGAGAACTCCCAGTGAGACCAGAGGCCCAGGTGAGAGTTAGTGGGGAGAGCTTGGGACCATGGAATTCGTGCTACTTTTTCATAAACTTCTCATGAGTTTAGGATTTGTACAAGTTCAACTTTGTAGATACCATTTCATTTATAAGGAAATGTCCCTATTCCCGGGTCTCCAAGAGTCAGGCAATAGCAAGTGCATGATGCATAGCTCAAGGCACAGTGATTGGATGTAGAGAATATAGTTAAAATTCAGTCTCTACTAAGACTTGGGCAAATCTAAAGCCGTTTATCAAATGAAGAGTAGTTGCTTTCAGAGGATAACTGGGCTTTACTCCAAAATCTCAAGAATCTGTACTTTTTCAATCAGTGCATTATCAGTAATGAGTGGACCAATGTGAAGTCTTACGACGGGAAAAGGAAACCAGGGCCTGTGTACATTACATTATGAGTCAGGATTGTAGAGCTGACATAGTCTTGAGGTAGGAGAGTGAAAGTGTCTTATATTGCTGGCCTTGTTCACTGAAATCAGGCTGCTTCTGTTGGTCTTTAATAATGGGTATTACAACAAAGAGAAAATAAAAAACCATAAGCCAGCTCCATAAATGAGTGTCAAATACCAGGGAAATATATTGACTTATACAATGAATCTGTATTGGAACAGCAGCTGCAATTGGAGTCGCCATCTGGTTAAGTTTACAATAATCCACTGTCATTTTCCAGGATCCATCCATCATCTGCAAAGGCCACATTGAAGAGTTGAAGGAAGATGCGATGAGAATCATCACTCGTTTTTCTTTCAAGTCTTTTCTGTTATCACTAATCTCTGCAATCATCCTAGGAATGCAGTTAATTCTCTCAGTTCACTATTTTCCTAGGTAGAGGAAGTTTCTAGCAATTTCTACTTGTACTTTCCCATGATACTGCTCCCACTCCACATGTCGGGAGGATCAGTGTACTGATTCTGCCAATTGCTGAGTATATGTATTTTAACTACACATTCCAGAACTAAGAAAATGACTCTAGGATGGATTCTAGAACTCACACAACCTGCTGTGTTGTGAGTCTGAGCTAAAGTCCCTTGGTCATCTGACCTTCACAGGCTTCCATTCTTATGCTCAGGATATAGTCATGCTGTAAGTCTTCTAAAAGCAGTGGCTTCATGGACAGAATGTAGTAATTATCAAAAGGTCTGATATTTTTCTTTTCCTCAAGGCACAGTCATTCCAGTGAAAGGTCATAGGTCCGTTTGGAGAAGGCCCGGAGAAAAAATACAAAAGTAGAAATCTCTGGCAGAGTTGCAGGATCCTCTTGGGGACTTGGGATTCCCCTTCGCTTTAGGGATTCCAAATTAGTGAACTGGTGCAAGCCCAGAAATTAATTGAGCAGCTGCAACTCTTTGTCTTTGTTACAGGTTCCATAATAAAATACTTCACAGTGATGGCTTAAACAAAAGAAATCAATTTTCTTGTAGTAGTGAATGCTAGCATTCCACGGCTCAGGTATGAGCAGGTTTAGTTTGACCAAAGACCTTTATCTTTGTTTTTATACATGGTTACCTGCTCAGTATGTCTTCATATGGCCTGTTCCACATGTTGATCCTTCCCTGGTGTCCTCTGTTCTTTTTATAAGGGCAAGAGACATACTGGATTTGGGTCTGACTTTGGAGATCCCATTTAGCCTCAGTTAGTTATCTCCCAAAAGTCTCCAACTCCAAGTACAGTCACACTGGGAACTAGGATGTGAACATATGAAACTTTAAAAGCCTGTCTTTCCACTGGATGGCCCTTGCAGAGTTCCAAAACAACTTCAGAAAACTGGCAAGAAAAACGCAAAGCAAGTCAGAGTGTTTTGTGGACTAGTGGCAGTGTGTATTTGCTGTAAAAAAATTTGTAAAAGATTTAAACATTCACCATATATTTCAATCACACCTTGTGTATATTTATTAGGCTGACTCACAGAACTCAGGAAAATGTCACACTGTATTATTATAGGCACACAATTGAACAGCCAGCGGAAGAACTATGCAAGGCCAGGTCTGAAAGTCTCCAAAGTGCAGGAGTCTCATTTTCCATGGAGTTAGAATATACTTATACATAGAAATACATTGACTATACATAGAAGATGCTTCAGACACATGCAGGTGTTCACCAATGGGAGTGCTTCCTGGAACTTACGTTCAAGATCTCGTATAACCCCATATTCTGCCCTCTGCTCTTTGGGAGGTAAAAGAATGGGGCTGAGAGTTCCTCTTTCTAACCTGGTGTTAGCCTTGGTCTTCTTGGTGACTAGGCCCTGTCCTGGAAGCATCTGGAGCTCCACCCTGGGCCACCCCACTGTAGACTGATTGCCTTTTTAGGGACACAAGTCTGTCTGTGTTTTCATTATGAATATATGAATAACAGAAGACACTCCTGTCATTTAGGGAACTCTGAAGGTTTTAGGAGCTTTGTGCCAGACATCTGAAATCAAGGCCAACATTTCTTTTTTTAATGCCACGGGGACATTGCTGCATACTTTACTTCTAGTTTATGTCTCCTGGGAAGTCTCTGGTGCCTAAGTCTGCAACTCCAGCTTCTCATTGATTATGTTAACAGCAGCGTCCTTCTTCCATCAATATCCTTATTTTTTTATACCAGGGATTGATCCCGGAGGCTTCTCGCCAAGTGACATCCTCAGTTCATTTTTCATTCTTGATTTTAAGACAAAGATCTCGCCAAACTGCCCGGGCTGGATCCAAACTTCAGATTCTCCTGCTTCAGCCTCCCAGAGGGCTGGGGTTACAGCCTGTGCTGCTGGGCCTGACCACCAATATCCTTCTGAAGAAGGTCTCCTCTGATTAAGGTCACTAGAATTGGCTTTTACTGTGTGTCATTAGTGCCTGGCTGACACACATGTCAAGATTTGGTATCAAGGAGCCAGTCGATTGGGGCAGAGAGTGCTCTTTGCATATTTCATTAGATGGGGTGAGTTTGCAATGTTTGATGTGGGTGTAAAATTCCAATTTACTCCTCTAATGAACTCTAACAATGGCCTTGCTCTTAATTTAGCTGTACATTATTATTGCTGAATGGTGTTTGCTACAAAAAGACCTTGTTTTAACCTCATAAGAAAGTAACTAAAATCAACTAGAGGAAAGCCAAACATCCAGCTCGGAGGAAGGAAAGACATTCTTTGTATTTATGTTTCAAAGCTCTTTAGGTCCTTGTCCTAATCTCTCCCCTAACATGCTAACACCTCAAGTGCATTTATCTGACTACTGCCTAATGTGACCAGACAAATACTATTTTAGACGGATATATTGTGAGTTAAAACCTACTCTCCTTCTCGGGTGCATTGTGTGGTTTCTGCAGCTGGAAGTCACAATAGGCTATTTGATTAATGAGCTGTTTTATTGGGATGCAAATAATGCATCGTGTCATAACATCCATATGTTGTGCATTACAGACACATAAAACTTACCTTGGCACAAAATGGAAAATTGAAAGCATCTCCCTAAGAAAAATATATCACGCTGAACAAAACGCATGAAGAGTATTTCTGCTGTTTAGAAAACTGATGAATGTGGTGCCAGATTTGGTTAGGTTTAGTGTTCACTCTGATGACTTGTGCGTGCGTGCGTGTGTGTGTGCGTGTGTGTGTGTGCATGTGTGTGTGTGTGTGTGTGCGTGTGTGTGTGCGTGTGTTCATCAGAAGTAACTTTAGGCTTCTGCTCCTCCTCAGCCCGTTCGGAATCATTGCAGAGAGCCAAACAGCTGGCTCTGATAGTGCACAGTAGCTAGGACCTACGTGGTAGAGAGCAATCAAGCTAGAAACTAGAACAGCCATGTGATTGCAGTGTGGTTACAGAAGTGAGAGATGAGAGAGTCTTTGTCCATGCGGCAGAGAATGGTATGTAAACAGCCCATTAGATAAAAATCTCAGAGCACAGTGACTCTTTGGGGGTAAGAAGGTAAACAGCGCTGTGGGTGTGACTCATGAGGGTTAGCTTAGGTTGGATTTCACATCCCTGGAAAACTCCTGTGAGACCAAACCAGGCTGATCAAGTTACTTCCACATCCTTCACATAGTTCCTGGTTTTCACTCTCAAAGTTTGCTCAGATTCCATTTCCCAAAGCTCTTCCTGATCCTTCCTAGTCTCTTCAGTCTCATTCGCATGACCTCATTTTAATGGAATTTTTCACTCCCTGAAATGATCTTGTTTACTTATTTACTTTCTCACATAAGAAAATGGGCTCTATATCAGACTTGTTTACAGCTGGAAACCCAGGTCAGTGCCTAGAATACATTGAGAAACCAATAAATGTATATTGAATTTGAAAAGTGGGAATCATAGTGATCCTCCCTTCAAAGGAGCCTGTGATACTTGACTGAGGTAGTCTTTGAGGGTTGACATGAAGGCGCTAGGCACAGGTAAACTTTCAGTAAGTGTTGCTGATGTTATTTTTGACTACTTGTATGACGTGTAATAGTAATGATGGTACTAAAAATAGTACTTGACACAAAAGAACTTAACTGACACTCCTTGGAAGTGATTTGACTTAGGACATTAATCTGTAATTTGTCTGAAATGTTTTGAAAGTAAAGTTTCATGAATCCAGTTCAAGAATGAATTGCACAGGTTATTAAAATAGTCTGCTATGGAAGTAGGACTATGCCTTCTATATAAAAATGATAACTTCATCGAGAACTGGGATTCCATACCAGACCCAGCAAAAACTTCTGCAGGAAAGGATGCAAACTGAGTCGAGTCGCAAAGGTCTTTGGTATCCTGTAGTGCTTCCTGACAGTCATTAGAAATATTCATTTTCTCTGAGCTTCAGGTAAGCACTTTCTTGGAAATTAATGGCTTGATAGAATTGCACATCCCTCACTTACTTGATAGCATATTACTTTGTATCTTTAATAAAGTTGTTCTTTAAGAAAAAGACCAGGTTTCTGTTATGTGCTGTTATGCAGCACATGTTGGCTTTATTCTTAAACTTCCTACAAGTAGAATGATGAGATGAATGATCCTCCCTGATTGGAGTCCTGGTCTTTATGCAAATTTGTGAGTTTACTGCTATTTCTTCTGTTCTTGGTAAAGTTTTACTTTCCACCCAGGTCTGTGTTGCCCACTGGAAGGTGGGGATGGGCCCACCACAGTGGTGAGCGGCTGTTCCCACGGTGGAGCACCCTTGCTAGCTCACTGCTCTCCAGAGCTCCCATTTGCAGGCACTGATTTTTGTACAATAAAATTCTGATGGTTTCCTCAAAGGGGCCAATTTTTTTCAGATTAATAGCTGCTCTGTTTACTTCAGGAAAAACTGTGTGGTCTTTACTTACAGACATCAAAAGCGTGTCTCAAACAGCAGGCTCCTCAAATTCAAAGTAAAGGAAGTATAATAAAAAGGAGAATCGCACTAGATATTAATTATCCTGTTTCCATATAACTCACTTAAACTCCAGGGACATGGAAACAGTTGATGTTGTTCTTGTTATTTATGTGGCATGTTTACTTTGCACCATTTTTTACATGGCAGTAAAAATATAATGTTTACTGTTTATGTACATTCTATTTAATTTTGTTAGTGAATTGAGCTTTTTCATTGTTTTTGTAATAAGAAACAAAGAGGCAAACAATGATTGTCATTTACATTTCCTTAGACAGTGTGTAGAAGGAATCTTGATGGAGAACACATCTGAAGGAATCCTGGCTGCCAGACTTGTACATAACCTTATTTTCCACCGAACCATTTTCTTCTGGAAGCAAACAGTGGGTCTGTAGGTTTAATCAGGTTTTATCAGGAGGAGATCTGAAAACTGTCCTACACAAGAAAGAAAGAGCCACCAGAGGGCTGGAATGCTTTTGCCTCCAACCCGGGCTCCTATGGTCCTGGGTTGATGAACTCATATGTTGTGGGTGATGTAGTATTGCACCCTTATACAGCTGCCCGTGAGGCTGCCCGTGGTTGTGTTTATGGACGTGTGTGCACGTGTGTGTGTGATGTAGCACTGATTCCCGCTAGTCTTCTGATTAATCCCCAGTAATTTCAACATTCCAAGGTGTGTGCTTCAGTTCTTGGACAACTCACTGAGTGTTACTTTTTCCTGTGATCTACCCCAACCTGTTCTTAATTTCTTAAAGTTAATATTTATGAAAACAATACAAGCCATAGAGTCAGAGTCGAAGAGTAAAAGTCTTATCATTAAAAAAAGAATACCAGCAACAGATGGGAATGCAGCTTAAAAACTTGAAGGCAATGAGGAAATGCCCTGGTCTTCTTTTGCCTCATGGCCTTACACCTGCTGCCCAGTGACGAGCTTTTTCCACAACCGGGAGCCTGGGTGATGGGCTCTCCATAGACAGTGAAGGGAGCTCGGGAACAGAGCAATCAGCTCATGAACTGACCCCTACTTCTCAAGGCCATTGTTAGATTGAAATGAGGATGGAGGGCGGGAAGCGGCCCTCATCCATTTCTCAGAACTCTGATCAGAGGGGCAGATGCCCGTTTAGTCTGCTCCCCTGTAAGGATTAAGGTCTTTCCTGCACTTCTCGGGAACGTCTTCGGCTTCCCACAGGACTCAGTGTGGCTCTTCTCGTAGGACGGTGTGGAAATCAGTAGCCCAGGCTACTGTTGTTTCAGGACACACATAGCCCCAGTGCAGTGCACACGCCTTTGCGTTGGCTGGCGTGCTTACAGCAGGCCTCCTGGTGCTCTAGCGGTACCAAAGAAATGACTCTTACCTTCCCAAACTTCCTTGTTTCATACCTGACTGCCCCGATCCTGTGGGTTCTGATGGGTCTACAGGGCTTCTTTTCCCTGAGCTCTTCAATTGATATAATTTTCCAGATTTTTTTTTTTGGGGGGAGACTGGGTTGATTATTTGGCCAAGGACTCAGGATGTTTCTCTGACAGAGGAAGAAGCTTTCCTACATTTCGGAACCTGCCTCGGTCTCTGAAGGGTGATCTTAGGGATGCTGAGGTCAAGGTTGTTGGCCCCTGGGAGACACTTCTGGCCTCTCCTAATGGGTGCCCAGCTGTGTGCACCGGGCTGGAGCTGACTCCTGGGGTCTGGGACAGAGAGAGAGAAGGTAGAGAAGTGTGTGTCACCCTCAGAGAGCTGCTACCACACGAGCCACCCCACATGCAATCGTTTTCTCTCAGGGGCTCCCCTCCACACATCCATAATCCACTCCTCTCAGGTTCCTCATTAAAGTAAAAGTCATCAGTGTTCTTTTAATGTGGCTTTTTGTGTTTCATTTCCTTTGTTGGTTAAAAAATGTTTCCACTGAAACATTTTATAAGATTTCTATATAGTGCATACATTTTGAACATTTTGTTCCTATTAGCATAAAATATTATTCTCATTTCCTCTCATGTTGCGAAGAAAGTGGAAAAAAAGCATTATAAAAATTAAAAAACCTTTTTGTTATGAAAGAGATATGAATGATTTATGAGCATAATAAAAGCAAGTCTCTTTGGTCAATATTATAAATTTAAAAATAAGACTTCTTTTCAGATTTTTGAAATGACTTAGATGACAGTGAGTACTAAACTAACAAAGGAAACCAGGTTATAATGGGGATTTTTCCTCCTTTTCTTTTCTTTCCAGAAAGACCTGTATACTTTCTACCCTTGAGAAACAAAGAGGAGTTCTCCCAGCTCAGGGTTAAGGGTAGGCCACAGTAAATATTCTGCTTGAAAATCTGGACACTTGTCAAGGATTCATTTTAATATTTCTTCTGCTGTTCTGATAGGGTCTTACAGGTTATATCTCATTGAATTTTATTTTCCAGAGGAAATAAAAAAAGGTCTAAATCTCAAAACACACTTGTTAATGTTAATGGGCACTTGTAGATGGGGCTTGTAGATGAGGATGGGGTGAGGTCAGGAGGGTGGGGCTCCCATGTTAGCACTTGTGGCTTTGTAAGGACAGGGAGAGGGAAGGGCTAACCTGCTGCCTCTGTCTTGGCCTGTGGTGCCACCTGCCATGCTGTGATGTGGCAAGAAGGTTCTCAGCAGACACTAAGCAGCCGTATTCTTCATCCTCCCGGTATCTGGCAATCAAACAAAGTTCACTTTATAAATTGTTCAATGTCAGGTATTTTGTTATAGCAACAGAAAATGCATGAAGGCACCTGAATTGGCTAACTCCTACTCTGACCTTCTTCCAGATGACCTGAGCCTTATTCCTCCCGGTGATTAGGACCCTGTGAATTCGTGCTGCTGCTGCTGCTGCGTGTGTTCTTATGACAATTCCCCTCCAACACCACCAGGCTCTGCGTGCTAACTTCACCACTGCCTATCTGGCTTTTAGTTTTGAGTGTTACATGTCCTGGACCTGGGGTCTGGTTCTGGAAGCTCTAAGTATTATGATAGGCATTCAAGTAAAGGGCATATTAAGTTTTGTGCATTATGAAAAGAGGGTACCAGCTTAAAGCTTTAATAGCATTCCTAGGTGAATCACTCTGCTTTAAGGCTGGTTATCCAGTAAGATGTAATTTCAGAAACCAAATTCCATCAGCACATTGGGAATGTACTGGCTTGTGTGGACTAGCTTTTATGACTGAGGCAGACCACGGTGCTCTGACTGTTATATTAAAAGGGAAATGCTACTGGTGGGGTTTGGAACTGGACTGTCTCCCCAAAACCTCATGTATTCGGATGTAGTGGGATAGCTGTGGAACCATGTGCTGTTGGGAGGCGGGGCCTGGAAGGGGCAGATGCTTGGGTCCTGACCTGGAGGGATTGTGTCAACTTGTTGAGATTGGGGTTCACTCAGGGCAAAGCTTTCAGATGTGAGTTATTGACTTGTGAGCCAGAAAGTGAGGAAGGGCCACCCATCCTGAGCGTAGGATGCCTACCTGGCAGCTGCAGCTGAGTAAAGGAAATAAGAAAAAACATTGTTAAGCATTTCCTGGGAAGGTTGTAGCCTTTGCGTCGGTCTCTGGCTTCTCTTTCGCTTGGTTTCTGTCTGCCATGCTGTGGAGAGGTTTTCTCAAACCAGACCTGTGCCACCTGCTTCCACTGTTACCGGTCATACATAATGGACTGTGAAAGACCTTCTGAAACTGTGTGCTAACATTAGTATTTCCTCTCTTAAGTCACAGATGTCAGATTTTCTCTCCCAACAAGAATAAGTAACTATGGCTATTACCTTAAATATTACTAGGGGTAATTCATGGAGAGAAAGTACTTTTTTGGGAAGATGAAGAAATACTAGTGTGTATGGCCCTCATTAGAATATAATCAGCCAGGAAAGTTCATTGAGCATGTACTTCAGGGAAAACCTGCTCTTAGCCCTGGAGATGTCTCAGGATGGTCCACTGGCTATTAGAATACAGAGATCTGAGTCTCTTACTTTGGGCACAGCCAACATTTGGCCTTCTGTTTTCCTTGCTCAGAGCTCCATAAACCCACCCTGAGAGTGAAAGCATGATGCTACAGTCTCTGGAAGAATGATGTAAAGAAAAAGCGATGTGAAAAAAAAAACCCTTTAGATTGTAACACAAAGATATCTTGAGTGAGATTAAAGACATAATTTATTCACTTGGTATGGTTTCACTCCCTCAGTTTTGGTGACCAAAGTAAAGATCTTTCTACTGTACTTGGTGAATATGAAATAGAAAGGTTATGTGGAGAGGGATGGGCCACAGAAGTGAAGCAAAAGGGAAGTTATAAGCCAATGTTCTGTTACTATCATCAAATACCCAATGTAAGCTAATTTATTTTAAAAAGAGGTTTTATTTTGACTCATAGTTTTGGTCCAAGATTGAGGGCTTATGTCTAGCTGGCAGAGTTCTAAAGTCTCACAAGAGGGCATCGTGTGGCAGGAGATAGAGAGCTTGTGGTCATGTCTCTGTGCGTGCCCTGGTCTGTTTTGGTCTTCTTACAATCAGATCTCAAGTGTGGGGACTTTGCCATGATGACCTTATTTAATTCTAATTATATCTTAAAGGCCTCATCCATAAATAAACAGGACAGTTGGATTAAGTTTTCCCCTAAAAGCATCTCAAGAGAGACTAAAGTACCACACAGGAAGTACTGGAGGACGTACTCTTCAAACCATAGCCCAGGCCAGCCAATCTGCGTGTGCACAGGTGGGTGGGTGGTGCAGACTGTAGGTTTGATTTTAGAGTCTGTAAGCCACTTGTGAGGAGCTAGCAATGAAAAGGCAGGAGGAGGGTTTTAAAAATAATTGTGGTGGGTTATAAATTGAACTTTCATCATTTTAGATGACTTTTGAATTACTAGTCTGCAATATGAAGTGCAGAATTTATGAAAGTTGATGAATTTGAGGTTCTGCTTTAACCTGAATATTATGGAACTTTCGGTCTTCTGTCCTCAATTTCTCCTTTGGTATACAGTTGAAATAACACGGGCCTCCTTACTGCAGAGCTGCAGGAAGTCCACTACTAACTTCAATATTTTTAGAGTTCCAAAGGTGCTTCAGTTTCCAGGTAGCTTCCCGCCACCTCCCATTCCAAACTCCCCCTCTGCCAACTCTTTGCTGTTTCAATTCAATTTTTAATAATGTAATGTATGCACTAGTTTAAAACTCAAATATTAAATGGCATAATGAAAACCAGAAGTTCCCCATTCGGCAGTCCCTGTACGACATCCTTGCTCCCCCCAGGCGACTGCCTTAAACTCTCAGCTGTTGCTTTCCTGTGTTTGCTCCATTATTTCTAAATAAAATACTTACGCCAGTGTTTATTGATTTATCAAGTTTGGACATTACGTGTTCACAATCTGCTGTGACGGATGAAGATGCAGCTCTCTCTTTTCCCATCCCATACTCGTCTTTTCTTCCTAAACTCATTAAAATTATAGAAAAATTTGTTTGGTAAAGCAATAGTTAAGAATGTAATAATTATGACCATGATAAAAGTTCACGACCAAGAATTACATCCTAATTATTCTATCCATCTTGTAGGCTACTTTATTTTCTTTTTCTCTTAGGGTAAGCATTATTTTTTATTTTCTTATTTGTGTGCTTATATAATATTTATATTCCCTTGTATTATTTGTATATTCATCAACCTATTTTATTGAATGATCACGTAAATATCCTGTCATTTAGTTACCTTTTCCTTAGGAATCTCCCTCCTAGAGACTACTGTTTCTACACTTCCATGTGGACACTCATCTGTGGACTTTATTTTTTGGGTTCTCACGTTGGATTTCTTTGGAAATTCTCATTTTGCTGTAGCGCACATTCCTGGATTGCTAAGAAACTGTTCATGGTGATTATTATTGCCTAAAGTGGTGAGCTTTAGATTTCCTGTTTATCTTTATAATTGCTTAATAATTTGGCTACGTGTATAATGTTTAATTGCTGATCACTTTGCTTCAGGATTTTGAAGCCAGTCTTCTGTTGCACTCTAACCTCGAGGAATGTTAACAAGAAGGCTATGGTGATTCTATTGTATATCCTCTGTCAATGACCATTCTTTTCTTGTCTCCATATATATATGTATAAATGATACCTTGGTTACATTGGTTACATTGGGCTTGAGCATTTTGTGCACATACATATCTTGCCAACATTTCAATACCTTCCCCTCCCCTTTGTGGTCCTCCCGCACCCTCCATGTCCTTCCGAACTCCCACCATCACACCATTTTGTTCGATGGAATGCCTGTATTCTGAGTTTCTCGTCCTAGAGAAACCACACAGTATTTACCCCTCTACATTTGACTTACTTCACTAAGCATTCTGGTCTCCAGTTGCGTCCATTTACCTACAAAAGCCTCAAATCTATATCCGTCTTTATGGAAGAGAAGAACTCCATTGTATATATAGACCACAATTTTTGTGTCTATTGGTCTGCTGATGGGTTTTTTGGTATCTTTCACATCATAGCTATTATCAGTTGTGCTGTTGTAAACGTGGGCATTCATGTCTCTCTATTACATATTGCTTTTAACTCTTTTGAACCATCCCCAGCAGAGCCATTTCTTTCATACCAAGGGAACTTACGGCTTTTGTTTTATTTTACTTCTTTGTCCTCTGAAATTTCATAACATAAAGCTACTTGTCATTAATTGGAAAGGACTGTTCTTTTAATCTGGAAATTCTAATTTACTTGCATTCTGGGGAATAGTATTCATTTTTTAATCAACTTTCTATTTTTTGTAAATTTTTTTCTATTAATATATGTTGGACTTTCTGGATCGGTACTCTTAATGTTTTAAAATATCTTTCTTCCTTCAATGTATCTTTTCATTTTATTTGTTCTACTTTGAGACTTAAAAAAGTGGATATACCAACCTGTCATTCGCATATTTTTGGCTACCAATTTTCCAGTTTTAAACTTTTTCTCCAGTTGCTTATTCGGGGTTTTGCCAAAATATTGACAGTTTTTGCTGCATTTTGGGTTCTTCTCACGCTGGAGGCCTCTCAAATGTCTAAATGTCTCTTCATATGTAACAGCAGTGACTAAATTGTGTGTTCAAAATTGTGTGGATAGGGAATGTTACTAAGTAATACTGAAGCTACTTGAATTGGCTGTGGTTTTATTTTCAAAACCTTTCATTTCAGGCTCTTCTGTAACTCTAAAGAAGATCACTTCATTTCCTGACTGAGATTGTAGCTCTAGAAGTAAACATTTCAGGGAATCTACTGCTTTCAAAATAATACAAGCATTTCTTTTCTCTTTCCTGGATTTTGACTAATGTCTTAAGTATCTCTACTTGACTTCTTCTGAGAACTAACCATTGATCTTATCTCTCTGTCTCTCTGTCCGTCTGTTGTAAGAAGGTAGGTAGGTAGCTTGTTAGGTAGTACGGAGTTGGTTGGCTTCTCTAAGTGAAGAAAAGGACAAGAGGCCAGTCACGCCACAAAGAGATACTTGATTGCTTTCTGAGTGTCCTGGGCTGAATTTTGTCCCTCTCAAAACATATTTTAATATAGTTCAGAATGTGACTATATTTGGGGATAGAGTTCTTGAAAGAGATAAAATTATGTATAAATAAAGTTGTTAGTGTAGGAAACAATCTTTCTTTCTCTCTTGGTTCCTGGCTACTGTGAAGTGAGTACCCTTCTCTCCCAAATGCCCTGTGGTCCAAAGCAACAAGACTACATGATCACGGGCTGAAAATTCAGCAACCATGAGCCAAATAAGCCTTCGTCAACCTTTCCTCCTATTCACTCTATGTGTTAGGGTTTTAGATGTTAAAATGTTCCTTTACTACCATTTTCATGGGTTTTAGGAAAGGGTGGAGGTATATATGTGTTTTAGCAGAAATCACTTTTCTGAATTCTTGATTTTTTATGTTTAGCTATAAAAATCTAGACAGAAGCTGTGACATTACAGTTCATTTAACTTTAAAAAAATTTTTTTGTATGTGCTGGCTTTCAGTTTGTTGCTTTTCAGTTCCAGAGAACATCTCTTTGCTCTGATTTGTGACACTAGATCAGCTACCTTTGACATCTCTTAGAGGGAGGGGAAGGGGGAGAAGGGAGGGGGAGGGGGAGGGGGAGGAGAGAGGGGGATGGGAGGGATGTTTACAATAGATGTCTACTGCAGTAGATTATGGTAGCAAATGTCAGGCTCTGTCAGTAGAGAATCCTGGAGGACGTCTGGAGGTCTGAGAGGAAAGGGCATCTCTTTGTGGCTCCGGGATACTTTCAGGTCTGGTTCCTATGGTGTGAGGTTTCTAGTTCTGTGCAGAGCATCAGTGACACAAAACTTTGTCCCAGTAACACTCGTGTGTGTGTGTGTGTGTGTGTGTGTGTGTGTGTGTGTGTGGCGGGGAGGAGAGGACTTCCCTGTGATAGTATGACAATGGCCAAGGACTGCACATAAAGGGTTAGGTGAAGCTGGATACTGCTCCCAGCTGATCCCCTTTTAGTGTGTTTTTTACCCTCAGTTGCAATCTCCTACAACAAGTTAATAATTCTTTATCCTAAATTTTCCCTGTTAAAGTTTCACTGTGGTGGCTGTTTCCTGCCTGGTCGTTCACTAAGCATCATATAAACATTTTGGGCACTGACTCGTCCTGCACGACAGGACTTCAGAGAGCGTAGTCAATGAATATAATGATTCTGAGTGGCAGCAATTATGACGTAGAAAGAGAGAAAGTCACAGTGAACACCTTCAGAGAAGCCCTAAATAATCCATCCAACAAGCCACAAACACCTTAGGCAAGACTTTCTTCTCTGCAGATAGCAGGCGGTTGGTGGAAAACAGTCAATGTTCCTGTCATCACTTGGAAACCCTAGGTTCACCAAAAGTTCCTTCTAGTTATCTGCTCAACAACACACTCATGTTTATTTCAATATAAATTTCCCAAGGTCGTCAGGCAAAATCAATGCTCTGCAAAGATTCAAGGAATTTTTCCTGAGGCTCTCCTCGTGTCTCCTTGGCTCGCGAGGGCCTCATCCCCGGGCGCTCGCGTTAAGTGCTATCTGGAGTGGCAGGCTCACTTTCCCTAGGCAGACTACACTACAATTGATTAGTTTTGTGCTTTCTAAATTGCTGTCAAGTTTCCGACTCATCTCCCTGAGATTATTCTCATCATCTTTATTGGAGATTTGGGTGTCTGCGAATTCTTCGGCGACACATTTACAGGCTGCCTTTTGCTTCATGCTCACAGATGGCTAATCACAATCACACTGTGTATTTTACCAGTTTAATTCTCAGAGGGTAACCTCCTCTCTAGGATATTGTTTCCTCATTTATTGCCAATATCACAAACAAGTTCAAATATGTGACAGAGGACGCTCACCTGAGGTTACTCCAGAGACAACCATCTGGGATCTCCTAATAGCCAGAACCGTCCTAGAGATGTTTCTGCCAGGTTCCCTACAGATTTTAATTCATGTGGAGGGTTAGGACAGGCAGGGAAGAGAAGAAACAAGCTCACTGGCAGTCATGATGTAAAAGCAACAGCAGTTGGCCAAACCTTTGCCCTAACTGCTCATCAATTTTTCTCTTCATTATGGTACAAGCAGAGATGGTTGAAAGGTCAAATGTTTGAAGTGATGAATTAGGATAGAATGATAAGCAGAGGTTGCCTTATTGTTGGTGTCAGCTTTAAACCTCTGAAGGGGAAAAGGGAAACATATTTTTCCCTTGATCAGTGAAGGCTTTGGAGTTGAGAGCTTGATGGGACCTGGCTCACCAGCTGAATGTGTCCCACTGCCATCTCTCCCACTATTTAGGCCCCCGAATACACTTTTGTGGTCAAGTATGGGGACCACGAAGCATTCCACAAAAATTTGCAATACGTAAGATTATTCAATGAGAGCTAAGCTATCGGCTAAAGTCAAAAATGCAAAGCCACCTTGGAAATAAAATGTGTTCTTGGCTGGGAAATAATGATGAACTGACTGTAGGTTTTTGATATGAGCAAAGAGAGAAAATACATATCAGGAGACAGTCAAACAGGAGCAATACCTGTCTCCATTCTGCGGGAGGGTCTCTGTCTCCAAACCCTCCATCTGCCTTCCTAGCTGGTGTCCCCACAAGAGCCAGGAGGATCAGCCATGGGAAATTTGCGCCTATCTTTGCCACTTTTACTAAATGTCAGTTCAAGACCTTGCTCCTTGTGCGGATCTGTGTGCAGAGAGAGCGGCTTGATTCTCAGGCATCCCTGTCATATGGTTTGACAGCTAGTTAATCACTGGTGATGACCAAATTAGTGCTATGATGTCTGTAAATTTGGTTGATTGTCAAATCGGTTGACTGCCTTGTTAGATCACAGAACCCAGTAGGGGCCAGCTGGATTCTTATGAAACTTCTCCATGCACATATAATATCTAGAACTTTTTTTTTTTTACAGATTATGACATATATTCTTTATTTTTGTCATGTAGAAACTTAATCCCAGAGGAAACATTAGATAAATTACAGCTATTATGGAGGCAGAGTATTATGATAAAGATGAGTGTGAAACTTAGATTCAAACTTTAGATGAAAACCCTGTGTCTCTCGGCATCCTTCCTAAAGCTTACCGACATTGCACTGCAGTTGTTCTGTATTTCTGTGTCTGAGTTCTTCCATCTAAAAATTGAGAGTAATAGAAGTATTTATGCAATAGGATTATCATGAGGCTTAAATGAGATTTTTCCCATAACACACTTAACATAATGCCTGGAAGGTGGTAAAAGGTCAATAAGTTTTATTTAATAAATAAATTAATAATTAATTAATTAATAAATAAATTTTAGAAATCAAACCCATAGGTGATTGATTACCTATCTATCTTTGGGTAGACCTAAGAGAATCATCATTAATTACTGAATTGGAAATTTTTTTATCCACAAAATATAAAGTTAAATATGCACTGAGCACCTATTATTCCAAACATTATTCTAGTAAATATTTAACAAATAATTAAAAGCATCCAACTTAAGTTTAGATGATAATAAATAAAATGAAGACAAAGTGAGATAAAGACGGCGGTGGCCAATTTTAGTAGGTTGGCTTCGTCAATTACAGATAAAGCAGTGTGAGAAAGATAGAGTGGAAAACTTCCAGGGAAAGTGATAGCCAAGTTGAGTCCCGAATTAAAAGATGACTGTCCTTCAAGATCTAGCGAAAGGGTTACATGAAGTCCAGCCCTGAGGTGGGAAGGAGCTTAATATACTTGAGGAAGAGAAAGAAGCTCAATGCAAAACAGAATTTTAACAGAGTGTGGGTGCTACAGAGCAGGAAGGGAGGTTGGAGAGGGAGGAGCTTCAGTTACCATAGAAATTGGGGTTTTCTGCTAATAGTAAAGGTTGCAGGGGCAGAGTCATAGGCTGGAGAGTTTGGAAGGAGTAAGGATTGTGGGGTAAACCCATCGTCATGGAGGTGAAGAGGCTGGAGTGTCAGGAGTGAGGCCGAGGGGAGGAAGCATCCTGGCTTTGATGGGTTCAGGAAGAGTGGTAATGAGAAAATGAATGGATTTATGTTATGTTTTGGAAATCAAAATTGATAGAACTTCTTGACAGATTAGATGGGGGGAGTCAGGGCCAGAGAGGAACCACAAACGCTGCTGGGTTTCTGGCTTGAACGATTACATGAAGGAGCATTCCACTGGGAGAGTGTGGGGGGACTGGGATAAAATGGAGTTGGAAGGAAATACTAAGAGGTTCATTTGGAGTGTTTTTGAACTGCTAGATATCAGTTGAGGATGATGCGTTTTACAGCTCAAATTTCTGTTTTTTTAATGAAGTTTTATAATCTTGAAAGCATATTTCAGAAGCTTTGTCATCCGAGGATTCAGACCCTGGGAACTGCTACCTTTATGGGCATTTTTGTTACACACAAAAAGTATTATTTAGAAATGTGAATTCCTCAGTTAGTGATGGAGCCAGCCCTAGACCTGATCATTTATTTACTATTAGAATTATAATTTTGCTCTGACTTTCTCATTAGTCCACAAAGTCTTTCCATAGAAAATGTTAAGCCTAACAACGCTTTTGGATAAAACGAGATCTTGTTTAGATGAGAATGAAGCTTCATAAATAATAAAAAAAAATGAGTGTGGAAAAGAAGTCTGTGCCAAGCTGTGGAAGAAGAGTATTGTTCCTAAACTCCAAGAGCTTCTTAATGGATTGTTTGCCCCTCTGGATTTGTTAGAATTTTCAGAGAAAATGAGATCATGTGACCATGGTCTCAGAGCAGACCTTATGAAGTGAAATGTGGATTATTGGGATTCTGTCTCGAGCCGTATTTTTCACCTGAGAGCTGAGGGGTAGCTGGGGAAGCCATTAGTAAATGCTGAGAAACCAATACTACAAATCCTGAACAAAACTGTACACAATGTCCTATAAAAATCTCATTAGTCACCCTTGCGCTCTCTGAATCAGCATTCTCGGCACTGCCTAGATAGCCTGCAAATTAAACGCTTGTAAATTACCCATTTATAACATCTGTCAATAGAAGCTACAGAGGCAGATGACTGGCATTTTTTCCTCTTCTTTTTGCCTTTGCACTGTAGTAGCTTGCTCTCAGTTTTAATTTTTTAATTATCTATCTGCTTTCCTACCATCCACTTCTCGCATATCTCTCATCTATTTAATTATCCACAATAAACATCATCATTCACGTTATACTGAGTATTGGACCCAGGGCCTTCATACTAAGGCTACATCCATTAAGCTTTTTTTTTTTTTTAAATTTTGAGATAAGGTTTCACTATGTTGCTAAGCTGCCCAGTCTGGTCTTGAGCTTTCGGTCTCCTGCCTTACACTTCTGGAGTGCTGAGCTTACAGGTATGAGCCGCCGCATCAACTATTTTCAAGTTTTGCTCTTTTTCCTGAGCATCTCTGAAGATGTCAGAGCTGCTGTTGATTGGGTGGCAGTTTCAATTGGTCCAGATGTCAGAGCTGCTGTTGATTGGGTGGCGGTTTCAATTGGTCCAGATGGCCGCTGACTCATTTAGGAAAGAAGGTGGAAACCCAATGTGCCAAGAATCGTGCTAGGCACTTGAGAAGGAAAAGCTGGAAAAGGCAATCCCGTTAAAAGTGTTATATCCACCCATCTTCTATCATTTGTAATAAAACGAATGAGTCTGAATAGTTTGTAAAGACAAGGGGTTTCGTTAGATGACTTTGAGAAGTCTTGGAAACCTAAGATTAGGTGGCTGCCTTGGCATAGCCCCTGGTGATGATGCCTTTGGCTGCGACACAGCGTGGCAGGTGGGAGGTGATGGGAAGAATGTGCGAGAAGTACTATATGAGGAGACAGAAAGACGGACACAGAGGAGGGGTCAGCCTTGTTTTCTTCTATAAATCTTCTCTCATGAGAACCAACTAGGGCCTGTGATAACTAATTAATCTCCTGTAAAGCTAGTGTTCTCCCTGGCTTAATTACTTGGATCCACGTCTCAAGGGTCCTGCCACGTTTTAATTCTGCCTCCCTGGTGACCAGCTTTTCAATTCCTGAACTCTTGGTGGGACAAACCCCATGAAAGCCATGGCAAGTACCACAGAGAGCTGGAATCATCAGTGCAGACAGTGCAGTGTGGCAGAAACCATCATGAGGCTGTAGAGAGGTTTTGCTGAGAATGGAAGGATGGAATGAAGTTTGGCCATTGTGTAAGGAAAGAAGAGGGCAGGAAAGATCCCAAAACACTTCTACATAGCTGGTGGGGACATAAAATGAGGAAGCCACACTGGAAAAATCTATCTGTTCTTCAAGCAATTCAATCATGTGACCCATGATTCTACGCCTTGGTGTATATCCAAGAGCAATAAAAACGTGCATCCCATAAAAGATTTTCCATGAATGTTTATAGCAGCATTATTTGTAGTAGCCCCAGAGTAGAAATAAACCGATGGTCCATTGTTCATCTAATGATGAACAGACAAAATACGGCAGGCGTCCAATGGAATATTATTGTACTGTACAAAGAAACAAACAATTGAAACCTATTATAGTGTGGATGACTCCAGCAAACATGGTAAGTGAAAAGAACCAGACACAAAGGGCCACATATGATCCACTTATATGAAATATCAAGAAGAGTCAAATCTATAGATAAAAAAGAGTAAATTATTGTTTGCTTAGGGATTTGGAAGGTTGAAACTAAGGGTTTCTCTCCCCTGCAGTTATGTTGTTCTAAAGTTATTTGTATTGGTAGTTTCACAATAGAATGACTCTACCATAAAGCCTTAAATTTCACAGCTCAGTGGCTGAGTTGTATGGTTTGTGTATTTGATCTCAATAACATTGTTTTAGAAACAGTGACTCCTGAGGACATGGGAAGAGAAGCTTATTGGGCAGAAATAGCGCTTAGATGTAGCAATGATGACCAAATGCAAATCTTGAATTTGGTGACAGATCCGTGTGACAGATCGGCCTAATCTTTGTTATTTATGCAGCCACGCCCTCATCCTAGCCACTGTCATCTTACGCCTGGACTATCGCAGTCCCCGTCTACTTCTGTCCCTTGTGCTGAAGAATCTAATGACAACACAGCCTCTGAAGGGTCTGAGCGTGGAGGAAAGTAATTGTTGACAGTCCCTGCTGGCGAGGCTGCAGGCTCTGTCCACGCACCACGGTCCTCCTGGGAGACTGCGAAGGCTGGAGGGAAGTGGAGATGTCCCCTCCTGAGGCTCTGGTGACAGCAGCTGAGAAGCTTTGCCAGAGGCTCCCCGTGGCCCTTCTGTGAATAGCCTACTTTATTGACACTCGGGCCACTGGGATCCCCAGGGATGGTATCTAGGGCCCCCTGCTTTTGCTAATTTCCTGAACACTGGTGCAGCATCTCTGACTGCATCCCCTAGACCTTCCCACAGTTCTTAAGTTTCATATTTCCTGTATTAAGGTATACCCTGCTTAAGGCACATAGCCTGGTTTCTGTTGTCCTAATTCATGACACTACGCTTCATTCGCTGCGCAGTAACTGTCACATTTGAAAACGTAGCCATGTCGTTTGGCTCCAAACTACATTCCAGACAAGACTCTTCGTGACTTAAACTCTCCTGCCTTTCCCTCTCCACCTGCTTGCTCAGACCTCCCCACGTTGCCCCCTTTCCTGTACCTGCTGCATGTATAGCTCCTCCCCACCTGAGGGCCTTTGCATATGCTGCTGTCAGGAATTCTGCCCAGGTTTGTGCAAAGCAGCAGTCTCTTTGGGTCTCAATTCAGCTGTCTCTCTTTGGAGAGCCTCTTCTGAACCACTAACCTCCTCTGTCACGTTCTTTCATGACTGTGAGTTTCTGCCTTATTTTGTTCATGTATTCCCTTTGGTTTATTATCTCACCCTTTCTAGAATGTAAGCTCCACGCAAGCAGGGACTTTTATCCACGGTGCCAGAGATGTCACCAGTGTAATCCATGGAGAACATTGCAGCCTCCTATCTCCTTACTTTGTGAGTGCACAGAGATGAGGAGGTATGAGAGATGGTGGAGTGCTGTGGGCATGTTCTGCTGGAAACCCACAGGAGGGATGCACGGGTGGTGGTGGGAGGGGAGCAGCGTAGCCCCAGAGGAAGACAGGTCACACAGGACCTTGTTATTTCCCGCTGCAGAATCTTAGAAAAGCTCTTGAATCTCTCCAAGCCACCAGTTCGCCACTTCTGAAATGTCATTTCTACAGATCAACTCATGGGGTTTAGTTGGGTGGCTTAAATGTGCTCATAGACACGAAACCGTGTGAGAACTACAAAGTGACCAGCGCGTATATTTAACATTGAATGATATCACGGACCCTCAGGGGTAGGTCCTGAAAATTCAGAGATTAAAAAGGCTGTGCTCTCAGCCCCTAAGGAGTCCACTGTCTGATAAAGAAATGAAAACCACATAAAAACTCATAGAAGTGTGTTTTACCTGATTATCACCTCAGGCCCTTTCAGCACGGGTGTCTGATCTCCAGCTGTTCCTTATTATATGGCTCCAGTTTTCTTTGCGTCTTTGTCAGTGCTGGGGCCTCCTCGAAGGTCCCATCGGTCTTTGCGTCTCCTGCAGGGACGATGGAGTCCAGATCCTCAGGAAGCGCCTCAACTGGAGGTCCCAGAATCTTCAAAAAGAAATGATCAAAAGTCCCGGGCCTCCAGATCTTGTTACTTGAATTTCCTTCTACAACAGGTGGCTCCTTTGTTCTTTTTACATCACCCTTGCCAGACGCTCTTCCAGTCAGTGGTCATTTTCATGTAGCCAGCTTTCCTTCTAACGTGCAGCTTTTGCTGTATGTTCTCCATGAACCACTTCGCCTTTCTCTCCTCTTCCACAGTCTCTTCTCCTTGCCCGATTTCGTTCTGCCATGTCTTTGGTTTTTATAAATTACTATGATCTTTTGTGCCTGGGGCCTCTATTTTAGGTCTTACTGGTTCTCAAAGATAGCCATGTCCACAGAAGTTCTTTCTGTATCACCCCCAGAACTTTGTGTAGTCACCGCAGTTGTGTTAGGCATGGCTTATCACAGCACGTTTGTTTCTAAGTTTGTTCCGATCTGGGATCTAGAACTTTTTTAGGGCAAGGACTCAGTCTTTGTCACTTTTATATACTTTGTCACTGTGCGTGTGCCAGGCACAGAGTGAGCCTGCACTGCTTACGGAATAGGTTGTTGAATGAATTGCAGTGATGAGGACTTCAAACCCATTGTCCTAGTTACTTTTTTTGTCACTGTGACTAAACACCCACCATCTACAACTTTAGGGAGGAAAGATTTATGTATAGTTTCAGAAAGTTACTGCCCATTTACAGGTGAGAGTCTGCAACAGGTGGAATTACATTGTGGGGCTACAGCCAGAGCCAGCACTGGTGCTCGGGGAGACGGAGACCCTCCAGCAGCATCACGGAACTGAGACCAGTCTGGGAGGAAGGGTGGGACCAGCACAAGCCCCTCTGGTCAAACCCCAAGCACCTGCCCCTTCTAGCCAGGCCCCAACTCCCGACACTACATGGTATCCACAGGGACATGAGGCTTTCCAGAAACACTCCAGATCCTAACCACAACACCCATGCTCCATCCTCTGTTGAATTTATGTGAATAGTTAAAGTAATCAGGGTTTCCTGCTTCTGTAAAATTAGCCGGATGACACAGCTGCCTTTAAGATAGGTGGGCAAAGAAGAAAATGCTGCATTTTACTTCAGACTTAAAGATTTCTCAAGGGCTTTTTCCCCCTCTCTATTTAATAGTTGAGGGATTAAGTGAGGTAGCTTATTCACTTTGCTTCTGAGGTGTGTCTGAGATAGGCCACGATTCTCATGGAGATGGATCAAGAACAAAGGTGTTGTTTTATTAGAACAAAGGAAACATTCTAAGAAAATTTATTTTTCAAAGATTTATGACATGTCCTTTCAACAAACCTTTTTTCCCTATATATATATATATATATATATATATATATATATATATATATATATATATATATGCAACATGTAATGTTTACATTGATCTCCGGTACTTTGCATATATATATATCCTGGAAAAATGACAGATCCTTCCCCTCTCCCTTTTTGCTCCTCCCACTGTCTACCTATTTCCTCCAGTTCCCATTATTCCCCCCAATTAGTAGAAATTTTCTCAAAAGAATTAAAAACATAAAACAGAGATATATGTATACTCACGTTCATAGCAGCACAATTAGCAATAGCTAAAATGTGGAAGATGTTGAAATACCCATCAAGAGACCAATGGATACTTAAATTATGGTATTTATACACAATGGCATACTACTCATCTATAAAGACAGATAGGTTTGGGACTTTTGTAGGTAAATGGATGCAACTTTAGACCATCATGCTCAGTGAAGTAAGTCAGAAGCAGAAGGTTAAATATCAAATGGTTTCTCAACAAACCTTTCTTTACTGTCCAAATCCAATTTCTTTTGGAATATTACTTTGGTATATAGTCTATAAGTAATGGCAACTTAACAGCATTGAAAAAAAAAAGATTTTTAGGCAAAGAGGACCATGGCGAGTAGTTTTTCTGTCCAGTCCATTCGTAAGAATATTTCTTTGTGGTGGGGCTTGGGTGTAATGCTGGGAAGACATGTTCCTTTTCAAAAAATGGCAAGTATGTGATTGTGTTGCCCTGAATTTGTTCTTAGAAAATGTTCATCTTTTGCCTAACAATGAATTCTTTGGAAATAATTTTGTTTTTACCCCCTTCTAGCTACATACTTGGCCCTCTCATCTCTCTCAAGGGCTCTTTCTTCTTTTAATAAATGTGATGCATCCATTCCAAAGCATTCCTTCCAGAATTGATAACAATACAGTTCGGTTACCTGTGGAGACTAGAGACGTTGAATAAGATCCAGCTAAAGTACCAGCAGGCACCTGCAGGCTAACCATGGAGCTTTCCGCTGACCCTCTGCTCGCCCATTCTGCACCTGCCCCCCCCCCCCCCCCCCCCCCCCCCCCCCCCCCCCCCCCCCCCCCCACGCCCCTCCTGCCGTTGGGGAATACTTTTCCTCAGGGCTTCACTGGCTGCTTCATTTGCATATGAAAAATTATTTTGCAGTAAGTTGATGTCTGATTTAGAAAAAAAAGTCTTTCCATCAGATGCCCTATTTTAAACCCTAACTGATTTCCTGACAGATGTAGACAGGTTATTGCTGCTGTGACTGTTTTTATAATATTAACCAAAGCCTCTTTCCTCTGGACTGTGTCCAGAGGCAAGTTTAGGAGAAACCAAATGTGAACTAACAAGTACCCAGCACAGAGTAGCTATTCAGTAAACAGATACCACACAGCAGACGAGTCTTATCCCCTGGGCCTTCCGTTGATCAGAAGGCCCAGGAAGCAGTGAAGGGGAGAAAGCTGTGTGTGTCCATTAAGACCATGTGGCAGGAAAGCTCTAGACAAATGATGCCATTCCTTGAATGTGACAAAATAGCGTAGCTTCTTCGGGTCTCAATGTCTGCTTCTTAAACGTTTATATGAATTATGCATTGTGGACCAATAGATTGAAAGACTTGATTACAAATTCATATTTGTGTAGACAGACTGTGGGAGGATACCTGAGAAATCGGTAACAGCATTTGCTGCAAGGGAAATAAATTGAAGTAGAGATGGGAAGTAGCCCGCGTTTCATGGAATGGCCATGTCATATTATATCCATGTGACAATACTGGCTATATAAAAGTAATTCACAAGCCTTTAGTCACAGGATTCTGGGTGACTGAAGCAGGAGGACCACAAGTTCAAGCCCATTCAGGACAATTTAGCAACTTAGTGAGATCCTGTTTCAAACTCAAAAATAGGAATTGATAAGGGACATAGCTCAGAGTGAAGGCTCTGGGCTCTATTCTCCACACAACCACCACCAAAATAATTATAGAAATAGAAATATGCTAATGATAATATTCATATATACTGCTATGATTTAGATATGGCTTGAGTGTGTCCCTGAAATTTCTTATACTGGAATCTTGGTCTCCAGTGTGGGGGTTTTGGGGGGTGGTTGATTAACTTTTAAGAGTGTGACCTGGTGGGAGGTGATTGGACTGTGAGGGGACCACCCTCATAAATGGAGGCAGGAGCTAGTTCT
Source organism: Ctenodactylus gundi (assembly GCA_004027205.1). Taxonomy (NCBI): domain Eukaryota; kingdom Metazoa; phylum Chordata; class Mammalia; order Rodentia; family Ctenodactylidae; genus Ctenodactylus; species Ctenodactylus gundi. The sequence goes on along the minus strand of PVKB01000275.1, from coordinate 564,659 downwards.
CATGAGAGTTGATCTTTGGGAAACATGGCCTTAGCCATGGTTGGCCCCTTCTAGATGTGGCCAATTCCTTTTCAGACTCTCTGTCATGTTGTGACACAGGTGGGTGACCCTCATGAGGAAACCAGTGCTGTGCTATTTGGACCCTCCTGCCACCAGATTTATGAGCCAAATAAGACTCTTTTCTACATAAATCACCCAACTTCTGTTATACCAACACCAAAGAGATTAAGACACAGGCATCCATAGACATTGTTTCTTCTTTTGAAAGAGGAAGCAGGAAGCTACACATAATGTTCTTACCTGAAATCTGAGGATGTGGGGAAGGCTCAGGAAGCAGAGACCAGAAATACTGGATTTTTTTTTTCCAGATAGTTCTTTGAAATAGGGACAAAGTCTACCTCACAATCCTGCCTGGCTCCAGGAAGCCTAGGAGGATAAAGGGCCCAGTTTTGAGGCTTATGAAGATTAGCAGAGGACTCTAAGGATGGATGGGAATAAACACCGATTCTTCCTACAGATGCACATGGTGGTGTAATAATGGCAGCAAATACACCCAGATGGTATAGAGCAAGTGATTGTTTTGTTGGAGGTGAAAATGTCCCAAGTGCCCATGGGTTGTGATCCTGCCTCCTACGCTTGAGCTCTTTCCCCTTTGATTCTGTAGCCCACACCAACTAGGCCCACTCCCTGCAGAGGTCTGCACTGTGGAAGGACTAGGCCCTCGAAACTGGCATGATTGAAGAAATCTGCAGATGGCAGAAAAAACAGAAAGTCATGTTTCAAGCTAGTTTCCAAGACTGATTCTCAGCAATGGGCACTCATCTCTTTATTATTATTAATTACTATTATTATTATTATTTAACATTTTTGGAGTACTTGAGCCCATTCTCTTCTTGCTGAGTCAAATCTCCAGCCCATTTTTTAGTTTGGGTTTCAAGACTGGGTTTCACCAAGATGCTAAGTTGCGAGGCTGGAAAGGAGCTTGTGATCCTCCTGTCTCTGCTTCCTGGAGTGCTGAGATTCCGGACCAGAATCAAGGGGCTTGGCTTCAGTGCATCTCAGCACAGGAGCTTGTCCCTGTTCAGCAAGGGTGCTCAGAGCACATGTCACAGTTTTGATGTGCTTGACTTTGGCCGTTTCACTTTTCCTTCCGTATTACTATTGATCCAGTTTAATTAAGACTTCCCTAAGATAAATTGTTGTGTCACAAATTATTCAGAAAACAGAATGGGCAGTGTTATTTGTTTTGGACTTTATCAATCTACTGGCTTGTCCTGATATCAGTCACAATGCAAATGCTGAGAACATCTTCCTTTTTATTAAATTTTCCTCCTTCAGTTAAGATATATAGGACATACCCAGGCACAAGTAAGAGGTGTGATAAGGTTGAAATGTTTATGTTCCCCCAAAGCTCCTATGTTGAAATTTAATCCTCAAGGTTAAAATATTAAGAAATGAGGACCTGGTAATTTTTGGAGGTGATTACCTCATGAGGTCAGAGTCCTCATAACTGAGATCTGTATCCTTATAAAAGAGACCCAGAGAACTTGTCTCTTCTGCCACGTGAGTGAGGACACAGGGAGAACCTGCCATCTATGAGGAGTGGGCCCTCACAGATATCAAGTTCTGCAGGAGCCTGGATCTTGGAGTTTGTAGCCTTTGGAGCTATAAGAAGTAAACTTCTGCTATTTGGAAGCCAATTAGTCTATTGTATCTTACTATACAGGTCTAAATGAATGAAGGCAAAGTCATTCTGCTCTAGATTACTCAAGATCTCATCTGGGGAGTCTTAGTAAGTTTCTATCATGCTAATAGCTGCCTTTTAGAGAGTCTTGCCCTACTTGTTTTTTAAAAATAATAAACATAGCTAGTATTCAATTCCCATCAGTTGGCTACTATTCTAAGCCTCATTACATTATTATTGGATGTGGATTTGTCTAAGACACTCAGAGTAGAAGAGTTTCCTCCCTTCCTTGGCCCTAAGGATGCACTGAACACTCTTTGGGACAGCCTAGTTTGTTAGTCTCCAACTCCCTTTATTTTTGGAGGAACTGAATTAGTTAAGGCATGATAATATTTGACCAAATATTTGGGAAGATCAAAGACCTATTCAGTTGACATGTAAAACTAATCATCACACTGGCAAATTTCAGGTCCTAAAAAGCAATATAGAAATTAAAAAAGTATTCACATTATGAAATCATGAATCAAAGATTACAATAGTCTACTTCTGAGACTGTTATGGATAAAATACTTGGGTAGAAAGATTGAGTAACACAGACCATGTTTGCTAATGAGGGTGGGCCTTATCTGAGTAGATGAAGACTGGAAAAGAATTTTAAAAAGTCTGACTCTGTCTTGAGGGAGAAGAGAATCTTTTCATCTGATTCCTTCTGAGCATGAGATTAAGATTTTAAGCCTTCAGTCTTGAACTTAAACATAGGCTGTTCTTTGGCAGTGAGCCTGCTGACTTTGGACAAGAACTATAGTCCTATAGCTCTCAGGTCTGTATGTATGGACTGGAACTACACTGCACACAATTGCTTCCCATATTTGACAGCAAGTCTTGGAAGTTGTCAGCCCCCATAAGCATGTGGACCAATTTCTTACACTGGATTTTCTCTTTATGAATGCATCTTAATGATTTTATTTCTATGAAGAACCTTGACTAATACAAGATCTTTTGTGAGATCAGAGCTTAAGGAACAAAATATTATTTGAGATTATTTCAAACAAAATATTTTAAACACACACACATACACACACGCTTACATTTTTAAACTACAAATGAGAAAATGATGCCTTTTTTTTCTTGGAAAGAGTTTAGTTTTCCAGAACCAACACCTATTCAATCTGTGAGGCAAGCGTGGACAACGTTTCCTTCACTTCATTTAGATTAATCTACAAGAGTGAAAAAGATATCACCGCTGATTCAAGGCTTACCCAGCCACCACTCATACTGTTTACCTTTAATTCTCACCATACTTTGATGGGAGGATTAATATTGCAATCATTTTATTTCTCAGATAAAGGAACTGAGGGCTCAGAGAAGTTCTATACATTTCTCAGATGACATTCTGTATTTAGTAGCTGGTAAGATGAGGATTTGTATTGGCTCCAAGCTGGTGAGCTCCTTGGAGTGTTGCCTGGTGTTTATCTCAATGCGCAGGAGTTGACTTCCCGTCAGCCTCCACCAGTTCTGGGTGGCAACGTTTTGCTTAGCTGCTTCCTATCTGCGTACCTAACGAAGACCTGTGCCACCTCTCTTGTCTTTTCCCAGAGGCCTGCTGCGTCCTGACCAGCCCTTCTCTCTGTGTCTCCTGCTTCCACTCCAGGCCCTTCTTCGCACTTTCCCTTCTGCTTGAATTTCTTCATCATGTTCTTGTGCTGACCCCTTGTTACTGAACATTCCACCTAAATTTTGTTACCCTGCCTCAGAGCGTCCTGGCTGTGGTGGCAGCCCCCTTTAACAAATCACTCTCATGAGTCACACTTTTTCGTGGAGCTTATCACTTTTTCCCATTTTTATTGATAGGCACATGTGTGATGCATAAAGTTTACATTGAACTTGAGTATTTTGTGCACATATGTATCATGTCAAAATTATAAACCTTTCCGTTTTTCTTTTTGACCCTCCCAGGCTTCGCTTTCCCACTAGTTTCCACAATCCCTCCCATTTAGTTCTATGGAATGACTGTGATCTGTGATATATATATATATATATATATATATATATATATATATATATATATATATATATTTGAGACAGGATCTTGCTCTGTAGCCCAGGCTGGTCCTGAACTCACTGTGGAGTCCAGGCTGGCTTTGAATTCACAGCAATCTTCCTGTCTCAGCCTTCTGAGGGCTGGGATGACAGGCATGCGCCATCACGCCTGGTTTATGTGGTGTTGGGAAATCAAATTCAGGTACTTAAGTGCTTGCTTAAGTAAGCACTTGCTAGGTAAGTGCTTTAACCACTGAGCCATTCATTCCTCCAGGCCCTGAGTTTCTCGTATTAGAGAAACCATTCTACATTTAACCTTCTGCATCTGTTTCACTTCACGGCACATAATAGTCTCAAGTTATGTCCATTTATCTACAAAAGCGTCAAATCTGTCTGTCTTTATACATGAGTAGTACTATATGTGTACATATACCACAAGTTGTGTATCCGTTGGTCTGTTAGTGGTATTTTGGTGTCTTTCACGTTTTAGCTATTGTTAGTTGTGCTGCTATGAACATAGGTATACATGTATCTCTGTTTAGCTTTTTTTGGAAAAATTCCTAGAAGAGGCATCAGTGGATCCAAGAGGATATTTGTTTTTAGCCTTTTGAGGAACTTCCTTACTGCCTTAAATAGTGGTTGGACCATTTTACATTCCCATCAGCAGTGCAAGAGTGTCCCTTTCCCCCCACAGCATCACCAGCGTTGATTGCTGTTCAAGTTTTATGTATGTTATTCTGTCTGGAGTTAGATGATATTATAGTGTTTTGATTTGCATTTCTCTGATGGCTAAGGATGTGTTTCATGTATTTACTGGCCATTTGAATTTCTTCAGCTGAGGACTGCCTACTCATTTCCATTGCCAGTTTTAAAATAGGATTTTTGATTTTGATGCGTCTGTTTTTCTTTAGTTTCTTGTATATTCTTATTATTAGCCTCCTATCTGAGGTATAGATGGTAAATTTTTTTTTTCTATTCTGTCGGTTCTCTCTTTAATCTGTTGATGATTTCCTTTGCTATGCAGAATCTTTCAAAATTTGAAATAATCCCCTTTGTTAATGTATCTTATAGAGAAAGTCCTTGCCTATACGTAAATCTTTTAGATTTTTTGCCTAACTTCTCATCCAGAAGGTTCAGTGTTTCAGTTTTAATATCTAGGTCTTTGATCCACTTTGATTTGATTTTTGTGCATGGTGGCAGGTGTGTGTCTAGATTCCTTCTTCTGCACTTAGATAACTACTTTCCCCAGAACCATTTATTGAAGAGGCCGTCCTTTTTCCAACGTTTGCTTTTGGCTCCTCTATCAAAGCTCAGGTAGTTGAAGGTACTTGACTCCAATCATTATTTACTTGCTCATTTTTTAAATTTTTGCCGGCGAGCGCGTCAGCTCTTTGCAGTAGAGAGGCTGTGTCTCTGGTACTCACCACTATTGCCTTTGCTCTACAACAGTGCCTGATCTATAATAGATGCTCAGCAAACACATGTGAACATTCTGACTTCAATTTATCTTCATGCGCAGCGCTGAGATGACATTGCTGACTTCCAGCATCGTCCTCACCGATTTCAAGACCGTCTGCATCCAGCTCGGCGTTTGGCACTCCCTAACCAGCAACTGTTCTTGTGGTCACTGCCTGCCTTTTTTTCCACTATCTGGAAGAGTGACGGAACGTTTCCCCAAATGTGATCTTCCCAGCAAAGTGGTCCCTAAAGCATTGCCTAGCCCGTCCTCAGACCTGGGGAAAATAAATCACCTTTTGTACATAAGAGTGATGTAACACCACCACAAAAGAAACTTTATCTGTTGCGCTACCCATCATCTCTCCCCCGCTCCTGCTGTGCCGCCCTCCCTGGGAAGGGGCTCACTTTTACCACGGGTGTTACAATCTCCACTGTAGCTCAGTCTGTCACCGTGATTGATCTTTGGCTAACAAACCAGCTTGGATGGCAACACTGCTGCTCTCCCTTCCTGCCAGTGACGTAAGGCGTGGCTGCTGTGTAAATCATCCAGGGAGGCGCAAGCCCCGCCCAGTTTGAGCGCTGCCTTAGGAGGCTTCAGCTTCTGCCAGCCCCTGCCCTGCCTCAGAGACTCCTGCTGCCGGGCCAGCCGTGGCCTCCCTTTCCCAGCGAGGTGGCAGCGATTTTATCTGCCCCGGAGTGAGGGCCAGGGGCGACCTGGGCTTCAATGCCTGTCTCCTTTGCATGCTTGAACTTTCATAAATCAGGGCCCGGCACAGAACGTAGGTCAGGAATCCAGGGCTCTGTGAGGTCTGGGTTTTGGCCTCACTGTAAATAATTATGGTAATAAAAGGATTAAAGAAAAGAGTTTTTCAACATATTTTAGTGGTTAAAGCAGAGGCACTTTGTCAGAGGCTGGCCCTCCTTTTCCCACTTATACCATAATGAGGAATCTGTAGGGTCAGGGTCACTTGGATGATCTCTGATAGTGCCGTAAGACCCAGCAACTGCGTGTAGTAATGACCACTATGCTTGTTAACAGCTCCGAAAGCTTCCTTGAGTCCCGCACCACCCATCACTGTACATAGGGATGCATTTAATCTCCCAGGACTAATGAGCGAAGGAAATAGATCAAATACCTATTTGGTTAAAAAAAAAAAGGCAGACTAGAGGGACAGAATCCTGTTTCAAAAATTCAGAAGTGGCAGCAGGTGGTATTGACCCAGTGTACCTATCCAAGGCTCAGCCTTTTCCTAGGAGCTCTTTCTCCCACTGGCCTTGCACTTAGGACGTCTCTTACCTGAGTGAATCTCAAGAACTCTTAGTAGCATGTCCCAGGCTAGACACAGTTGCTAAGTAGGAGAGACAGTATTCAAATCAGGTCTGTCTGACTCCAAACTCCGTTAGGGGTGGAAAGGATTCACGTGGGGTCAGTCTTGTGTGTTGTTGTACGGTGAGAAGTCACGCTGTAAGCAAGGTGCTCTTCTGAGCCCCAGAGTTTTCTGCTAATGCTAATAAATAGGAAAATCAGTTTCCACATGCCTGAGTCTCAAAATAAAACTAGACAAGCTTCGGCAAGCCCATGAAAGCAAAAAGATCGAACTAGTCAAAGCTCTCACTCTATCACGATCTCAGTTTCTAAACTTGTCATCTTTATTGTCTATTGAATTAGTGAGAGAAGTCAATATTCGTTCACACTGACAGAGCGGGACACTGAGTATTCCATAAACTGTGCTTGAGTGTTATAAAGACACGAATTTATACTTTTCACTGTCCTCACCCATAACTGTAACCCCAAAATCTATTTAAATTAAAGCACTATAATTCATTTTAGGAGTAGGAGGGAAAAAAAACCACCTTGCTGCTTTTTACCGGTTGATTTATTGTTACATGACAATATTGGGTATATTAAATTTTAATATCGGCGCTGTCTTTTCACTGTAAGTCTTACACCGAGGAGCTCAGAAATTATTTCGTTTTACAAGGAACATTTATTGCAGTGTACAGGCAGGTATGTAATTCCTTCCTCGGAGAAATCTATGGAATATTTTTCCTTTCAAGGTGGGAGAACGTCTGATTCGCACTCGTTGTGTTGTTGGGTGCAAAGGAGGGTGATTTACTGGTTCCATGGGTGTAAATAAGGTTCTGTTCCTGCATCGTTTTTAACACCCACTGTTGATAGTGCCTCACAGCTTACTAGGCAGATAACCCAGCCTTTTCCTGTACATGCCAGGGAAAGAGAATCAAAACACAGCTTTTCATTTCAGCCTAGGGTTCATGTAGGTTCTGTCACATGGGCAAGAGACCATCTAGTTATGGTGACATAGTGCTTTTTAGTTCATTTCCTGGAATGAATAAAACTCTTTGGGGACCACACCAGCCTTGTGATCCTGGCAATGAAATAATTCCCACAGTAGTGTATACTTTACTAGAGATAAAGTGTCTGTTATTCCATAACTACTTTCTATCCACCCTTCATGCTGACCTGTGTCATCAAGTTTTTAAAAGACTCCATCAACCTGTGAAGTTACTGTGAGGGAATTTTGGTATGACGTAACTTCCTGGAGAATTCTATAAGCCAGAAGCTATCTATTGCTGATCTACTGTTCATGGTATTTTCCTTCTTAGTTACAAAGCTGACTTTATGTGGAGTGGCAATATTCTTGCCCGAGAGAATATTTTCCAGATTTCATTATGGCTTGTTGCAGCCATTCTGGCATTTATGAGATAGAAGCAGAAGTTATGGGGCAGATCCTCTGGAGAACAGAACCGTGAAGCTCCTGGTGTGGGCTCCTGCTAGATTGTGGACCCATGGCTGGTTCTCTAGTAGCCATGCGGAACAGGAAGACAACATTTAGCTTCTGTGGTAAGGATGGCAGAACAGACTGGCAGCAGAGGCCTGGGTGCCTGATGAGCTCGTGAAGCCCTGTTGTTAGTCAGGCACCATACATTGTTATGAAATAGGAGAACCCAAATTTATTTAAAACTACAGTGATATCCTATTACAAGACCTAGGGAAGTGGTGGTGGCTGTGTTGTGAACACCCTCCGGTGGCCCTATGAAGACGTATTTGTGGTGAGGAGCTGAGCTTTCAGATGGCGGTTACCATTGACTTGTCTTAGGAATGTTGACACAGTCCTGAGTTACGTCCTCCAGTGACTGGGGCTTGTCTACACCCTCAAGAAGCTAATCTGTTCCCGAATTCTGAAGCCTTAGAACCTGCGTAAGAGAATAAATGTTCATTATCTGCTAAGGCAGGATATGAACAAGACCTGCTTTAGTATTAAGCATGCATTTGCAAATAACTTTAAATGGAAGCATCGAGTGAATGATGACATGTAGAAACTTATAAATGAAAGTACAAAGACATCTAATTTATCCCCTTTGGAGAGCTGCATAGGTTGTGGACTTGTTTCTTCAGCCATTCTCATGCCTACGGCAGATAATAAAACTCGTGTATTTCACATTCCATGACTCAGTCATTTTCACAGCTACCATGTAAATAGTCAAAATTAGTCTACATGTCTCACATTTGCTCTCCTGGCTGCTTCCTGTCGTGGCCCTGCTTCCAGCTGTCAAAGTGCTGGGTAGCCCACTGGACATCAGATCATAGAGAACTGAAGGTTCCCGGAGTGCTTCCTCTCCCTCTCTAATGACACTCAGTGTTTCTGAGGAAAACCAGTCATTGGAAAGGAGCATGCCTTCCCAATTTCAAGTTCAATTTAATTCGAAGGAATGAAACTGCCTTCTCAATTTAAAGGGAGCTTCGCATGGTTAACCACCTGAGTATCTGCAAGGTGCCAAACAGTCACGGCTGGTCCAGGCTCCCAGACCTTTTCTTGTTATTCATAAACACTTATTTAAGTTTCCAGACACCTGACTTAGCTTTATCGTGGCTGGCACCTTCCTCATAGATCATGAGCTCAACTCCAGCCTGTTGGCTTCTGAAGTTTCTGTGGTTATCCATCTGTCACACTGCACATGTGTGTCATAGACAGTTGCCAGCACAGCTGCAGAATGACACACACACACACACACACACACACACACACACACGTTCCCTTGAGCTATGGTACCTTGTTGGTTGAAACTTAAGTTTTGAGACTTGGTCATTTGATTTCGATGAACTATTTTAGTTTGCCCCATGTATATCTTACCTAGCGGGAAGCTGCCAGAGAAGAGCAGAATGGTTTCCTCTGAACTAAAGCAGGAAAGCTGTGCTGAATACTAAAGAAGGGGACAGGGGAACTCTGAGACGGCCCTCCACGTGGCCCAGCACCAGGGGTGAAGGCTCATACCCACGGGGTGCTTCATTATCACTCCTTTCAGACCTGTCTATTTACTACTCCAGGAATCCAATTCTGCCTACACTGGTTGGTAAATATCAAAGACTTCAGCATAGTCATGACAATTGTCCAGTCAAATTTACTGAAATTCCCTTGTCTAATTCACTGACTACCCAATCCCAACTATTGCTATCGCTTCCATAATGCCTTTTAATTTGTATCTCATCTACTTCTTTCACTTTTTTGAGTATATACTTGAAAGCTGTAAATTGAAACTTCTGATCTAATTCTTGTTCCATTGGATCCACTTTCTCTTTGCTTTTCTTCTTTTTTCCTTTTCTTCTCTCGCTCTCTTTTAAGGGATACTGGATTGGATGATATATGAACTTCTGAGGAGAGACTGAGTCATTTTTTGTTTAGCTCTGTGCCAGCCAGAAACACTCAGAAGCTGCAGATATCTCGTTTTTCGCCTTCAAAGCAACCATCTGGTTGCATAGACAAGGACGATAAGATGTCAGCCGGGTGGACGGTGTTAGGTGACATACTGAGTGTGGGGGTTGACTGATCAGCACTCTCTGTTAGAAGGAATGAGTAGTACACCTGTGGGTCTGTCTTTGTCAGAAGTCGTTCTCAAAGTTAAGCAATCTGGTGGCAAGTGTGATGGGAAAGGCATTTTCTGAAGTTAAGATTGGGATGAGTAGAGGACTATGGAAAGCCTTGATGTCAGCTGTCCTGCTTTTCCCAAACAGACAAGGAAAACTATGTGTGAGACATTTGGTTCATTGTCATTAAAGAATAACTACTTATTCTGCTCATGTTGCAAACACGAAGCTTATTTCCTTTTGCCATCCTAGGCCCGTGGTAGCAATCTCAGAGCAATGTGAGGTAAATGGCAGTAAGCAATTGTGATGTGATTTATTTTCAACTTGGCTTGTATTTGTGTGTCAGCTTCACTGAAGCCACTATCCATGGATTAATGCAAACACATAAGCTGTGGCACTCACAGACAAATGGATACACACACACACACACACACACACACACACACACACACACACTCATTCCCCTATCTCATCTACCTTCACCTTCCATTCATTATCAGAGAAAAGAGCCTAATACATTGGTAGGGTTGGGCTGAGATGAAGGTATTTGTCCTGGCATGTTTGTGAAAACCAAGTGAGACCTGCACATCGAGTCAACCGGGCTGCTTTGGAAACCCTTTGACTTGTCTCCACGAAATTTCTAACACTAACAAGAACTGCGCTTGGTAAACTCTGACTGTGGCCAGGCCCAAGTCAAGATGTCAGCCCAGTTCTCCTCCGACCAACCTAGCGAGTGGCATGAGTGGAGAGGTCAGCAGCAGCCTAGGAGGTGAATGAGGCGGCTGCACCAGCTGTTCCTAAAATGTCCTCAGGATCAAGCCCCCCCCGTGAACGTTCCTTGTTTATCCCCTTTTCACTGCTACCTTTCTCATTTTCTCTGGGAATTGTCTTCCAGCTGCCATTTTTGGATATCTAGGCTTGAGAATCCTATCTGCATCCCCTGGGATACCAGCGTTTGACCTGGGGACAGAGTTGTGCACTATGAGTTGCTCTTTCTCCTATGGCGCTTTCACGTGTAGCCCTTAGAGACCGCTCTGTGGATCCTACCTTCCCCTGGCACGATAATGCGACTTGCACCCTATAGGCATTTCATTTACTCGTTTCTGAGTCAAGATGGAGATGCTGAGCTACCCCCATTCTTACCTGCCCCTTGACCGGTGAAGTGAGGGGTCAGACTAGGCAGACGGCTGACAATGTCCTAAGCATTTCCGCTGCAGTGTCAGTCGGAGTCACAGTGGAGTCCTCACTATGTCCTGTTAGTTGCATGAATTCAGTCAGGTTTCTTGGTCTTTTTAAGCTTCGTTGTCTGTGTTCAGAAAAATCCAATTAGTGTCAGTCTTCATCCCATTCTTTGAGAAAAGGTTCAAATAGAACCATTTGTCAATTAAGCGAGGAAAGCAAGTTGCTTACGAGAAGCTGGGCCTTTTATTCTGGGCGCTGATCATAAAAGGGTTAATAAGCAGAAGAGATTCGCCTGTGATCGTGGAAGGTATTGATTAGAGCTAGAATCGTGTCATGCCTAAAGGAAGGGGAGGTAAGACCATTAGACAGTGTGAGAAGTGCAGTGCAGATGTGAAAACGCACAGGTGGATGGGAGGAAGGAAGGGGACTGCATGATATGCAGAGCTCCTCCAAAAAGGGGACATTTGAGCTAAATGAATGTAAATGGTATAGTTCAGTGCCAGGCGGTTTTAAGAGCCCCACAAATACCTGCTGGTATTTGTAAAAGCTCCACTGCAGTTTGCTATCTGAAAGTGGTTCTAATCACCTCTTTTAGACTCTTTTCTGCAGCCTCCAAGCAATAGAAAAAAACAGGAAAGTGAAATGCTCAGAGAAAACAGCTTTGTCACTCCTCGCCTGCGAATGAGACATGGCCTTGCTGTGAGTCAGAAAATAGGGCCGCCCCTGGGTTGGATGTGAGCTCTGGAATTATCCTTGACAAGAGGCTTTGGATGAAGATGTTTCCTCCCAACATTCTGTGAGATGCTGCAGTTTAGTGGGCATAAATAGTTGGAAATTGAAACTAGCTCTGGTCTGAGTAAGAGGGAAATGGGACCTCCCTGTGGCCACAGAAGCCCTCAGGGTGTCGTTGGCATTTGTAAGGAAGGTGCTTTCTGAAGATCCAAATGCCTATCCATTCGGACTCACCTCTCTTCCTGTGACCTGCCTAGGGGAAGTACTTGACTTTTAACTCCTGGCATTGCCGGGATTGTGGCACCTGCTGAGCTCCTCCTTGCACACCATTCCCCACAGCCACGCAGTCATCGATGCCAGTAATTTCATCTCTTTATCATCTCCATTCTGTCTGCTTCCTCTAGCCTTCCGTTGGCTCTCTCCCTGTAGTCCACAGATAGCTCAACTTGAAGCTCTTGACTAAATCATTTTCTCTGCAACAATCATTCTTCCCCTATATCCTGAGGATTTTGGAGAAATAGCTAAGAAAATATTGCAGTAGGTTCCTGCATCTAAGGTATATGGACTGAGTAAACAATGTCAAAATTAGTTCTGTGAAAGAAATTAAATATATGCAAATGTTTTGATTGTATAAAAGATACAAATTTAAATAATTGATGAATTCACAGTTAACTTTTCATTGTGTATTTATTAAATCAATACATGAGAAGAATAGATCTCTTGCCCATAGAGGTCTATGGCATCATTGTGTGTAAGTGATTTTTATCTTGAACAAAGTCTAGGAGTACTATCAGGAGACAGAGGCTGATGACTTCATTATTACTTGGCCCTGGCCATGGCGCGCACATACTCCAGTTGAGATCAGAGACTTGTTGCTGGGTTTGGGGAGAGATTACTGCATGCAGCCTTACTGAGCAATATGGCGATCTCTGAATTTGGGGTAGAGCTACAGCAGCAACATCCTGAGCTTTGTTTTCCTGCTAGATTCTGTGCAGAAGGATCATCTGCTCTGGGTCCCACCTGGGCACCATTTTTATCTTGGGTGTTTACTGGAGTGGAATGTTCTCAGTTAATAGAGTAAACACGGAGGGGCTTTAAAGGGCAGTTTTGCAGATTTGCATTCCCGAGAAGGCTTGTGTCGGGCTGTTACCATCTCTCCTTGTTCTCTTTATTCAGCATGAATGTCTGGAACGTGCAGTTGTTCTGCTGGTTTTATCAGATTTGCTGTCCCAAGGTACTACAGGGGAAATAGCTTCATTATTAACATAATAAAAGAGAGGGCTGATGCTTGTGGGAGCTGCATATTTCTAGAACTTGGCCTGTGATACATGCTGGCTGCTGATTAGAACCCAGCTAACAGTGGCAGGAAATCAAAGGAGAAAGTGGTCCACGTGAACACAGCAGAACGCTCTGACAGCAGCTGGAGTCCCTGCTCAGTTCAGAGTCTTCCTGTAGAAGAAAAAGGGATAGGAGAAGGGATCTTAACAGAGGAGGAGCCTTCTTCCTGTGGGTTACACAACTTCTGTAGCCTTAGAGCTGTGCAAGCAAGTGCTGACCCTTGGAGGAAGACCACTGATCTGTGCCTGCACCCTGTGGCCATTTATTTGCTTTTTCGTGTGGCCTAAAGGTGCACCCCATTCACCTTCTCACAGGGGAAAGGCTTCTCAGAGGAAGGAGAAGGAATTGTCCTTAATATTGTCATACTCTGATTTTAAAAATTAGGTGCAGTAGTGCAAAATATGACATTGCAAACACTGAAATCATCTGCAAGTACAAAAATAAAAGTGTAATTTCTCCAAATGCGCTTACATGATCCCACTGTTCTCTGCATAAATACCTGTGTCTTGATAATCTATCTGTTCATGTACACTGATAGTAATTATTATTTTTTAAATGTACATAAATGAAATAATAATGTTTCTTAGGTTCTTCAATTAATGTAGTTTGAAAATCTTATGAAAGGTAATGTCTGTACATGCCACACTAATGTATTTATTATAACTGTTATCTAGTATTTCAATTATATAGGCATTATAATTGATTGACAATTCATTTATTTAGAAGATTAAAAGAAAACTTTTGATGAATTGCAGCAAGAGTTTTGTCCTTTGTTGTTTCTTGTTTTTCCCCCTTCTCCTTTTGGGCTTCTCACTCCTCTTGATGTGGTGGGCTCAATAATGGATGATGCTTCAAATGTTGTTCATGTGTGAGGAACCTGTGAATGTCACCTGATGCATAACAAAAAGCATTTTGTAGAAGTGAGTAAAATTTTAGAGATGGGGGAATATTCCCCTAGAGAAGGTGACCTCTAGGTCATCACAATAGTCATTATTAAAGGAGTTCTGGAAAAATTGGAGGGATGGACAAGAGCAATGTGAACACAAGAGCAGAGATTATATTGATGTGGCTGTCAGCCAAGGAGTGTCAACAACTTTTAGAAGCCAGAAGAGATAAGGAAGAGATTCTCTTCTGGAGAATCCTGAGGGAATCATCTTGATTTGAGCCCAGAAAGGACACGTTTTGGACTTATGCTGCTTTAAATCATTTAAGTTTGTGGTGATTTATAACAGTGACAATAGTAAACTAATGCACTTGGCTTAACTGGTTGTATTTGTTTGGATGATTGTAAATTGAATTTCTTATATTTTTTTCTTAGATATTAACTCATCTGTTATTCAATTTTGCAGGAAAAAAGGGACGAGCCAGTTTCAGATTACAAAGCTCATTTAGAAACAGTATTTGTGAATCATTCTGGGGTGGCAGTAGAGCAAGGACTATTTCCTGCAGGGCGAAAATGGCATTAACTGTTCTATTTATAAGCGGACTTTGCTCTGAGCTTAGCAGTCTAATTAAGAAGCATAAACTGGGAAGGCAAGTTACAGATACGGTTGGGTTGGTGGCTTTATCAGAGCATTTAAAGGACTCCAGAAGAGGAAAATACTCAAAAGGCTAACAGTATTACATCTCTCCAGTTACAATTACAGAAGCCAAGTCCAAAGGGATCTTTTTGTCCTTATTTTAAACTCTAGCTTAAAAGATAAAGAATGACAACTTCTTTACCCCAAGTTGCCTGACTTCGTGGCAAACAAGCCAGGACACTTGAGACTTCATCTATTTTTATCTCACTCTATCAATAATCCCTTTTGGGACATGGAGGGGCTAAAATGTTTTCCCACTAGAGGAAGCCCATAAGATAATGACTAATGTGGACTGGGCTCCAAGGGATTCTTCAGTAAATTGCTCCCCCAATAAACATCAGGGAGTCAAAGCTGAGGTGAATCTCACATCATCTTTGTGGATTCTAGAACCACCTTACCTACCTTAAGCTCTACTAAACCAACAAATCTCTTGACACAAAAATGTTATTTCTCTAGTGAGGGCTGTTCCTGTAATCAGGAAGAAGGGGTATCCATATACTACACAATTGACACTGGAGTCATTTTCAGAAACTCTTACTGTGTGATGCTCCTTCAGTGAACTTGTTGGGGTGAAACTTAGTCTCTAAATTGAGAGTCCTCTTCCAAGGAAGAAATGGAATAATCTTAGCATTTTTAAATTTCCCTGTACCAAAATGGTTATGCTCTTCAATAGGCAGACATGGAGATGGTTGGATCTCAGGTGTGTAGTATCCCTGATCTTTTAAGAATACCTGTATGTTTATGGGCTGCTTCTACTGATATATGAAGAGTTAAAAGTGTGGAGCTATTGGAGGGAGGGCTGGGTAGGGGAAGGGACAAAAGGAGAGTGGGAAAGGCCTTCTCACCTTGACAAGATACGTAGGTGCACAAAATGCTAAACTTCATTGTAAACCTTAAATTTTGCACTTATACATATCAATAAAATGGGGGAAAAAAGAAAAAAAGAACAGTCCAATTAATTCTTCTAAACCTTTTCCTCACTTACCCAAACATTCACTGGAGTCTAAAGTGATTCCAGTATTCACACCAATTGCAGGAGACTTGATTAAACAGAGCTTTATAATTCTGTGTAGCAGCTCTTATAACACCTCAATCCTATCTGTTAAAAAACCATTGGATGAAGTTGAAGATTCGTGCAAGACATATGCATAATTAACAAAATTGTGACATCAAATTTTCCTTTTTTTCCAAAGCCTAATATTTTGTTGAAAGCATTCACTGATTAAAAATGGATTATAGTAATATATTGTTCTCAGATTCCATTAACATTCCAATTGATATAGAAGGTCTGAGTGTGTTTGCTGTTACTGGCAAATTCAACAAGGCACCTGCACTGAACACAATTTTACCCATGTTCCTTTGCTCCCCCAGACGTTGCTCCAGTATTTGCAGCCCTTTGATTTTCTTCAAATTCTCCTCTCTTTCCGCATGTAGATGGCCTCCCTCTCCCACCAGACAATGCTCTTAATTGACTTAACCTCTCACAGCAGCTCACACAAAAAGGTCACCAGGTTTTTATTGCAAAACTTCAGCTTTCAAGGGAAAAATGTCTACTACTTAGAACATGACCTGATTGCTAAAGGGATTTCTCTCACCTGAGAGAATAAAAGCTGCTCAATGTTTTCAAAGGCAATTAAGAGATTTCCTCACACTCTCAGGAGACAGCAGATCCCAGATTCCAAATTTTTCTTTAATAGCTTTGCCCTCTTGTGACTTCACTATGAATCCAGAGCCAGAGCCTTTACCTTAGGTAGACGGTCATGAACAATTCTGTTTTCTTTCTTTTAATATAAAGATCTAAAAAATATTTATTTCTGACAGCTCTGCGGGCTAGCAAGTTCAAGATTAAGGTGCTGACTAGTTTATTTCCTGATGAAGGTTTTCTTCCTGACTTTTCTGATTGACTGCCTTCTCTGTCCACAAATGATGATGATCAAGCTATTTCTCTTGTCTTATTCACCTTTTAATCTCATTTTGATGGCCCCACTCTCAGGACCTCATTTAAGCCTACTTACTTCCCAAGGTCCATCTCCAAAGACCATCATGTAGGGGAATAGTGTCTCAACATATGAGTTTTAGGAGGTCAAAAATCAGTCTATAATCGTCCCCTTGTTTTCCATCTTCTTGTGTGTAATATGATTTAAAATATATAGATATGTATGCATATATTTATGAATATAATTATGTACCACAACACGATATTTTGGCCAATGATGGATTCAAATAGAAGAATAATCCATAGGATTATAATGTTGCCAGGAAATCGTTGCCATTTAGTGATACCATAGCTACACGAACAGGCTTTTAAAATTAATTGACACCTTACAACAGCCTCCAGCTTTAGGACTCCCGAATTATGCTAAGCTTTTTACCTTACTTGTTAGTGACCGTAACAACAAGACATTAAGAATCATTATCTGTCCACAAGGGTGAAACAGACATATTGCACATTATAGACTGCAATAAGACCCAGTAGCTGAAACATGTCTTAGTTCTGTAGAAGAAAGAGCATTATCACCCGGCTGGGTTGAGGTTCCCTTTGAGTTGGCTTTAGGAAATGAACTTTTCTTCTAAGGTCTATGTGCTATGAAAAGTTTATTATGTCCCAGTCAAACTCACATTTTTTTTTTCAAGTAGACTAACACTTGATGAAATTTTCTCCTGACTCCATTTGCTCTCCTAAAATGCTGCAATGTAAATAACTCAGCTGTTTTGTTCCCTCTGCTTGAAGATTGTAAGGATCATGATGGTGTGTAGGATGCTCTGCTGAATAACTCTGAGGCAATACTTCTGCCTGATGAAACTTATACTAAGTATGCAGGAGGAAAATATCAAGAAAGGTATGCTATGAGAACCTGCTATGAAGTTACAGGGGAAAACAAACCTTCTCTATTTTAAGTCAGATAAGCCTGCAGAACTTTTGGTCTCATCCGACAGTGACCTGTAGATAAAAATAGATTAGTAAATATTTATACAGGTAGCAGATGTGCCTTGAGGTTGTTTCTTACGTTGGCATACTATGGTAACAGAAGTTTGTCACTTCTAGCGGGAATCCCATCAGAAAGAAACCTCAAGGAGATACATTCCTTTCTGTTGTGTAACCATCACAAACGGTCACATTAAAATTGAAATTCACATTCATAAACCTAAGCCAGAGTATCAAGGAAATGCCCTAATGATATTTAATGCTAAGGTAGTGAGTACTGAATGTTAAGGTGTTCAATTCGAATAAGCTCTGTAAGATCTGATTCAGATCAAATCATATAGGATCAAATCATTTATTCAAGAAACAATGCTATTCACCTGAAAAGCAGAATTGGCATTGAAAATGCAAATTTAACACAAAACCTAGATGATCGGAAAGCCCAGGTGGCTTCTTAGTCCTTCAAATGATTGCTGTTAAGTATTCTACACTTCACGACTCACCCTATTATGAAAAATCAGCAGTGGGGTAGTTGTTCTAAAATTCCAAAACTGGTTTAGAAGTATCATCTTGTTTGTCAAATCCAGAATCTTGGAGAAACTATGAAGATTTCAGGTGGCTCATTTCTACCACCTGCCAGACCATTGGAACAGCTGTACTCACTCTGTTCAGCTGCTGCCCTCAATGGGCTACCAATATGTTCCCCTAGTTGTGAATCTGTTCTCAGGATGGATGGAGCCTTCCCATGCACATAAGTAGTGCTGCAACAGTAGCAAAAAAATGTATTAGAGATAGTGTTTCCTTTATAAGATCTGGAGAAATTTTCAGTGACAGAAACACCTATTTTGCTGAGCAAATTATAAAGCAATTATAATTAATTATTATAATTATAATTACAATAATAAGGTATGGAGAACATAATAGTGTTGCTGTTGTCCTGTTCATCCTGTCTTCTGAAAAAATTATGGCAGTTTAAGACTAACACTGGCAAAATTATCTAAAGAAATTGGTTGTAAAAGTTGGTAACTCAGAGACTTACACTCCTGGTGATAGAAACTCATTTATTTTCTGTAGTTGCAAATTTTGGTATGATGCAATATTACAAAGCTAATATACATTATGCTAAAGCAGATTTATACCAAATTAAAAAAATTAAAAAGTCTTCCATAACTGCAGTGATCTAGGACTGGACTTTAGGTGTTCTGAAGCTGATACCAAATAAAGACTGCTCTTAAGACTCAGGGGAGACCACGCCAAACTCTCACCATTCGTACTAGAACAAAATTCAAAGTCCTAAGTCTGGATCTGTGTGTCCCAGTTTAAGAGGACCCTTCTAGACTGAACTGCACAACATCAGGGGAATCTTGATTTAAATTTGGCCGAGGAGAATGTCACAGCATCAGTTAACATCTTTAACATAGACAGTTTTTCAAGGTTAAATAGCAAGAGTCTTCCTTGTCATGAAGTCCGTATTCTTTCATCTCTTCTATTCCTTGTTCTTCCATTTTGTTTTTGTGTGGCAGGATAATGGTATGTTAGAATCTCACAGTCAATAACTATTACAGGAAGTTTATGATGAACCAAAATTCTTCCATGACTTTAGAAATCTTCAAGTCTACGCTGTGACTGAATTCACCAGAATCCCAGGTGTGACCATCTGTTCAGATTGCACAGCTGGTCCTTACTATGAAATTGAACATCTGGACACACTTGTTCTTACTCCTCCTTCACATCTAACTCACCTACGGACTGAGTTGATCAAGTCTTCTGACTGTGTTGCAAGCAGGCCATGTAGCAAAAAAAGAGAACTAAACAGAGCTATTCTGTAGAATGCCTATTTTCTTATGTGTTGTGGCAGCCTTCCAATACATAATAACTCAGCATCAATCTCTTGGTTAGCAACTGCCAATGCCTGTATTCTTGCTAATGGCTTCTTAAATGAAATCACCCAAGGGGGAATCTTACGTGCAAGTCCAAAGTGTGTTGTTATTTGTGGGGGAACTGAACCCTCAGTCACATGCATGGACCATTCCATACCTTGATAAATAGAGAACAAAAATCCAATGAAGACTGGCGATTTTAATGGTACCACTGTTATCCCATAACTGGTAAGAAAGTAAACATTATTCCACCTCTCTAAATCTACATTGTAGATTAAAAATAAACTTAGCAGCTGTCTTGTCACTGGAACCCAACACCCGCACCCTTAGGGCAAAAGGTTTATTTTTAGCTCACAGTTCAGAGGTCTCAGCCCACTGGCTGTGGTGGAAGAGCCCAAGAAGACAGCCTGGTGGAGGACAACCGCTCATCCCCCCATGGCCAGAAAGCAGAGTGAGAGAAGGGTAGAGCCTGGGAGGGAGATGTAGCCTTCCATGTCATACCTCCCAATCACTCACTCCTCCCATCAGGCCCTACCTCTTTCTGGCACGGGAAATCATCAGTAGATCCACTCACTGATCCAATTATCCTCAATGATCCAATCACCTTCCCAACACATAAGGTTTTGGGGGAACATCCCAGATTCAAATCGTAACAATATCATATACCAACTCTGGGGGATGGATATTATTTAAGTCTCCTTTCTCATGGCTTAGGGTGAATACAACTGAAATAATGACCAGAAATTTATCTTTGACAGCAACTTTGATTGCTCATTCTATATCTAAGTCTATGGCTGCCCAGCTAAAATCTGAATTCCCTTCTTTGAGTGGCCTTGGATAATAGGATTGCTCTGAATTCTGTAGTGGTTGAGAAAGAGGAGGTTGTGTGATCACCCCATTCCCTGCTGTGCCCGAAGAAACACCTTTGACATTGCAGAAACTCAGTTATAAGAAATTAACAGAGAAGATACCTAGTTCATCCTTTGATTTGATCTTAGCCAGTTTGGTTCAAAGGAAACTCACGTAACCTGCAGACTCTCGTCTCTTGGTATTGTGCTTCTCATAGTCTTCATTGTAACCTCCCTTGTTCACTGTATTTTCTCGAGAAACTCAATTATTTGCTTGCCGCCATCAGTGACAGGCCTGGTAGCTTCATGTGATCAAAGTGACAAAAAGGAGATGTGTAATGAAAGGAGACTTCAATGAATATGAATTACGAGCGTCCATGTTGAGACAGAACCAAGCCAGACATGATGGTCATAGAGAGTCGCTCTTTGCCTAAACTTCTGTCAATTTTTCATGTTGCAGGAGCTGACTGAAAGGGAACAATGTTTTTTTTTTCCTAAACATCCAAGTAAGGAGACCATTAGACTGAGGCAGCAGTCTCAGAGCTATAGGCTACAATCTGGGCAAATCAGGGATTAACATAAACAGTAAAGTCGAACAAGAGGCATAAATAGAAGCTCTCCACTGAGCTCTAACTAGGGCCTCTCTGCCTAAAATAAACTGAGTGTGTTTTCCTTGAGTCTGTGTAAAACCAGGTATCTCGTGCTGCTTCCGAGGAACAGTCCAACACACCTCTGGTCTGGAGTACTACCTACTTTATGAACTTTAATTTTGGTTCAGTTTAAGTCTTTTAAATTGAGCTTGCCTTAGGTTTTGCCTTTTAACAGTACTATTTAAAGCCAATGTTTGATGCTTTGGAATGAATTCTTTTCATACTTTTGTTCATTTAGCTTATTGATAAGGGTATATTTGGAAGTTGAAAGCCATACCGGTAATTTGAACAGGAAATAAATTAGTATAAATTTATTATTAAGCAATGGTTAGCTACTAAAGGAACAAATGATTTTATGGCACATAAAGGAATGGGAGATTCAAAAATCCACAGTCACTGTCTCTGGAGCTGGGGACAGGGAAGAGTATAAAGAAAACGTAGATGTTCACTTTCTCTACCCCACATATAGCTGTAGACATGAAACTCAGACCTTTGTGGGGAGATCATGGCTGCCATACACTGTGCATCCTGAAAATGGCTTAAAAAATTGGCCAGAGCCTGGAGTAAGTATAAGGGCAGCTCACTGGAGGGTATGAATGAAGTTAGCAATCAGGGCCAGCCAAATGGTAGCCGATTACATCATGGTAGAGACATGGTGGATGCCTTTCTGAAAGGCCAGAGGTGACCTACAGAAAGCGGCACTCAAGAGACACTCAAGAACTCACTGGAGAGCAAGAGCCCTTGAGCTCCAACCCACTGTCCTCTGGCAGCTGCTTAGTTGGAGGGAAAAGCACAATAGTATCAGAAGATAAAAGCTCTTCCTTGGCTGTAAGTTGGCAGCTGGCCAAGGAAAAATGTTTATAGGGTCCAGTTCCAGTATCACAAAGCAGGGCAGAGAGAGCTGGGCCTGTGGCTATGAAGCCATCAAATTGTTAATTCACACACTCACCCAAACACAAGTAATAAAAAATGAGGTATAAAGAATATGCACTAGGCTGAAGGCACAGTCAAATACTTAAATTCCGAGTGCAATTTACTGTTCTACAAGTTGCTTTCCTTATCTAAAATTATACTATGGACATCTATCATTGTCAGTGGATACAGATCTATCTTTCCTTTGTGTAGCTGCAAGGTATTCCATTGTATACCTGCTCTGGAATTTAATTTACTATTTTCTTACTGGTGGACATTTAGGCTTGTTTCAAAGTTTCCATCATGATGAAAAAATACTGCAATAGACATTCTTGCTATTTTTCTTAAAAATAATGTGTATACATGGAAAAAATTCTGGAAGCATATATACAAAAATATTACTGTGATTGTTTTCAGAAGTGGGAGAGTTTGGAGAATGTTCTTTCTCTCCCCCCCCCCCCCTTTTATATTTTTTTTACTTTATTAAGACCTATACCACTGAGACTGTTTTTTATAGACATGTATAGATTTTATCATTAGAAACTACAAAGAAAAAAGGTTCAGAGGTTTTAATGTTGGAAAAATGTAATTTAATCTGAATTTTATATGCCGTTCTTGTATATACCAGATTCTACATGCAGGTATTTCTATGACAAACATTCCTCACTTCGGTGGAACAGCGACTGTAGGACACAGTTCCATCAAGGCATATAGATGTGTTTTCTGAGACTCATTGTCTCCTGAGACAGTGTCTGGAAAAAAAGACAACCCCTTCTTTTTATCCAGACCTCTCTCCTGGTGCTCAGGGTGATGAAATCGGAGGAGAAGGGCTGTCCTGACTCTCATTTACTCAACTGCGAAGTTCATTGGGCAACTGAAATAGAGGGGGTGTGTACCTATGTTTGACCTTTCATTCTGAAGAGAGGTGATGAGGTTTGTGGCTTTGGAACTGATGGGATTGGGAAACGGAAGAAGTCCGTAGGTTTGTGGGCAACAGGCAGATGGCAGTTCAGTTTCCATCCAGTGAAGCCTTGATGATTGATTGATTTAAAATAAGTAACAGATTTGAACAGGTTTAAGTATCTCGTCAGAGCTCTCTATATCCTAAAGATAAATTCCTTTGCCTAACATTTTGCAATAAAATTTCAGAGTCAGGGGATGGAGTTCAGTTGGTAGACCACTTGCCTAGCATGTGGAAGGTGCTGAACCCAATTCCCAGTACCACCTAAATAAATAAATAAATAAATAAATAAATAAATAAATAATCATAATTAAGGTCAGAACCTGTTGTGACCAAGCTCCAGGCTTTGCTTCCTTCCCCAAAAGCTCTCTCTCTCTCACTCTCTGTCTCTCTGTCTCTCTGTCTCTCTCTGTCTCTCTGTCTCTCTCTCTCTCTCTCTCTCTCTCTCTCTCTCTCTCTGTGTGTGTGTGTGCTTGTGTGTGCTTGTGTGTGCATCCTGAAGGAACCGGGACAGGTATAAACAATTGGTGCTAAGTCTTGTTCTGATGACTACTCTCCTTTTCTGGGTCTACAAGGACACTCCGATGCCTCCTGGGACTGGGAAGGTACAGGTGAAGTCTGCTTTATTTCCTCTTGTGGCAGATAACTTGTGACCTCCAGAAAAGGAACAGATGTCCCTCCCCAGCTGGCAGGGAGAATGGACGCTAGGCAGGAGAATCACAGTGGAAAGACAACAAAGAACATAATGACAGGCTATTTGGGGGATAAAAAAAAAACAACTGTAGATAACACAGGCAAGTAATAACTATCATTTTTAAGACAGCAAGGCTTGGCCCTCAGGACCTTTGCTCTCTCCATGGTCCTGAAAATAGCTCTTTCCTGTGGGGCCTCCTGGACGGTCTGTGCGTTCTGCAGCCGCGCTGTGCTCGGCCATCTGGGATGAGCCTTTAGTCTGCCCACCACCTTCTTTGTATTGAAAGCTTTAGGATAAAGAAAGAAAAGGACCGAGAGCACTTAAAGAGAGCACGTTCTCTTCCTGACATCTTTTTGTTTTGCTGAGATTTTGTCTCCAGTGGGGTCACACCGAGGACTTGTTACTGTCAGAGGTATGAAGCAAGCCTGGCAATTAATGTGAATTAAATGTTTACTTCAGAGCAGCAGCTCGCGGAGTCAGGTGATTTCACCGATTTCTCGTTTTCTCTCCGTTACCGTTCTCAGACGGGGTGCTGCCGATCGTCTTTACAGAAACCCTGGGAAACGCGGGATAATGAGTGTTTGTGCGCTGGCGACTCTTGGCATGTGGAGCGTAACTTAAGGGCAACATCATTCATGGAGGATAATGAGGCCCCTCAAGGTGGGAAGGTGCATGGGGCTTAATAAGATAGTCATGGATGTTTGTTTGGGAGCGAGGCCAGACCTACGCTCTTCAGGGGCGCCTAGGGCTGTAGAGCCCGAGTCTCCTCCGTGCGAGGTAGGTAGAGGCGCTGACATTTGAGCATCTGAAGGTGGCCACGGAGGACTCATCGGTGGCGTTTGAGACAATAGGACTAATTATTCAGGGCAGCACTTAGGATCGGTGCTCTGGTGCACTCTTCCAGGATCACGGGCACCGACAACAGCTTGTCGGAGGAAGGTATTATTTTCTATCCTAGGGTGACAAGCCATCTAGTCATGTCTCCTGCCAAATCCTGCATTCTAAGGGCTCTAGTTAGACTCTCAGTTCAACAGTCATTTCAGCTGCCTTAGCTTCTCCCCTAAACTCTGACTGTGTTGGCTTTACTTTCAGGCTCTTCCCTGTAGGGCTGCGGCCAAAAAGCTGCCTGAGGAAATACCCTAATTTTGATGAATCTTAATACTAAATAAGCACACAGCACATGGCCTTGTTTTCAGATACAAACAAAGCTGTTTGATATCCACTTTTTCTAAGTCTGATACTTAATATACCTGTGAGAACAGTAGAGTAGCTATTTTTATCTGCATTTTTATAGAAGTAGAGACAGAAGTTTACCAGAGTGGCTACACAACTGCCGAAAGCCACTCAGCCAGGGACCGGCAAACTGGACTCTGACTTTAAGACTACCCTCTATCTTCCCGGTTCAAACCAAAATGCTGCCTAAAATTTCATCTGCAACGTGTGCTTTATGAACCTTTTCACTTAACAGACCCTAAAACAAGAGTCAGGAAGAAAATTAATCCAGAAAAGGGCTGTGATTGTGAAGGTGAGGGAACTGCTCAGCATCGGGACCCTGTGACATCTCTGCTTCTGGAGAAACCAGGGCTGTTCTCCAGCTGCTTGACTCTGTACCAGGGAAGCAGCATATACCTTTGTGTGTGCACTGATTGTATTCTCAGAGTCCAATGGGTGACTGTCCACATAGCGAGCTCTCCTGATTGAGACTAATGGCTGGTGTGGGTGGGTGGAAGGATTCCTGGCACAAAGTCAGGTTTCTTTTTCCTCGTAGACAAATGTCTGGTATGATGACCAGGGTGTGCCTCCCTTGAGATTTTTGAGTGCCCAGGACAGCAATTGGGTTCTCTGTGCCAGTAGCATAAAAACTAGAAAAGATTGTCATTCTGTGATGTAGTAATCATGACAAACACTTATTGAGGCGTAGGTGTGTATGTGTGTGTCTGTGTGCATGTGTATAATTTCTCATATGATTTAATATTTACCATGAACCCACAGAATGGGTATCATAACTGATGCCTATTTTGTGGATGAGAATATGCTAATAGCGAGGCTCAAAGTGATTAGGTAACTGCTCAAAGACCCACAGCTCTAGAAGCAATATTTGTCTGCAGATTTGTCCACTCTGCTTTACTTAATGCACAGGTCAATTTTAGGTCGTTTGTTAGGCCCAAGAAGGGAACATTGAATGCTTGATGTGACAGCTCATTGTGGCTGATCCGTTCTTGACAATGCTACTTGTTCTTCAATTGTGACCAGAGCTGGCCTTTTCAGAACCTTCTAGTAGATTGCCTCAGTTTAGGAAATGAGGGTCGAGAGGATGTTGGCTTACCAAACGTATAGCCCACATCAGCACAGCTAATCTGTAGCAAACTTGCTGGGATAGAATTTTATTAATATCATCATGCAGATCAAGAAATGGAAGCCTGGAGATGTTGTCACCTGGCCACGGTCACAAAGCTATCAAGTATTGGTGCATGATTTGAACATCTGTGTCATCCCAGTCCTTATGGGTGTTGCAAGTGTGACCAAGACTCCTGTCTGGGATCATTGTGTCAGTGCATGAAACACAGCTTCATCACTCAATAGACATTTATCACATGGACAGATACATGGATACAACAAGCCTTCTGTGAGGTTTGACTTCTTCTGAAGGGTTTTCTTTCTAGTACTGAGAATTGAGCCTGGAGGCTTTTGCATGGTAGGCAAATGCTCCATCACTGAGGCATATTCCTCATACTTTTTATGTTTTGTTTTGAGACAGTCTCACTAAGTTGCCAAGGCTGGGCTTGAACTTGGGATCCTCCTGTGTTAACCTGTCAAGTAGCTAGGATTACAGGTGTGTGCCACCATGCCTGACTCACCTTTCTCTTCTGTAGAGGAATTCTAGGTCGATTGCCTGGAGGGAACGTTTCCTCATTTCGTTATCTGGCTGTTGCTATTATCAGCGGTGTACGGCTGAGTTTTCTGAAATCGAGAAGCAAGAAGGACACTGAACTGACCTTTTCCTCCAAGTTTGCCACCAAATGTTTTCAGAGCAAACAGGAGGATTAATGATAAATATTTCAAAGCTTGAATGCAAGTTTTACAGTACCACAGCCTTACAAATGTGCTAGTTCTGCTGCAAATCTCCTGTAGGAGTGCATTAAGGTGATTCACAAGAATAGAAAATCTATCCTCGTCAGCCAGGGCCGAGCAGGACAGATTACCGATGGACACGCTATTATACCTGTTCTTAGTACTTTCAAAATTACAGCTGGCATTTATTTCTAATAAGTCATGGTGAAATAGGTGAGCTAGTTTATCCGTGCTGTAAGATAGAAAAATCTGCTTTTTTAAAAAACCACATCATTTTCTGTGGGTTTATAATAGATAAACCATGTAGGACAGGGAGTGTTCTATTACAAGGCCTGAAAGAAGGTGCCCTGGAGAATCAACATGACTCGATAACAAGCTCTTGGTCAGGTACATTTTTTTATACGAGGCTGCATATAGCTAATACTCAAAAAATGCAAAGGGATAATGTTATTTGCAACTATCAAGTGCCAGGAATTAATTTCACGGTTTCTAAAAATGTGTGAGAGAAAGCTATTGATCATGGAGCTACCTAAAGTGAATGAGAGGGCTTGTGTGTATGCCTATGACTGTTTCCTCTCCTCTTACCTTGACTGCTTCTCTTAGCCTCTTCCAATTACGGATTCCATCCTTAAATTCTGTTTGGCACTGGGCTTACCTATTTGGTGAGGCAAACGTACACTTTCTTGTGTTCCGAGTTGGCTTAATAAGAAGGTCAAACGAATGGAAGGAACAAACTCAAACTATGACTGTGTACAGAAGTTCCACCTCTGCACTGTTGGTGGGATCATGTGTTCTCTTTACATACGTAGAACACAGCTATTGTTTTCCACAATTACTGTTACTTGTGGGGAAATTGAGGTATAATGCTGTTTTTTTAAATAAATACAGATCAATGACAAACTAACGGTCATAATATTTAACTGAATAAATCCATGAAACCGAACATTATAAGTACAATGGAATACTATACTATTGAAAAGGAACAATGTGTGACCATGTATATTGATTCAAAACCATTTCCAAGGTACAATGTAAAGTGAGAAATGTTTAACACAATAAATACTTTTGGCTAATGTTTGTGTGAAGAAGAAAACAGATACATGTTTTTCTCTTGGTCCATCTATCCATTTTAATGTACTGAGGATGAGGAGGAGGGTTCTTTAAGGAAGCTATATTAGGTTGCTTGGGTTACCCCAACAGATTGAGTAGTTTAAACAACAGAAATGTACTTTTTCCACAGTTCTGGAGCTTGAATCCCAAATTCAAGGTATAAATAAGATTGATTTCTTTCTTTCCATGGCTTGCAGGTAGCCAGTTCTCACAGTCCTTTCCCACAGTCTTGCTTCTGGACACATGTCCCTAGTGTGTTCTGTGTGTCCTAGTCTCTTCTTTGTATGAGAGTACTGTATTAGTCAGGCTTTCCCTTCTGGGACAGAGTACCTGAAACAACCTAAATATTTCAGTTTGGGAGAAGCACTCAGTTTCACCTCCAGCTAAATACTTTAACTTGGCCTCTGAGAAGGCAGTGGGCAGGGCTCCTAATTCCTCTGTTTATTTTGGCTCACGGTTTCTGAAGTTTCAGTTCATGAGGGGGCTGTCTCTAGGCAGAAATACCACGGCAAAGGAAAGCTGCTCTATTCATGGCAGTCAGAGAGAAGAGGGCAAGGAAGAGCTAGCGAGAGTGGACGAGGTGGGGGAATGCAATCTTCAAAAGCATGCCTCAAGTGACCTCCTTTCTCTCTGGGCTCTACCTTCTAACAAGCCTGTTCAGCTATGAAGTCATCGAAGGATCAACCCATTGGCAACCTCAGTTCCCTCAGACACTGAATAGCCTCCTTAGGCCCCACTTGTGAACATTGCTGCTGGAATGTCCCCCAAGCCTCAGGGGTTTGGGTGTTGTGAAGTACCTATGGGATCATGTGCTGTTAAGCAGTGGGGCCTGGTCAGAAGAGCTGAGTACCTGGGGCTTGACCTGAAAGGTTAGGGCTAATCCCACCCTTCTTCCTGGACTCTGCTTCCTAGCTGCTATGAGGTGAATAACTTTTCCTCAGGTTAGGCCTTCGACATGTCTTCTGCCATCGCTGGCTGTCCAAGAATGGACCAAAACCTTCTGGAACTTCTCCCTGTTCCCAAACCTTTTCCTTCTTTAAGTTGTGACAGTTGGTTATTCTGTCCCAGCAGTGAGAAAGTAACTAATATGGCTGCTTTGGGGATTCAGCTCTTACCCCGTGAGTCTTTGGGGGGACACTTCATATTTAAACCTTAACAAATACTGGTCATATTAAATTCATGCTCATCCTAATACCTTCATTTCACTTTAATCACACCTTTCTAAAGGTCTCATCTTCAAACACAGTCACATTCTGGGGTACGGGGACTAGGACATCAGTGGATAAATTTGGGGTAACTCAGTTCAGTCTATAACAGAATCCCAAATACCATTTTCAGCAGTTATCTTGGAAGAAGAGGATTGTGACCCTTGGATAGGAAGGAGATATATTTTTCACTGTGTTTCTTTTAAAAGTGCCAGACTAGGTTTCATTGCTAAATTTTCAATAATCATGAGTGGTTTCAAAACAATATATTCCCAAATATTTCTGCGATCTCTTCCCAGTTACTAATCTGGCATGAATCTTGTCACCACACTGCAATGACTGGCATACTCTCATTTTACAGAGCCATGGGTTAAGTAATAGTCTCAGTGCTTAATTTATTCCTGGTAAATTATACTCACTCCCATTAAGGAAACACGTGCCAAATCATATCTGGGCCATGTACCAGCTTCTCAAAATCTTTCTTTTTTCCCTTTCACCTCTATTTATAAAATGGCTATGCAAAAATATACATTTTATATGAACAAATTTTTAAAATATAATTCTGATCCTAGCGGTAGGTTACATTCTAATCGTTACCCTGTGGCAGTGTATTTCTTCTCAAGTATAATTGGGATTCTGCTAGAATACAGAGGATACAAGTGTGTGGAAAATTGTTCCTTTTGTTTTTCTAAAGAATAGCATACAGATGGGAGACAGACATTTTGTGTCAATGCCTTCAACTTCTACCTGCTGTCTTCTAGCCGATGATTTGTTTCTTTCTTTAGGTTACCACAGTAATTATTAATTCAGACACCCTCGTCTCCTTCAACTTGATGTATGAGTTATTGAAAAAGACACTGCCCATAATCATTATTATTTCCTATAATATGTACTTATATGTGTATATATGTGCTATAAAGTGTGTATTCCAACACTTTTATAGTTGCCTAGTGATACTTTTTAACTGCAAATAAATAGAACCATGCTAGCACAGAAAAATTGACATGGACCAAAAATCTAGAAGGGTCTCTGGACCTCTCATAGTCGTATTCTTGGTACTCTCTCATTACTTGAGTTGTCACTGCCATGGGCTGCAGGTGGTTGCCTGGAAGTACCTGTCCACATCCAGCTGAAGGCTTTCATCTGGCCTTGGGGTCATAAGCAATCAATGGGTAAGAGGTTTTGATGCCTCAGAAGTGGCTCTGCCAATCATAGGCAGAAAATACTCATCTTCAGGCTCTTAGCGCCTTATCTGGGTTAACTCTTCATTGCGCGCCCTGCATTAGTCCCTAGAGTTCTCTGTAGGATTGGGGTTCATTTGCCCATGGTGGTACCTTGTGCAGTGATACCCTCTTTATTAGCTTCCTTCCTTTCCCTAACTCCCTCCCTTTCTCTCTCTCTCAAGAATTTTCTAAGATCATCTCTCAAATAAATTACTTACACGAATGTCCTTGTCACAGGCTGTGCTCCTACATGCCACTTTAATATGTGTCCTCTCCTCTCTCAAAAGAGAACTTTTATGCAATGTTGGAGGGAATATAAATTCATGAAGCCACTAAGGAAGTCAGTGTAGACATTTCTTCAAAAACTAAAAATAGAGCTACCATTTGATCCAGCTGTGTCACCTCCCAGTATATCCCGAAGGAATTAAAGTCAGCGTACTCTGGAGATCCCTGCCTGCCACCATTAATCATGGCGCAATTCACAAGAGTCAAGACATGAAGTCAGCCCAGGTGCCCATCAGCAGATGAGTGGATAAAGAAAGTGTGGCTTAAGTACACCGTGGCGCGTGCTTCAGTCACAGGGAAGGACAAAATTTTGTCATTTACAAGAAAATGAATGAGTCTGGGGACTGTCACAGTGAGAAAAGTCAGTAGGACTCAGAAAGACAAATATTGTACATTCTCCCTAATATGTGGAATCTAAAACATATGATAAGAAAGCGGAAGGGAGATTACAGCTAGATGAAAAGAAGAAGGAGGGAGAGGGGTGTGTAAGGTAATGGGGATGGTAAGTATTAAAATGTTATATTACAATATGACCGTGCCACAGTGAAAGCCAATATTTTATTTGAGAGAGGGAGAGAGGGAACGAGAGAGACAGACACGGAGAGATAGGGGCAGAGAGATAAGTATATAGATACACATAAATAGACACATTCCCCTCCACTCAACAGACAAATCAAATAGTGGTGACAAAGCCAGTAAAGCTTATTGTACCACCCTGGCTTCTGCGTTGTGCAAATCTTTGTTTATTTTGAAACAAAAGTTGTCAAATCCAGAGAGAAGACTCCATTGGGAAGCATCCTCGGTGTTGCATGATAGAAACCCATGCAGAGATGCTTTTCATGCTGCAGGCACTGATACTATGAGCGGCTCACAGACTGCCCTGCGAGATGCCACGTCACCCACAGCAGTCCCAGCTTGAGTCCTGTCCTGTGCTGTTGTGTTGTGAACTGACCCGAACCTTCACAGAGAAGCCAGGTTCTTAGTCCAGCTCTCAGTGGCTTAATCCTTCTCTGTAAATTTCTCTCTGCTCTTTGAATCTGGCCTCCAAGTTAATACTTTCTAAATGCAGCTTTTGTGGTGTGAACTTCTTTTCCTCTGAAGGGATATTCAGGTAAAAAGGAAAAAAGGCCAAATCGGTTTTCCTAGTTTATCTTTCAACTGTGATTTATTTCCCTGGGAAAGGCTTAAGCTCAAATGTCATTGCTGGTTCTCAATGAAGCCCTTCTCGGAGCTGAAGGGGGGTGGGGGTGCAAAGGATTCAGCCCCAGGGCACCTGGGTGGTCTGGACCTTCTACCAGACACAACTTCCTGTGCACACTGTGTTCTGCTGGAGGATGGCATTTGTTGCAAAAATTATGCAATGGTTTCTGGGGACAGGATCTCAAATGACACTTCCTTGGAGGTTGTCTGATTCATGGAAGGAGACAGCATCTGGGGATCCATGGGACGCCACCAAGGTGACCAAAGAAAGCTTTTTGGCTACCTGAGTGCTTGCTTGGAGACAGCAATTAACGGTTTCAGCAAGGTTTTAAATTCCCACTCAAGCCAAATCCAACGATGACCACACATTTGTCTTCCAAGGTCATCATCAGACGTCAGAAACGTATTTCCCACAGGGCATCACTTAACAGAGATTGTTGATGGGGAAGATAGTATTTAATTTGATGCCAGATGTGGCTCTTCAGATGAGATTCTACAGACAACTGGCTCACGGGGCTCAGAAGTTAGCTGACCTTGTGGCTATAATGGGGCAAAGGCCTCTCCTCTCCTTGTCTCTGTCTTCAGCTAGTAGAATCTTTGCACACTGATAACCTTTTTTTTGACTGATGGAGAGCCAGACATAGAGTTCCTGCTGTCTTGCCCGGGCTCCTACATATGTGAATGTAGTTGCTGCCTCTTGAGGTGGGAGATGTGGTGGATTCTAAGAAAGAGGCAGAAATGCTTTTCTGCTTGGGGAATTTAAATCCACATACCTCCATTCCCCTCCTTCTACCATAATTTCAGTACCTGCATGAGTGTGACCGTGTCTTTTTGTAAAAAAAGAAAAATAAAAGATGGGAAAGAGCTCTCACTTAGACAAGGATAAATCGCCTCTGCTGACCCTCCCTTCACCCTGGTCCCTCTTCCGGTGTCTACCAGCCTGGGACGGAGAACACTGTATCTTCCCTCAGGAGTTCTGGGTGCATTTGTTAATTTGATTCAGGGAGCTTGTAAGCACACTTCCCCAGGGGACGCCTGGGTGGCTTTCACGGACCTTGCAGCTTTGTGTCTTTATACTGGAGGTCTGTACTCTCTCACTTTCATGTTATGCTTTCTGTAGTTTTCTGTTTCTTTTCTTTTTTTACCTCTTTAATGAGTATGCTTTGTTGTAACAATAGACTACCAGAAGGAGCATTGGCTCCAGCATTTTCTTTGTAGATGAGTGGAATCTACACTGGGCTCTTGTTCCATAGAGATATGGATGCCATCGAGGGACAACATAAATCAATTGGGAGAAGGTCCTACGTGGAGAATTAAGCTGCGATTTCATGATTGCTTTGGGCCATTAACTTGTCCTTTCTTTTTAATTCGATGGAAACAGTATTTCTCTTTGGATTGTTCTAATCATTAAATGAAATAGCACATGTAGCATATTTAGAATACTTTTTGATACAGAAGGTGTTTGACAAGTATTAGCTATGCCGGTCTTTCTTTTGATATTATTTTCTTTATATTGTCATTCGGTTCTTGACAACCCCGTGAGAGCGGGAGGCGTTTCTCCATCCCATCACTGTATTACTGAGAGTCAGTGGGCACCACAAGTTGACGTTCTCAACCCTAATTATTTATCCCTACTCTGTTCTTCCACAGCATAGAAAATGGCAATTCTGCTTCTCGCCTTCTCTTTTCTCTCTTTCATCCTATGTGTATCTCTTCCTCACATCCAATTCAGGAATTTACAAAACTGTGCTACTGGTACCTTCAAAATATACCAGCCAAACACTTCTCACTGCCTCTGCCTGTTCTTCCTGGTCTTGGATTTTTCCTAGTGGCTTTCTAACTATACTCCCAGTTTATACCTTGCTGTACCACCTCCAAGTTTATCCTTAACAAAAGGGGTTCGCCTCAAATTTCTCATGTGAGAATGAAACGGAGTTCTACACGTGTGCTGCTCCTTCAACCCCCTGCAAGAAGTGTGCTAGATTTTTTTCTCTGGCGTCATGTCCTATTGCCGCTGTCCTTGGCTTACTTCGCTCCAGCCACTGCCCTGTCTTCTAGCTCCTCAAGACCACCAGGGACACAGTTGCGCCCAGGCTGCCTGTTGCAGGAATACTCTCTCTCCATCACTTGCCTTGAGCTGCTCCAATCCTTCTCAAAAGCCCACATTCTGTTGCCTCCTTCCCAGGGAGAACCCCTTTAGCTGTCTTATTTTGAACTACCCTAACCCTAACCCCCCACCTCTTGACTTGTCTGCAGAGCACTGAGCCCCACCCCAAGTAGATGAGCTCAGGGAGGTGATGATGGTGGGGACAGTGAGAAGGGTTTCTGTCCACTTTCTTTACTGCTCTTTCCCTAGGACAGCAGCGCCAAGCAAGTAGTAGCTACTCACACGGCAGGTGAATTAGCAACTTAATTCATTCACATTTTATAGGTGAGAAAATTGTGTCTCAAGAAGCGGATGCTCTCTGTATTTCTGGGTGTCACGTAGCATCCTTGGGTGTCAATGAGCATTACAAGTCATTCAGGCTGTGCAGGACAAGTAAATGGCAAATTTATTTAAGCTATATGTCATGATGTATTTGGAGATTTTCCTTACTTTTTAAAACTGCTTCTATCATGAAGGAGAGAGAATTAAGACATGAATTTGTGTTCTTCAAAATACTGCATTTAAATCTGAACTCCCAGTATATTTGGAGTCTTTAAAGATGTAACTAAGGTTAAATAAGGTTATAAGTAGAGCTTAAGTCCGGTAGGACTGGATCCTTTGGAGGAAAGAGGATAGTAGAGTTGAGTGTTCACAATGACCCAGTGAGGACTCAGTGAAAAGGGAGCCACCTGCCAGCCATAGAGAAAAGCCCAGGAGAAACCAACTTGCAGACGTTTCGACCTGAGACTCCTATGCTTCAGCCCTGAGACAGAATAAATTTCTATTGTTTAAACCCTCCCCACCCAGGCTGTGGTATTTGGCTTTGGAGGCCCTAGCAAATTAAGACAAGGAGGTAATAAATTCAAGTGCCAACTTTTTGCCTATAAAAAAAAAGGACCTGGAAAAATAGGTCGTTGGAATCCATGATCAAAGAGAACCAAATGCTAGTAGCTAGAGCATATGAGAAGAATGTGGGCAAACGCACCGCAAATGCGTGTTTGTGGAATCCGCATCGAAGTGAAACAGAAGGATTGAACGGCGACCTGTAAGTGGCTGCTCTGAAGGTGTCACCTACGTCTTCTTTAAGTTTGGCTTGAGAAACATTCACAACACGTGATGGAAATCCAGGCCTGTCTCCCACATGTCCGCGTGTCCCGAGTCTGTGATGCATGACCCCTGTCCTCTCAAATGCAAGGTGGCAGGCTGTGGGCTCCTTTCCAGGGTAACTATGATGCAGGCAATATGGACGTTTTTGAAAAAGAATATTTATTGTTTTTACAGCTGTACTTCTGCCTTCTTGGATTTAAAAAAAAATTACCTGTACCCACAAATGACTTACAGGGATTGGAAAGTGCGACTTTAAAATTCCTGATTTAAAAAAAATCTTATAAGTTTTTTAAAAAAGCTCTCCCCAGACCACAGCATTTCTCTCTCTCTCTCTCTTTCTTTCTTTCTTTCTTTCTTTCTTTCTTTCTTTCTTTCTTTCTCTCTCTCTTTCTTTTTTTCTTTCTTTCCTGGAAGAATTGTAGAAGTTAATAGCAGTTTTGAGTTGCCTGAGTTTGGCTGGGACTTTAGTCAAAATTGTGCTTGTTTCCTTCAATTCCACCTTTTTTAGCCTTTTTTTGGGAAACCAGTTTATCTAGGAAGAGATTGTATCTATGAAATTCAGAACTCTTTGTGAATTCTCCCTTAATTTTTAAAGGTATTTCGATTTGCAGTTGAAGGGCTGATGATGATGTTATGGTGCTAAGCTCCAAGGGTTGTTTGTTTTTAGATTGTATATAAAATACGAGCATTATGGTGAGACAATTACCAGTAAGTCATTGTCCAATTTCCATAAACATGTCCCTCTCAAAATTTTGCCAATTAATATTCATGCCTGCCTTGAATCTACCATTATGTGCTAATGTGCGCCTACATAGTTTATTGAAATGCACATTTTTTCCATTGAAGGGAAGGATTATTGTTTGATTCTTCATCTTGAAGTATTGGTAGAATCTTTCAATTGTAGCTATAGTTCCTTTGAAAGAAAATGTTTGTATTGCCATGCAGTCACCAATAGTAAACCATGTGACACCCGGTGAGGTATCTCTGTTCTCTTGGAGTTGTTTTATTAAAAAGCCATTCTAATTACTCACTCATGATAGTTGAGTGATTTCAAATGCATGATCACATTTTTATTTATTTATTTTTTTTTGGAGACAGGGTCTTGCTCTATAGCCTAGGCTGATCCTGAACTCAATATGTAGCCCCGGCTAGCCTTGGACCTACAGCAGTTCTCCTGCCTCAGCCTCCTGAGTTCTGGGATTGCAGGTGCATAGCACCACACTTGACCTTATGTAGTACTGAGAAATTGAATTCAAACTTGTTATTGCAAGACTGGCGCTTCAACTACTGTGCCCTTGCCCCAGCCCCTGCATAATCATGTATAATTGTCATGGGTAATGACAATTAGATAGATAAACTTTTAAGAGCTGATGGTTTAGTCACCATTAAGGAGAGATCTTAGAATCCTGCTATGAATAAAAAACATAGATTCTACTTCTCAGGCGTTAATCTACCCCAAGAAAAGTAATTCTCAAGTGGGCCATGATTTACAAATATAAAATTTACAAAAGTGATTGGAGAGAGAAATAAGTGCCAGAAAGACAATCCTGGCATAAGTTAGCACATTTTAAAATTGAGAATGTAGGTGTATGAACTACATTATAAACAAAAAACTAATGATAATAATGTCTTCTGACATGTTATCCAACTGTTTGTGTCAGAGGCAGCAAAGCATTTTATATGAAGCCTAACTTCAATTAATTCACATTAGGGAAGTAACTTCAACAGATTTCTGAGTACTGAATGCATATCCATGCATATGTGTATACAGTGGTATGCTGGCAAGTGTTTAGCAACTGGTTCTGCTGAAACTAATAGAATTCCTAATGTATAGCTTATCTGTTGTTGTAGGTTAAATAACCATACTACGGTCATTTTTAGCATCACTAAATTCAGAGGAGGGATGACTTTGGAAGGTAGCATTGGGTGCGTTTGGCCCATCACGTGACTAATTGTACTACAAAATACTACATTTAGGATAGGGAAGTGTTTTGAATGAGTCACATGCTTTTGGAACTAATAGATCTGTGATAAAATGTAGCATGTATTGCTATGTTATTTTACAGAGATGTAGCGAGCTAAAGAGGGTTGAAATGCTGATCCCAACACTCACTGATGTAACTTTAGTATGCCAGCTTATTCTCTTTAGGGCAGTGAGACTTTTGTGAGAAGGATAAGGGATTTGGGATCAGACAGGCCTGGGTATGAGTCTGACCTCTGATACTTAGTAGTATCTGTTGATAAAATTCTTAATACTTTTCAGCATCAGTTTTCTCTGTTTGGTAATGGGAGTGTTGAAAATCTCTATCCATAGGATTAGCTATAAAACATATAATGTCTAATGTGCTATTTGGCACATAATATTGATAGTTTAGTTGCTCAATATTACAAATATTTGAAACTGCTTTTTCATAGTGTGTTTGAAATGGTTGGATTACTTTGTATCTTGGGTTCTTTTTCACTGTCTAAATGTGTGGCATTTAAGAAGTATTCAATAATTTCTGTTAATTGGGTGAACACTTGAGATTTGGGTTGTTTCTGTGTTTTTCTCCAGATTGGAAATCCATGAAAAGTAGTTTTGACTATTTTTAAAATAAGATCATCTTCCATATCAAATAAGCTACTGGTGCTTCTTGATTCCTAAATATCTTTTTCAATCTGTTCCCTTCTCTTTACTTATCTGTACTCTTTCAGTTTTTCCTGTTGTCTCCTAATAAATTCTCTGCTTTCTGTCTTGAACACATTAAAGTCCCTTCAACCAGACAGTGTGCCTCTAACTCAACCTTTTAAATTCTTTAAGGACAAAGATATCCTTTTATTTACTTTTAAATTCTCAAAATTTGCACAGGATAGATGTTAAACAAATGTTTTCTTGAACATGTAAACCAATAATCCAATTTGTTTGTAAATTAATTGACACAGTTTTCTGAGTTGAAAATTACCTTTCAAAGTGGCATCACCCATGTTTCCTTGTGTTTCATTCATGTGCCACCACGCTGGATCATTAAAACCTCTGCAGTGTGCCTTGCCATGGCACATTCATTTCAGGGCTACCTGTAGGTCTGGGCATTCTGTGGCACTGTTCCTCCCATGTGAGGCAGAGTGTGGTGTGGCCTATGCTGTTCTTGCCATGTATGCTTCTTCCTGCATAAACCTATCTGGGGATGCCCTCTCCCCCCTTAGGCCTTCTTCCGTTGAGTTGAACTTCCTTCCACCTTGAGGTTACCAACAGAGTCGTTGATATCTAGTTCCTTGAGTTAGTGGAGGCTGGCTAAGTTTTATCAAGTTAAGGTCAAATACATTTGAGACTGTACTTGATCACAGGTCTCAGGGATGTATTTTCATTGGTCCAAATGAAAGCTAGACTAGAAAGATAAGAGTCCAATGCCACCATATGCTGCATAATGACATTTTGATCAGGGATAGACTGCATATGTAACAGCAGCCCCAAAACATGATGTTACCTGGTGATACCATGGCTAACTTAAAGTGAGTAAATGTGCACCGTGGTGTTTGCTCGAGAAAATCATTTGGCACTACATTTCTCAGAATCTCTTCCTGCCGTACTTGCATGGAGGGACACATGATGGTTGGTGTTCCCATTAATTATCGCTGGGTGTTACCTGTCAAGGTGTCAAAATGCTGTGGTAAGAAGATGAAAATTCCAGCAGAAATAGCGTAGGAGATAAGTATAAGTGAAGGTCTGACAGCACATTTAACAGGGGCTCATTTCTTCCAATTCTGACACCCAGAATTGTTGCAAGTGGGACTTTTATTTTTTTTTTTTTACTGTTGATTTTTATGCCGGCATGCATATGTACACTTATAGTCACAAATATATAATTCTAGTTGATTTAAAAAAGGTTCTCTAGCATAGGAATTTGGCCACTTTTATAATTTAAGCATTAGAAAGTCTTGTAACAATATTTTCTTAGTTTAAATATGATGTGTTTCCCTAAGGACTCCAGTGTTTGGGGCACTAACCTCATCCATGGGTTGATCTACTGATGAGTTCATTAGAGTAATGGGCTGTTAAAGGTACAGCCATGTTGGAGGGGATGAGCCACTGAGGGCTGTGACCTGTTGAGTGTATGCTTGTCCTCAGCCCCTTCTTCTCTCCCTGGCTCTCTCGCTCTCTCGTTGCATCCTGACTGCTGTGAGTTGAGAAACATTCCTCTGAAGTACCTTTCTGCCATGACATTACTGTCTTGGAGGCAGCTGTCCAGGAACTGAATCCTCTGAAACCGTGAGTCAAAATGAGTATTTCCTCTCTTAATTTGTGTATGTTAGGTATTTTGGTCACAGTGACAAAAAGTGGATGAATACAAGCAGACTTGTGGACTTGAATTTGATCTTCAGGGTCAGACATCCTGACTTGAGTTTGTAGTCTGCTACTTAGTTGAGTCATCTGAATACATCACTTTATTTCTCTGAGCTCAGTTTTCTCACCTGATGTCTACCTTGTGCGGAGTTGTGGTGACGTGGTGAGGCAATATATAAAGTTCACATATCTTCCATCTCGGAGGCTAGGATCCAATTGATGCTGAGTAGCTATAAGCTTCTTCCACTTTCTACTCTGTTTTTATTTACTGGGGCTTACCTTCACTTCTTTCTACTTTGTGTCCCTAGTAAATTTCTCTTCCCCTCCTTCTATGGCCCTCACATAGTTTGAAACTATTATTAAGCTGTTATAGGAAGCACTGTGGTGTATCTCTTTGTTGTGAATTTCACTTATGCGTCTGTGTCTTTGTGCTCACATGTTTTCTCCTCCCAATCAGACTTCACAGATTATGTTTTGTTTATATTGGTATTACCCTAAAGGGATTCCAAAAACAAGAGAACCAAATTCTTATCTAACATATATATTAAAGTGATATTTTATTGACTTTAAACTCCAAAATGGACCAGTCCCTCATTGATTAATATTTCAACTTATGAATATCTTTAAATAAAAATACCTCCTAGATATTCTCCCTCATAGAAGCATATGACTATACCAACATGTATAGGATTTTCTTGCAATTATTTTGTTTTTTACATTTTTCATTGACATAAAATTGCACATAATTAAATGATATCGTGTGATACTTTGAGGTATCTGTACATTGTGTAATGTTCAAATCAGGATAAGAGCAACAAGTTGCTCAAATATTTATCATTTATTTCTCTTAAAAACATTTAGTCTTTTATCTAGCTTTGTTAAAATATGAAGTACATTATTATCTGTTGCCATGCCACTTGATAATAGAACCCAGAACTTACTTGTCTTATCTAACTATAACTTGTACTTATTGATCAACATCTTCCCATCTTTTCCTTTCCTAGACTGGTAAAAAATTATTTTAATTCTAGTATTTGTTCCAGAGCATATTTTGTTTTCATTTATTCTGGTGTCTTCTGATTAGAGCACAAGTTCTGTGCATGAAAAATAAACCTAATTGGCAGGGCAAATGGAATATTCTTAATACCCTTGGTCAATAACTATCATCTCAATTTTGGAATTTGGAAGTACAAAAGGTACTGCCACTAAGGAAACCACCATGAGAATTTGCACTAATGTGGTGCTATAATCAGCTGATGAATTTGGATTTGGTAACTCTTTGCTGTTGCAGAACAACAGAGTAATCAGGAGCTTTGGGGAAAGACACTGTCACCTTCCTTTCCTTTATCTTGACACTTTCTTGATCAGACCTGACATCACTGGAGCTCACATCCAACATTTTGTAGGACAGATTTGCGCCCCCTCAGCTGGAATGGGCTGAAGGAGGGAGTAGGCATCTGAAATGTTTGCCCATGATTATTCAAGATATGGCAGGAACAGAGCTTTCTATATGCAGGCCAAATGAAATTATTAAGGCTAACCTCCTCGCTCAGCACTTAATAGGTAATCAATTTTCCCTCCCAACAGCAGAGGATCAGAATCAAGGAGGGAATGATAATGCCGCCTCCTTACATTTGTGAAGGGCTGTCGAGTGTGCAGAATGATTTCGCATGTATTATTTCACTTAGTTTTCACAGCAACACGGACTTGGCAGGCCACACGTGCATGCATGCCATGCGTTCCTTCTTCATGACAGTATTTTGGATGTATCTACTATCTTATATACCAGAGGAAAGTGTCTGTTGTCTTAATCTGAGCAATAAAGAAATGGCCGCACTGTCATTTGGGTTACCTACTGAGGTCACAGGAGAAATGCTGAGTGTGAGTATAACGTGGGAGTCTAAATGTTGATCTTTACACAGAGGTGTATGATAAATGGAGCCAGCTTTGCCATCTACTACTCAACTGTAGTATGCAGCTCCCATCGCCTTGGGCTGATGAACCACTTCCCATCAGATCCTTTGCTCTGACTCCCCTCTTGGATGACGTCAGTGTGTTGGGCGCCTCAGGTGGTTCGATGGCTTTGTGCACGGCTCTCTGCCTTTGTCCGATTGCCTCTTTCCAATGAGATTTTTAGGTGGTGATTTCTCTAGTTTTCCTGTCTGCCGGAGGACACTATCAAATCAGTGCTATTCTGGGACCTGTCGTGTCCTTCCATTGGTCCCAGGAAGCAGTGTGCCTACCTTGCAGCTCCCATCCCTCTTCTTCTGCACGGTGCCTTTCAACATTCTGTTCTCATGGAAAGTTCCATTCCGTCCTGTGTTTTCAGCTTGCCTTTTCTGTGCTACGAGTTGTCTCTGCCCTCCCCGGCTTGAGCATTTGCACACAAATCTGGGATTTCCTTCACGTGCTTTCTTCTGACCCAAGGGCATAGAGCCAAGCAATTCTTTGAATGAGAAGAAGCAAAGAGGGAAATAATCCAGGAAACTGTCATAATTATCAAAGTAGTTTAATATTATCTTAGAGAATTCTGAGTCAGGTCTGTACCTGGTGGACACAGACCCACCTGTGATTAGCCTGTCCACATATGATGATGGCAACACATGCAGAGAAGCCTGAAATTTGACCCTGGGAAGTCGCTGGGCTTCTCAAGGCAGTGGCAGGGCAAAACTACTAAAATGCGAAACTCAGCTCTAGAAGACAACTCAAAACTAGGGAAATGTTAGTGATTAATGGAATAGAAGTCCTGCTTTAAAATTAAAATAATAAAAAGTGCACAGGTTTTCTAACCAATCAGTCACTGGGAATGATGTAACATGTGATCAATTTAAAACAGTGGATACAAGAAAATAAATAAAGGAGAAATTTATATAGAAAAAGACCTGGAAACCTTTCTTACAAGCAAGAGCTTTCAACCTTTGCAAGGCTTTTCTTTTAGAGGGAAGGAAGGTAAATTGCGTGAAAGTTTATTGGGAGAAATATGTTCTCTTCCCCAATTTCAGCAGTCTATAAAAATGTTGCAGGACACACTGATTGTAATGCACTGATGATTGTAGCTCTTAATTGTCAACAGGTAGACTCGAAGGTGTCAGCCTCTTCTTCATCCTTTTCCTCCATTGGTTCTGAGCATTGTCAGCACGAGAATTTTCATGTGAGCTCTCCAAGGGTCGACTATGCACTCATTTGCCCTGAGTTCCTTTTGTCCTGATTTTTCCTAAATCTATTTGACTCAGGAGTTATCTCTACATGTTGAGGATGGTAACCCACCACCTTTTTGATACTGCAATTAGGGATTCATTCTCAGAGCGTATATTAAAGGATGAACATCATTAATTCAAAAATCCAGAGTGCTCCAAAGTCTGAAACATTTTGAGCGTTGACATGATGTCACGAGTGGAAAGTCTCACACCCAGTGTCACATGATGTGTTGTAATCCGTGCACAGTCACAGAAAAAAATTTGTAAAAATTACCTTCAGGTGGTGTGTATAGGCTAGGTATGAAACTAAGTGGATTTCGTGTTTAGATCAGTTTAATCTCTAAAGTATTTCTTTATATATGTGTACATCTTTTGAATAAAAAATTCTAAACTTCTGAACACTTTTGGTTCCAGCGTTTTGGATATGGGCTGCTCAACATGTGCTTGACATGCGAACAGCACTTGTGAGAGCTCCTCTTATCTCCTTACGGAACATCTTAATGTGGCTTCTAAGACACTGAACCCATAGGATTTTTTCTCACCTCGCTGGGTTACCTTCCCAGTCTCCTTTCCTGGTTTCTCTTTATGTCCTTGAGCTCGTGCTAAGGCAGTTGCTAGTATGTTCCTAGTCATGTTCTTTACGGGCACTCGCTCCCATGGTCAACATGTGACAACTTCATCTTTTTACCATCTGCCCATCTGTGATTCTCCAAGTTGATAGCTGCTGCCGAGCACTCCCATCTTAAATATTTATCCCTCCACTTGGTTATATGACAGGCACAAACACTTTAAGCATTAAAAATGAGCTTCTGAGCTCTCTACTTCCCCGTTTGACTGCCTTTTCTCCCACCCCTCAAGCTACTGCGCTCAGGAGAGTTTCTGAGTCAGTGAACTGCATTCTTTTCAGTTGTTCTGATAAAATTCATAGAGTCATACTCTGGTCCTTTCTTCTTTCAAATTCTGGACTCAATCTGATCAACAACTCTTATTTGCTCCACCCTCGAAACATATCTAAAATTTGACCATGACTTGGCACTATCACACCCCTCTCAAAGAATGTTGTAGTCAGCATCGAGTTGTTGCAATATCTTCCTGCCCGTGTCCTTGTTTCTGTCTTACCTCTCTCCCATATTTTTATTCTCAACCTAATAATTAAATGATACTTTGAAACATAATCTAGAATTTGTCATTCTTTTGCTTCAGATTGACCGGTATCTTTTCAACTTACTCAGAATCAATTCAGTGTTCTGTAATACTCCACAAGATCTGACTCCCATTTCATCCTCTAATCCCCTTTCCTCATTCTCTCTTTCTCAGCTAAATTAGCCTCCTTGTGCCTAGATCTCCATAGGCATCCTCCAAGCTCCAGTTGTCTGCAACCCTGTTCCCTCTGCTTTGATCACTCCTCCCTAGATATCAGCATGGATTCATGTGTCTCAGAAGTTTGGTCAAAATTCAGAGTGCTAGAATAAAAATCAAGGCCACTATAGCCTAAAATTTATCTTTTCAATACGAAGGAAAACAAATATTACCCATGACAAGCAAAAATAAAGAGAATTTATTGCAAGGAGTCAGTCCACCCCCACAACAAATGTTTAAGAGAATCCTACATAGAAGCCTAAGATGATCATTGCGACAACCTGTCAAAGCACAAAAGTCAACAGTGCAACAGACACGTGGGAACAAGAGAAGAGAATAAACACTCTATAGATACAGAACCCACCAAGCCACACAGATAAACAAGAAAGGGAGAAAAGAGGAAAGGTGATACAATAGCACACAAACCAACAAACAGAATGAAAGCGTGTGTCTTTACTTACCAATAATAACCTTGAGTATAAGTGGATCAAAGTCCCCGGTTAAAAGATCAAGACTGGAACAATAAAAAATGAAAGAAAACAGGACCCGATGATACGCTGTCTATGAGAAATTCAATTCAACAGAGAAGGCACACATAGAACAAAAGTAAAGGGATAGAAAATATATAGCATGGAAATAGAAATCAAAAGTAGGTAGCGTAGCTAAATTTCTACCAGATAAAATGGACCGTAATTAAAAAACTTCACAAAGAAAATCACTATATGATGATAAAGAGATTAATTCAACAAGAAAAGAAACAGTGTAAACATATCTGCACCTACCACTGGACCTGGTTACATAAAGCAGAATTTTCCTGAAGCCACTCTATCTCAATAAATCCTCCCAACTTAGCTAATTTAAAATGTATTCAACTCCCATCACTACCAGCATCTGTGTTTTTGTTTTTCTCCTTATGTTGACTGTCACGTGGTATATGATACATT
Source organism: Ctenodactylus gundi (assembly GCA_004027205.1). Taxonomy (NCBI): domain Eukaryota; kingdom Metazoa; phylum Chordata; class Mammalia; order Rodentia; family Ctenodactylidae; genus Ctenodactylus; species Ctenodactylus gundi. Next base: position 519,723 of record PVKB01000275.1, on the reverse strand, counting down.
TATTAATTGTTTTGCTGATAGGAAGTATGTGAGGGCAAATTTTCTGTGTGTGTGCACACATGTGCCGGAAATGTATCCTCTGTTCAGTGCTTAACTCAGTAAGCTTTGGGTGAATGTTTACCGGATGAGTAACATGAAAAACGCATCTGAAAATGTGTCTCTGTGTCCTTCTGCTCCTACCAACATACCGCCTGTTTCCCGGTCCTATGTAAATAGCCAGGCAACAGTCTTCTGCTGGTGGCCACAGTTAGCTGCTGAGATGCCCACTCTGCTGGCTGAATGGGCTGGATATGAAGTGGGCTGACAGAAGTCCTCTGAGACTCACTCAGCACCTGTGCCCTGGTATGTTCTGATAATCTCCAAAGGTTTCTGGGAAAAGTTCCTTCAGTGGCTGGTCTTAACTTCTTTTCAGTGGACTCAAATTAGTCTAGAGCCAGATCAGGAGGGTAGGGGAGAAATGTCTTTTATCTCTTTTGTTATAATGTGATACCTGATCCCAAAGTGCTCTGTTCTCTACTAATAATAAAAAAGAAAGAAGCTTTCATAATTATTAAGCCAAATTCCAAACTCTACACTACCCAGAGAGGTCACCACTGCCCAGGCCACAGAGTCTAAATCTGGAGTCTGTTGAGTTAGTCATGACAGTTGCAGCTGAATTAGTCAGTAGGTGGTTAAAGGACAGAGTGGGATGGGGCCAGTGAGGCAGGGGCTGCACGGGAATTCGTGTCTAATACTTACAAAAACACAGTGTCCCCACCCAGCGACTGCTTGGAGCATCCTAGGTTCCTAGGGCAAAGAGGCTCCTGCAGATTCTTTCCCGCCGCTCCTTCTGTCTGTTCCTTGCTCGCACCATCAGAAGATGGCAGCAGAGATTGCTCTCTGCATGCGCCCTCCAATCCTTCACAGCCCGCCTGCCCAGCAGGACGCAAATGCTCATCGCTGAATGCTGGGAAGGGTTCTTTGCACAAAACATATTGATTTCATTTGATGAAGATAAATTCATAACTCATACAACTGCATTCATCAGTTCATCGGGGGAAATGTGATATAGGAGTTGTGCAAAAATAAAATTCCCAGTAGCAGGCTAGCAGGCATCACCTGTACCTCTGCCATATGTGAAGACTGATGAGAGAGAGAGAGAGAGGAGGGGGGAGATGACAGCTGCCTTTTCAAATATCCTTGCTTAACCCATATGCACTAGGCTTCCATACTGGCTTTTATTCAAGTAACCCACGCAATGCAGCTTGCTCCAACTGGCCTGAGAAGATTGCAGGGCTACGACCGCTGACGTCTCGTCCCCACTTCGTGCTGTCATTCTGGCCCACAGCCTTGTCTTGCCTCCTGATCCTGAAGCTAAAGAATCTTGTTCTTGCTAGATTTTGTGCTAGTACACTATGTGCTCTGTGTGTGTGTGTGTGTGTGTGTGTGTGTGTTTGGGGACATGAAGTAGCGTTCTGATACTCTTTCTAACCCTTGGAAAAAGAGACTCACCCTAAAGTTTTAATTTTTAAAAAATTCTCCTCTATTCTTCTAGTCCCATACCTATTACCAAAAAGTCATTCAGATTATGCAAAGCTGTTATCCACATTTATATAAAACCCTCATGACAAAGCAATCGGAGATTTGAAGTCTTATTTTACAATTGGCATGCGTTCACTTTCCATAGAATCCCTGAATAAATTGCTCTATCAGTTGGGAGTTACACACCATAGCAAGACAGGGAGCGTCGGGCATGTGGTGAATTCAGCCTGTGTGATACCTGGCTCTGACCACCTTTTCCTGTGCCTTTTTCTTTATACTTGTGGCTATAAGGTGGCTGCTGTAGCACCAAGTCCTGCTACTTTACACTGTGAGGGTCAAAAGAAAATATCAAGCTCTCTGTTTATCATGTCTTTCTATTGATCAGAAGAGGAATCCTTTTCTGAAAGTCTAGATTTCCTTCTAGGTCCTGTTCATCAAAATTGGATGATAAAACCATCCCTAAAACAACCACTGGCACACAGGAATGGTTACCTGGGTGGTTGTGATTCTTACTCTGGGATTGGGCCTATTTTCCTTAAGCATAATTTTGTCAGTATCCAAAGAATATTAGGTTTCCTTTAACAAAAAAAAAAAAGTTGGGCAGGGGCTGCTGGATGAAACATATGAGAGGCTAGCACTGGTCCAAAAGGAAGACCAGAGCAGTAGACCAGAGCCTTACAGAGAGGTCTTCCTGTGGAGCCCTGTGGAAGGGGAGTTCTCCCTGGGGTGGCGCTAAGCCTTACATCTGGTTACTGACTCTGCGGGCAAGGTGGTGTGACCACCTCAGTGTTCCCTGGATGTAGGTTACGATTTGCTTAATGGTCAGGAACGTGGAGTAAACAAGGCAGCAAGGGTGTGTGGATCATGCACGTGAGGCACGTGGGTGGAACTCTCAGAATCGGTGGAACGTGTTTGTGCTAAATCACAGGAAGACTAGACCATCGAAGAAAAGTTGCTCAGTGACGAGGGGGCCGCAGAATGTAAGCGGCAGACCCGCCGACGGTGGATACAGACGTGGATCCCCTGAGGTGGCCTTATTTCTTAAAAGACTGAGGTGGACAAGGCAGATGTTGGTCTTCCCTGTGCTATTCCACCGGCGTTACCTTGTGTGGATTTCTGGAGTGTTCTTTTTGCCAGCACTGTATCCTTTCCACATGGCATCTCTTTTTACCACGAACTCACTTTGGAATGATGAAATGTGGCAAAGTGCTTATCCGTGGCATTTATTAATCTTACATGTGTTTCGGTTGCCCCAAAGAAGATTGTCTAGTATAGTAATAGAATGGCCAATGAAACACTTGGTTGTGATCATGGTAGGTGAAACCACATTTGCAGGACCGAGATCATATCTGCTAAATAGAGAGCCAATATTAATATGCAAGTATTGTTTACTTTTTTTGAGACAGGATCTCAATCTCTGTAGTCCAGGCTGGTCCTTAACTCAGTATGTAGCCCTAGCTGACCTTGAGTTCACAGCAATTCTCCTGCTTCAGCTTCCTGAGTGCTAGGATTACAGATATGCACCACCACACCTAGCTAATCTTCATGTGGTGTGGGTGATTTGAACCTAGGGCCTAGTGCACGCTAGATAAATGCTTTAACCACTGAGCTATGTTCCAGCTCTGTTTACTTTCTTTTATAGGCAGAATAGTTAGATCTTGAAGCCAAAAGGGAGAGTAGGTAATAACATTTCATCATTGTTCCCCTTAATAATTCAATAATGCGGTTTTGCTTCCATTTTTGCAACATGAACTCTGCTGGCTTGAAGCTGTTATTTCCCCGAGGAAGCCTCCTTTTCCCAGAGCTGTAACAAGAATTCCATGGAACTTGGTAATGAAACTGCCACTCGACTCTTTGAGCGTCTCCATGCCAGCCGGCTAACATGTAAAGACAAATTTACTACCTTGCACTTGCTGAAATGATGATCCTATTATTATTGCCACTATGTAAAGGAAGCTGGGCGGAGTTAGCTTGAGGATTCTCTTGGGTGCGTCTTAATATTCTGGACCCTAGGATTGAAATTTAATCGTAAACTGTGAGGGCCTAACACAAACACCAGTCCTTCAGGAGTGGAAGTTTAAGCCAACTGAACTGGTAAAGCTTGGAGACTAGCTAGGGCATTAATGACAAGGAATGTCAGAGGTCACTTACAAAGCCCAACTATGGTCATGTGACCAGCTCTACACTCGAGAACTAAAGTGAGGATATGTCTTCTCTCTTGCTCGATACTGACTTGCATCTATACGTATGCATTTATTAGACAAATCTTCCTCCCTTGCTTTTCTATTGAACATAGCATGTCTTAGTTTTAACTAGCCCATATTTTTGCTTTTAAGTTATAAGACATCCAAAAGCCATTCTGATTGAACTCTAAAGAATAAATTTTATTTTGGGGTGGATCAATTGATATACATAAGATACACAGATAGTCATGCATCCTCAACTTTGTAGGAAGTAGCTGCCAAGCTGATGCAGGGATACTGTTATTGCTTTTATTAAAAAGTTACATGTAGACAAAGTGGTGCATGTGGGGGCTGGGAACACAGTGGGTGGGTGAGATTTATTGTCTGTGTCATCAGTCCACTCTCACCCCTTCAGATCCCTCTTCTGTGTCAGAGAAGCTCGGAATCAAATTTCTACAGTTTTGTAGATTTCGGTTGTAGTTTTCCAATGAGAAGAGCTCAGACAAGGTTTTTAGGCAGAATATATTTGTTCTGTTTCTGTGATAGTTGCTGTCCAAGTAAGCTGGAATTTATAGGGATTTAGCAGGAAGCTCTGGAGAACATTTCTTTCTACTGCTGAAGATTGAGAACATGGGTGGGAGATTCCAGAGGGAGCAGAGGCTCCTGGAGGCGTCTCCGTGGGCACTTGAGATGTTGGGTGCTTCAAGCTGATCCGCCTGTGGCAGCTCGTGGATGACCTTCCTCCTGTAGTTTCTGCAAGTACTCAATAAACTCTGATTCTCTCTATGAAAACCTGCTATATCCATAACACACAAAATGATTTCTTGAGTTAATTTTATTTTTTAAAGGTCTATAAAGGTCCAACTACTATATCTAGGAACATAGCTATTTTATGTGAATGCATGAAGTTTTAATAAGAGATGGCATAATTTTAAATAATAAATCAAATATATTATCAGTATGAAAAATGAATGATATAGAAATATAAGAGAAGTCTCTCCTACTACATCTTCCTTCCCCAATCATTTTGCAGTTTTAACCACAGTGAGCATTTGATGGTTGTTCTGTAGTCTCTTTTCTGTAAACACAATGCTCGCCACTTTTAAAAAATAAGAATATGTGATGATACTGCAAATATTATTCTAAGGTTTGCCTTTACACATACAACTCTACTTCTAGCCATACTTCCATATATATTCCAGTGAATACAGGTAAACCCATCTGTTTCAATGTGGTGTTTCTTGAAGTGGATGGGACATCACTTATTTGAATATATTTATTGCTATTAGACATTTCTGCAATTTCAAATTTTTCTTATTATAACTGTTTTTCATTAAGTGTCCTCATAAGCAGATATTTTCACACCCATGTGAGTATTTAGAAGACAGATAGTTTAGATGAGAACTTACTGGTCAGAGAGCTTGCATGTACTGTGTTGTTAGCATATTACCAAACTGAAGGAAATCTTAGTATGAGTAGCAAAGATAATTGCAATTTTCCAAATAGCTCTGAGGTTGTACATCAGTATGAATCCTACCAAAACCAAGGAAGAGGTTACTGAGTTTGAAAGCTGTCACCTAACCACTAGTGGCTCTCCTACTCACTGTGGGCATGTTTGGAAGCAGGCAGACTTTGGAAGGTTGCTCTGTGAAGCAGGGTTCATATGTCCCTGAAGGCTGGTAAGCCTTTGAAAGAGTAACAGTGAGCTTGGATCTGCCCAACTCTCAGCCACATTGGTTCTTATTCTCAATCATTTACCAGAAAGCATCTGGGACTGTAACTGCCTTCATCTCCTTGTTTTCTCTAATACTTAACATACTGAAGAGCTCTACTCCTCAAAGAGCCATTGGACTTCTTGGCTGGTTAACATGGAAGTGATCTGAATACAGAACATGGAAAAATTATTAGTAACAAGCGGGCAGAGTTCAGCTCAGGTGCTCCAGGAAAGCCCATCTGAATGAACCAGGAATACCTTGGGGATGAAAAATATGAACCAGGAATCTCATTAGCAGATTTTTTTCTCATTAAAATAATATGGGCTTTTAGTAGAGTCTGGCGAGTTCCAGTGAGCCAAGCTGTAAGACGCAGGCTAGAAGTTATGAGGAGTTCCTATCTGAGTGTATGGGAATAGTCAATTACTGAATGTTTAAACAGGGTCAGAGTTTATATGCAGCCACTAAATTTATCCCCATAATCTCTTTGTTAGATATCTGGCCATATTCTCATCTTTTTAATAAAAGAGAAACTTCATTGTAGATTAAAAGCTTCAACCAATGTCATCCAAATGGCCACTGGTCAGCAGGGATTGACTGTCAAATCTACCATCAGAATCTCTATGTCCCTCTCGCTCATCTTGCATTCTTCTGTTCTACTGTTGCGTGAGCAGCGGAAAGGAGACGAGCTGGACAATAGTGATGAACTCCACATCCAACATTTGCAGTTTACATGTGTCATCATCTCTGTTGTTCCATTAGAGCACCATCTTTCCAGGATAACTTATCTTAATATTTAAAAATATCTTCATAATTAGTTTGGTGGGTTCCTGAAATCTATTTGTCCATGAACTGATATCTTATATTTAAAGATAGATTTACCAAACTCAGAACTTCGACATTTTGGTCTAGATAAGTGTTTGCTATGAAGAGCATTCTGTGCACTATAAGAGCTTCCGTGAGCCCTCTGACTTCTACCCACGAGCTGCTAGTACCATGCACCCTCTTCCAAAATGCAACAATCAAAAATACTTCTAGACAGAGCTCCCATTTGAGAACCCCTAATTCAAAATGAGGACAGTTCAGGAGAAAAGGAAAGGGAGTATTGTCCACTGTCAAATAGAAGCAAAATCTATAAAATTATTAGTATCAAATTCTTAGAATACTAAGTAGATTGAGCATTTTCAACACGATATGCAGAAATATAGTCTTATATTCACTTGTTGAGCATATATAAGAATGATATGAAAATATAAAAGTATTATTCTTATGAGGCCTCTAGATAGGTATAACAAACCAGCTTTTTCAAGTCTATATCATGATTGCTCAGAGAAGTGAAATCGGTTAAATGATTTAAATTTCTAATTATTTCTAAAAAAAACTCTGGCAGGTTGGCATAGAGTTAGGTTTATGCATAATTATGCAATATGATTCACTGGGCCAATCACTGGAGTTTAAAACTATTTTCAGCCAGGCCTCTTGGAGGCACAGAGACACATGGCCTTTTGTGATTGGTGGCTGTCAAAAAGGTAGTACAGTGAAGTGGAAATAGAACAAGCTTGAAAATCCAGCTGTCTAAAGTCTGGTTTGCCATTGTTCTTACCAAATTCTGTGTCCTGGGTCATGTCCTGTGAACTTCTTGAAGTCTAATTATGTAAGAGAAAAAACCCAAGGCCAAAACAGACTGTGCCCTCTTCAACTCAGATGAAGACATATTCAATTTATTGCATTAATGACTTCAATCTCTTTATTTTGGGATCAGTCACGCGCCTTGCTTTGGTCAATGGGCTATTAGAAGGCTTGACAGAAGCAAAGGCTTGAAAAAGTGCTCGTGTGGTTCTGCTTGGACTTTCCCTCTGCTTTGCCATCAGGCAAGGTCCAAATATTTTGTCCTAAGTGAGCGTGGGGAGCCTCAGTTTGCTCCACCCACAGAATAAGTTGTAGGTTCTCCAACCTTCATTCCTTGAAGAGAAATTTTGAAGATGAGTCAGTGAGAGTTTTAAAGAAGTTTTTAGGCAGAACTTAAAAGGTACACACAGGGAAAATAGAATGTGGAACTCAGGAGAGAGGTGCAGTATGGCTTGAGGCTGGGGGTTTTATGTAGTCTTGGGGTATCCTTAGGATGGGTGATCTAGGGGACACCTATCATTCCAGCATTCTGTGAATCTGAGACAGGATGATCACTAGTGTGAGCCCAGTTAGGGCAACTTAGTAAGGTCCTGGCTCAAAAATAAAATTTAAAAAAACGTAAAGGTCTGAGGATGTAGCTCAGTATGAAGGCCTTGGGTTTGATATCTGGTGTCACAATAAATAAATAAATAAATAAATAAATAAATAAATAAATAAAATGATCTAGGATCTGTGTTCTTCCTGTGTGTAAGACAACTCACCTGGTAGGTATGTTAAAACACAAACCATTTATAAGTGTTTGAAGTTGAGATATGTCCCTCACTTTCTGTGGGAGGAAATGTAATTACAGGTGAAGAAACACTAGCCCAGGTTTATTATGTCTTTAACATGGTGAGAACATTTTTTAGAAGTTTCCTAAAAGGAAAAATACCAGAGTAGCTCTCGGATCCTGTAGGTACAGTTTTTTCTTAAAAGTTCAGTTTCAAATTATGACTTTCTTTGCATTATTTGTACTTGTATCAGTTTTTTTCTATTCTATCTCCCTTTCATCTGACAAGGCTACGTCCACTCATCCACTCATTTTTGGAGAAGGCAGAGAAGCTCTTAGAGCCAAATAGCATTATCATTCCTGTTGAGCCCATCCTAGAAACCCAGGTAGGTAAGCAGCCCAGGCCAAGGTCAACAGAGGTCACAGCTAAGCACCTGAGGTGTCTGAGTGGGTCTTTAAGAAAAGGTTTTAGTGGGCTTTCTTGGGTGTAGAAATTAAGTTATTTCTACTTCATCATAGGGTTTGTAAGGAGAAAGTGAATAGAGAAGTGGGAAGAGGAGGAGAGAGAGAGAGAGAGAGAGAGAGAGAGAGAGAGAGAGAGAGAGAGAGAGAGGAGGCTGATCTGGAGGTGACTCAAGCCAGAGCCAGAAATAAAAGTGTAACGGTGACAGTCTATTTTCAATAGTTTATTGTTCTGTGGGCCCATATTACTACCCTAAAATAAACCAAGTAGAAGCAAAGAAGCAACATGGAATTTTTACTGAGCCCCCCACCACCACAATTTCTAGATAAATCTTAACATCAGAGCCAGCCCGAGCACTAGCTGCTCATAGTCCATCCTGACCCCAGCTCACACTGTCAACTCCCTTTCTCCCGTTCCGTTCACTTGGGCCGGTTTGTAGGTTTGTAGTTCTGAAGCTCCTTCACCTCTGTGCACCCCTCTACCTACTTTGCCTGAGTGGCTCCTGATTAGTTGTTGCATTTCCAGTTAAATGGCCTCTCTGCGGGGACACTCTCTTTTTAACTTCCCAGCCTCAGAGAGGCCCTGGTGCGACACAGCCTGGTCTTTCCTTATCTCTTACAATCATTTGCAGTTGCATGAATATTCTCCCCCAAGTTGCTGGTGGCTGTCTCCTGCCATTCAGCTGTGAACACCAGGAGGATGGAGACCTGGCTGGTATTGCTTGTCTTGTACACAGCATAACTAGCCCAGAGCCAGACACCTCAGAACCAGATTTATACTGAACAAACCAATGAATATGCAAACAGTTGCACCTTAATGGTTCTTCGGCAAGCACTAGAGAGAACGCGCTCTGTAATGAGCCTAATGTGGAGAAGAAGAAGGACATTTATATGAGGAAAAGCCAAATGAGATTGCTTTCTGAGGAGTGAAAGTTAGAGTATTTCCAGAAAACCATTAGCGTCCATGGGAAAGCTCTGAACAGAGGCTCCTCACATGTAGAAGCATTTATTTTTGGTCTAAATATTACCTACACAGGTAAACTCAGAAGCTAGGAGAACTGAGGATATTTTAATGTCAGACACAGGGATATCCTGGGCTTTGAGGTTCTTTCAGGTCAGCTCAGTGGATGGCCAACATCTCTTCCGATTGTGTGACTCTGTCACCTCAACAGCACGGGGCAAAACAGACAGATAAGAATAGGTGGGGGGGGGGTGGGATTTAAAGGATTGGAGACAAGTTGGTGACATTTTTCCTCATTCCTCAGGAGGGTTTGTTCCCCTGGGCAGACATTTGAACCCAAACCACTCTTCCCCACAAGTTGCTCCCTGCCACTAATAAGCTGGCTCCTTTATTTGCCTGGTGCTCAGTGATTCCTTTTGTAAATTAAAGGAAATTCAATGCATGCTAAATGGTGGGAACGCATCTGTAGCTTAAATATGTGATATTTAACTATGATGAATTACCCAGGCTAACGAAAGGTTGACAGACCTCAGCCGTGCGTCCCGTGCTCTGAAATGAAATAGAAATCAATGAAGCAGCTAAATGCCCCCTTAAATGCCAATCCCCTTTTTCGGTCCAAACCCTCTTCTAATTCTTTCATGGAAATAAATGGAAGGATTCTTCATTACATATTCATTTTCTGAATCCATTTCGCTCATTAGGTTGAAATAAGGGGCAGGTGAGGGTTTATTAGGGAGTAAGCATATCTGATAAGCATTAAATTACTTCTGATGGCTTTATGTATTTAACAGAGTGGGCAAATTAGCGGGGTCTTTGATCTAATGAAGCTGCTGTTGATGAGGACTGTGGATTTAACCCTGCATTAAGCAGAACACGGACCTGGGGAGCTTGGTAGGGTGACTGGGGCGTTTACCCTCGCTCTCTGCTCATGTCCTCGGAAATGGCTCCCTTGTTTCTGCTTTTGCTAGTCACCTTCATGTGAGGGACTCCTCAACCGATTCCTCCAGGCCTGTCCCTCTGAATGTCAGCCTCCAGGTCCCAATGCCTTCTGCACAGTGCTGCCTGACTGCCTGGTGTTTCCCCCAATCAACAAATCAAACCAATCTGGCTTCCACTTCATAATGAGCTATTTCTACCAGACACCTCAATTCCCCTCACTTCCCACTATCCTTCTCAAGACTCAAGTTCAGATTCTTACTGTTAAAATGGCTCTTGCTGGGTTGTGATAATTTTTCTTTCCTCTTACATGTAAAGTAACTTGCCTGAATTATTTACAAGGCACAGAAAAGGTCACCTAAGGGAGTGAGCACAGCAAGGGCTTCAGAGATAAGATGGCACTGCATGTGGCCTGCAAGAATGAGGAAAAGTGGGCCAGGCTGAGGGTTTTAGGAGACTTACTTTTATGGTTTTCATCGTGATGTTAGCGCTGTGAACACAGGAGAAACTCTCAAACCTCCAGTTATCTCGATAGCTTGCATCGTGGAGATGGAAGAGGTAAGCCCAGGATTCCCCCTCTTCAGGCCTATCAGGGAGGTCAGAATCCCAAGTCTTATGCAAGATATATCAGGATTCTGGCAGGAAAGGATGTTTCTGAAGAGACATCCTAACCAAAGGGATATTTATAAAGGTAATGCATGGTTTAGGAATTGTTAAGGGACAATATCCGGTGGTCACCAATAGCAGGGCACTCTTACTGCGTCTAGTGAAAAGAAACATTCTGAAGAAACAGCGTCTAAGGAAGGTAATTGACATGCACAATAATGTCACGGGTGCAGCTACGATCAGTACCTCATGTAGAAAAAAAGGGGAAGACAGAAGTGTCCGTGTGTACTCCTATCCATTCTCTCTTTGCATCTCATTGGCCTAACCCAACTGGAAACCAATAAGCACAGAAGCTGTGTCATGCAATACTCAGAAATCAACTCCCCAGCATGCAGGGCAAGAAGATAGACAAAGAACGAATCTGATGGCAATGGCTGAAAACAGAGGAGAATAAGGTCAAGAAACACTCAAGGGATGCTTTTCCCAAAAGGAAACGAGCATCGCCTTTAACTCTGGCTTGACTATCATCTTCTGGGAGATGTTTTCATTTGCAACTTGAAGAGTAGCAAAGGGTATGAATGAACTAAGGTCAATAGATCAAAATTCAAAACTGAGATCAATTGATTTTAGCTTCTTGAAATTAAGAGAATAAGATAAAAGAAGAGCTGAGAGTGGTGGGGTGCATGCTCAGTATGCGAAAGACACTGGGTTCCACCCCCAGCATCTTCAAGCTCAAAACAAATCATTTAAAAATGCATGTGGCAGAGATGGCTGGTTGCCTTCCCCATGACTATTCTAATTTCTTCTTTGGACTATTTTCCCAATTTTATTCAGTGAAGATTTCTCAGTCTCCCTTCCCTAAGGGAGACTGTCACCTGGAAGGGAGAGTCATGAAGTCAACTCCCAATGAAACCCTTTAAAGGGGCTCACTCAGTGAGGAGGGAACTTTTTTTCCCACTTTTTTCCCCTTTCTTCCTACTTGGAATTATGACATATTGTGTCCTTGATGACAAATCTTCCCTCTGGAGGGAGGTACTCAGCTCACGGCAACCCACTCTTTTCATCAGTCAAACCCACACTCTAAGGGACACGGATGCTTATATGAGTCAGATACTCTTAGGTTCTCTCGATAGGACATGACACTTAGCATCACGATGACCATGTCAGTTCTTTGATTGTCCTAGAACACAGTAAGTGCTTGTTTGTCTTTTTGGAGATTGCATGTTCTAGCAATAATTTCTCCTATATCAGATGGTATGACAAGTACATCTTCCGAGCCAACAAATAAAACATGGACACTTTTGAGAGAAAAAAAAAAGAATAGAAACTAATTGAAACTGGGACTATCCCAGAGACAGAAAGACTATTTTAGGCCAATCATCAACTAATTCCTCAAAGCAGTGATTAAATGATCTTTGTTCCTTCAAAAAGCTTCTAGTAAATTTCTTGTCCAGGCATCCAAAGCTCAGCTTCTTAGAGGCCACCTGATTCTGGCACTTACTAGTTGTGTTACTCTTGGGCAAGTTCCTTAGCCTTTCTGTGGCTCTATTATTTTTAAAAATTTGTATATGAGGAAATAGTTTGTAAGGATCAACAGTCATAGGGCATATATATATATATATATATATATATATATATATATATATATATATATAGTGACTTAGGACAGAATCTGACACATTTCAACCACCCAATAACTAGAAGCTATTAATGTTATTGTTTCAGCTGACATCCCTTTTAATGTCCTAAGTGCTCCAGTTTCTTCACTCTCTCATAAAGATAGCCTGCTAACAACTAAGGGAATATATTTCATTAAGCAATATAAGATATGTTCATACAGTGTTTATGTCAGCATTAGGATCTCAATCAAGAGTAATCTGCAAAGAGGAGCCATGCACAGGGCACCCCTCCCCATTTAAAAAAATTATGGCTGTGTGTTTATAAAGTTGCATGTGTGTTTATTCATTAAATGAACCTGCAGTTTTAGTTAACTTGGGGAATGGAATATTGATTTAAACTACTTTAGATGGCTTATCTATCACTCTGAACAAATAAAAACTTATATAAGATTGGATTTCATTGCATGAGACAGGAAAAAACATAATCCTCTGAATACAGCTTGTTGTTGTAAGGCCAAGTTCTAGAGGCATCATCAATATATCAGGTTCCTGCTTTCACTTTTTAATGATCTCTGTCAACTCTGATAAAGATACACTCACTTTTATTGAAGTAGAATTTACACTGTCCCTGGTTTTCTTCTTTAACATACTGACTATACCTTCAGCGTGTCACTATCCCAGAATTGGCATATCTGCCATCAAGATTTGTTCGTGTTGGAGAATCAATGTCTTTCTAAGAAATGTTGTCCTTTTTGAGATGTAGAATTTGGCTTTCTCTGGGTGGATTTTGACTCATTTCCTATAATTTACATAGAGAGGAAAGGACTATTAAACTGCAAATACTAAATGCAGGGACTCTGGTTTGCTTTGCTCTCTTTTCTCAGCTTACAGGCATGTAGCTTATATTAATCAGCATTTTGCTGTTGGGAAAAAATACACAACTTAAAGGAGAGAAGGTTTATTTTTAGTTTATGGTTTCAGGAGTTTCAGTTAATGATTGGCTGGCTCCAATGCAGAAATAGTATGGTGGAGAGTATAGTAGAAAAAACCTATCCATCTTCTGGCAACCAGGAAGAAGAGAAAAAAGGAAAGAGCCTGGGAGAAAAAGCATAGGGACCAAATATTGTCCTTGTATTACTTAGAGAGGTAGAGGTAATAGAATTTATAGAAATAAAGGAGATTTATTTGGAGAATTTACAAGTCTGAGGAGACGGAAGAGGGGGATAATTCAAAATGGTCGTGTGCACACGTGGAAGCTGGCTAGTCTGGTCACTCTCGGATTTGTGCCAGAACACCAGTCCAAGGTTGCAGGACAGCCAGTGTAGGTTGTTGTAAAAAAAATCAAAGCAAAGACCCGAGACTGGAGTGAATCTGCTATGGAGATTGGCGATGTGAACACAGGAGCAAATGGATGTCTGGAGATTCAAGCCAAGGCCAGAGATTTTCCAGGAAATACTGTAACAATGCTTCTTCTTCTTTCCTTTACCTAACCTGCCAGTTGGACCACTAATACCCAATGTGGGTCCTCCTCCGTCACCTCCTGGCCCACGAGTCAATAACACACACCTGAAAACTCTTCCTTGGGCTTTTCCTAATTTCAACACGTTGACATAATCCGTTTCATGGTCACCGTCACCAAGATTGTGTCCTCATGACCCGCTCAAACATAGTAAACATCTCAATCCTGGAATCCTTGCAAGCCAATTAAATTGACATCAAGATTAACCATCACGCAGATGGATAGTTAAGAAAAAAAATGTTTCTTAGAAGCTATTCAGGTTTAGAACCGGTAAATTCTTTGACGACTACGGATTTTCCCTAGTCTCCTTGTTCCTACTTACTTTTCAGAAATAGAGTCCAAGACTCCAAATGTACTTAGCCAAAGTGATGGTTTTCCAGCATCTTGCAAAACTGGAGATGGCCACAGTTTAGCTTAATGGTCAGTGAGAAGAAATGTCAAGTTCATATTACACTCTCTGTTGAGGTCATGTCCCTCTGTTAACTTCCACCTTTCTTGTGGTTGGGATGCAGCAGCAAATAGAGCAGCAATGTTAGACCACAGTCCTCAATGAGGATGTGAGGCAACTATGTGGAAGGAAACTGGATCCCTAGAGACGATAAAGCACCTGGTCCTTGTGAGTTCAGAATGTTCCAGAAAGAGAAAAAAATAGCTTTTATTATTCCATGTTATTTTAATTAGCCATCGTTATCTTAGCTATTACTAGAACAGTGAACAGACATCCTCACTAATTCTGGGATTTAGTCATGCATGCTACTATAATAGGGCAGCATTGGAGGCATTTATTTAAAGTTGGTAGCAGGTGTCCAGAGCACCCGCTTTGTAGGCAATTGGTGTTCCCAGGTATGGCATAGCAAAGTATCTGATAAAACTGTCATTTTGCAATATCACAGAAGGTAGACCTTGATTCAATAGAGCATGTGATTTCTGTAGAACTGGTTGAAAACAGGGTTAGTGTCTGTTGGATAGTTCTTCTTTCCATTTGATAAATCTCTAAGGAGATGAACTCCAGTAAATGGGAAAGCCCCAGGATCAAGAACTCTTACAGTGGGCCCAGCACTCCTTAGGTGCTTCCTTAAGTGTTTGTGGACAGATAATAGGAACAACCCAGCTACAGGCATTGTGTTCTCATTCAAACTTTTTTGTTTCTGTGCCGTTTAGGGAGTCACTCTGAAGAAAAGGGAAGTGGGAATTGGAAAGAGTACAACAAATAACACAAGAATTTTTATCCACAAAAATAGGTCTAGGGGCTGGAGGGATGGCACAGCAGTTAAAGCACATCCTTAGTAAGTTCAAGGCCTGGAGTTCAACACCCCAGCACCACATAAGTTTGGCGCAGTGGCACACACATCCCAGCACTTGGGAGACTGAGGCACGAGGTTTTTCATGAGTCCAAGGCTATCCTGAGCTACATAATAAGTTCGGGACTGACCTGGAATACAGAGCAAGAACCTATTTTTAAAAAATAGTTCTAAATGAGACTTGGGGTTGTTTTTGATTATACTTAGAAGTGTTAGAAATAAACACAACCTTCAATTTTTGAGGAAATAATATATTCAAAGAAATTGCAGGCCCGATCATCAAATGTCTGTGAGTACTCAATCCCCATAGGAACCCAGGTATTTCTGTGTATACCCCTAAACAGTAGATGGAGAACATGTGTCTCCCTGAGAGGAGTGCTGTCTGTCTTAACTTCATATGAGTCCATGAAAGGCAAAGGATGGGGGTGTTTCTTCCGGGTCATGGGGCTGTCAGAGTAGCTTCCATGGAGCTTGTTTTACTGTCCAGCAGGAAGGTGAATCGCCACAGACAAGGACATTCGATGTGTTTCATTCATTCCTTTTCTGAATGGTAATTCCCATTGCAGAAACTCAGATCAGGATGCTATGAGAGTAGTGATTTGTAGGTGGCTCGGACTTTGGTCCTTCATGCCAGACCTAATGGAGAAAATCAGGCAACACCCCGGTTACTAAATTTGAGCTGCATATAGAAACTGGGCCCAACTTTATGTTATCTCTTTTAGGGATATTGGGAGATTTTGCATGCTTGGGATGAAGGGCATGTATTGATACTGGTTAGGAAGAAAGAAAGCTTACATCAGAGAATGCTAATTGCCTCCGAGATCTATTGTTTTTCTTCTTTTAGAAATAGGATTCACAAGATTTATGTGGGTGTATGACTCCCAGCTAAAAACTATATATTCTAACCTCCCATGTGACCAGTTTGACTAAGTTCTACCCAATGGCACCTGAGTAAGAGTGCTAATACTTTGTTGAGGACTTAATAGGAAAATGCCTGTTTTTCTCTTCAATTTCCTTTGCTCTCCATTTTTGCTATAAACAAACGCAGAGAGCTAGAGCGGCCACTGTGGTCCTTGAGTTAGGAATGTGCATGATGAAGGTGCCAAGATAAAGATGCCAGGTGCCTCATTTCTGACACCGTGGAACTGTATACAGCTTTTGGCTTCTCTGTGTGGACTCTTATGTGTGGAAAAAAAAAATGTTATCTTGTTAAAGTCACTGTTATCTGGGATTCTGCTCAGGAGCTGACACAAAACCCTAACCAGAGCATCTGAACACTGTGTCTTCTGAAATGAAGATCTGTACTTCTGACAGCTCCTCCTTTTGATTGGAACTGTAGGGACATTAATCATGCTTACTGAGATTCTTCTGTCTGTTCCTGATAGTTTCACAGTGAGTTCTGCAGCGACTATCCAGTGACTCATCCTCAGGCCCTGCTGAGGTGGCAGAATGTCTTGGGGTGCTACTGTGTGGCCTTGCCACGGGGAAGCATGCTTGTGGTGGCACTAAGGATCACGCCCATGAGCAGACACCGTCTGTCTTAACCACAGTGGTAGCAAGAGCTGGCAGGGCTGAGATGAGTTAATTGAAAAGAGGATTGTGACCTTTGTCTCCTACTCAGTAACCCTGTGCTGCTTCTGTGTCCCTGCCAGCTGAAGACTCTGCCCCCAACTCCCACACTCTGCCTCGGACCACCCGGTCCCCAGGTCTCCAGCACAGCTTGGATACAATCAGCCAGCTGCTCACAGACACTTTCTCTGTCTAACTATTTTGGAAAGAAACAAAATGCCTTGGTCTCAGAGCCAGAGCAATAGTATTAAATTTTAAAGTCTTATCCCATGGATTTAGATCATGACATATGATTCAAGGGAAGGTCTTGGAACAGGCAGAGTATTTGGCATAAAATATTTGAACTCTGATCATAATTCTGCCAAACATGTAGTCTAACAGTAGATGAGCTATAGAATCAATTAACTTTGGGTACAGTTTCTGGTTTATCGTGTGTGATCTCAGACAAATTGCTTATGAACTCCAATTATTATAAGCCTTAATGGTATCATCTGCACAATGGGGTATTTTTATGGGGAGAGTTATTCAGTTGGCTTTTACAAAAAGCCTCAATTATAGTAAGCACTCAGTAAATATTGAATATAATCAATATGTCTTACCAGATACGTGACTCAGCAGTTGTGAAAGTCCTGCTACTAAAACTCTGAGAGCTGTATCAAGTCTAGTTGGGAACCTTGATAATAAAAGTCAATGATCGAAGATGAAATCAGTGCCATACAGGATGGACAAGCAAACAAACATGTCTGAGAAAATTATCAGAGAGAAATGTGTTATCGAGGGAGTCTATATTCAGATAATTGTATTTGTTGAGTACTCACACAGGGCTAGGCTTTGCCCTGGGTGAAAAGAAAAAAAAAAACATAGCAAAGTACCTGTTTAGTAGGGACTTATGTTCCCATGGAGAGAGCCACTTACGTATTACTTTTAGACAATCAACTTCTTCAAATTCAAGTGTCTCACTAGTAGTGAGTTCAGATTTGATTTCTAGTGTTTGAGGGATTTGTGTTTCATTCTGGTCTTTTATTTATGCCCCTAAATTGCATTTGGATGAGCTGACCATTGGGATCTCTTTGTTACTGTGGTTTATGACAGCAACCAAAGAACATTGTCTTTAGTTGTTGACAGATATTACTTAGAAGACTCTATCAAGCTGTATAAGTCATAGTTGAATTTCTAGCTAAGTCTCTGAAAGCTGTGTGATGGTAGGCAAGCTATATAGCCTCCCTGAGATCAGCTTCCTACCAAGGCAAAGAGAAAAGTCATGACATTGACTTGGAGAAGGGTTGGGTGCACTTTTTTGCTGGGTCTAGTAAACATCCAAGTGCACTTTAAAAAGTGAAATGAGAGAAACGCTTATTCCATGGAGAAGTCCTGTTTTGAAAGTTTCCTGGGCCTGGGGCCAGGGGGAAGGCACAACCTGCTCCTGCTGTGGAGCGAATGACATCCGATGACAGCCGAGCAGTGGAAGGGAGCAAATTCAGGACAGAGCAGGCAGCATTCACGTAAAAGGCTCAGAAAAGGGTTGAGGATTAAAATCCTATTTAATGGATGGAAGGTTAATAAAAATACTCTTTTGAAATAAATGGAAGATCATTCAGACAGTGAAGAAAGTAATTAGAATAGGAGGTGATGTAATAGTGGGTAGCGTTGGGAAGAGGAAACTAATGGGAAAGCTGTCAAATTCTGAGTCTCCACCTGTCCTTAGTCTCACCCATGAACGAGTAGGGCAGGGAAAGGATGTTGGGTGATTAGAACCAGCTCCTGAAAGATTGGCTTTCGCCATCTTACCTGGATTTGCAATGTTGAGGTTTGGGCTTGGAGCTTAATTTCTCAGATCTCAAGTGTAAACATCCAAGTCCACGCAGTGATGTTCACCTCTGTGATTGAGCGATTGTTCGCTAAGCTCTCTCTTCATCCAACATGGTGGCATTTTGCTTTGCATTATATATGCCCACTAACTATTAAAATCCTGCCCTGTAATCTATTAAATTATGGTTCTTTAAGAGGGAGAAAGATTGAGTATTGAGAGAGAGAGAGAGAGAGAGAGAGAGAGAGAGAGAGAGAGAGAATAAATGACCCAATTCTGGGTCTGACAGATCTGAATTCCAAGCTTGGCCATGTCACTGAGTGGCTGTTTGTCTTTGAGGAAGCCACACAACAACCTCCCTAGTTTTTCTCTCTCTTAGGCAATATACTATCTACTTTGTAGGATTATGTGAGGATTTAAGATGACAGAAATGCCTGCCAGAGTCCTGGTTTGTAACAGATACTCAATGCATAGTAATTATCTTCAATTGATTATATAGCACAAGGCAATATGAGTAGTATTCCCTGGAGGGTCTGTCTTATTCTTTTTAGCTTTAAATATATTTCATTTTAAAGGGAAATCACCAGTAGTTCTGCAGTGGGTCCTACTAGGTGCAGAGCTATTTTAGCTTCCCTCACTCTATGCTTCTTTGTTTATTTTTAAGCAAATAACACTTTTCTTAGAAAATAATGAGAATCACAGCCGTAACATAATGAGTAGACATGATCTCACAATTTTTTTTAGAGCAACATCAGCTAAAAAATTATCTCAAGACTTGGACAGCCTGGGTGCTTTGGTTACCCATAGTGTGACCACTGAATCTAAATTTTAATCTGGCTTCAATTTCCTCAGGTGTTGCTTGTACTGTCATACAAAGACGTCGTAAAGTTTCAGCCTGAGTATTGTGCAGTCCTCAGAGGCAGGCACTGTTAACAAGTGGCAGCCTGATTTTTCAATGGCTTGGTTTAGGGGTTGTAAGCAGCCTTCTAGAAGCATCTCTAAGCGTTATCATATTCGATTTCCTTCCCCACCTGCCATGCTCTGAGGGCAGGGGTAGGTGCTTGGAGGTGCTTACAGACCATGTCATTCAGTGCAGAGTTCCTGGCGGCTGAGTGATCTGTGAGCCTGAAGAGGCGCTGGGACTTCGCTATGGTCACCGCTCCTAAGCGGCACAGCCCGTGCTTCCCTGGGCAGCCTGGCCTGTAGCCCCTCTTAACGTAGTGTCCCGAGAGGACACAGCAACGTTCAAACGCTCCTTCGTCCGCGATGGGCTTAAGAACCACAGCCTCGCTCATTGATCAGCTTCTGTTTTCAAATAGAGTTTGAAAGTGCTTTTTACAGCAACACCCTTGTTCTCCACAAAGCAAGAGGCCGTAGGCAACATGGTCAAAATGATGCACTCCGGGCAGCTGGGCACAATAGAAGCTCCCATTTTTATTCTGAGTTGCGTGGAAGAGGCCGCCCCCTCTTCCCACGGTGCCAATTGCTATGCACACTATCTGCGCGGGATAATGGATCCGTCCTATCTATCCATTCCTGTGACAGCCAGCCAATCATTTCAGAGTGCCCACGCCCCATCTGCCCGTCTGTCGGCATATCTCTGTCTGCCTTCCCTTCCGCGGTGGGAGAATGAAGGCCGGGAGAGAAAGCCTCTGGCCTTTACGTGTTTGCACAGGATGCCTGAGTGGAGTGAGGCAGCGAGATAAGGTGCATTTCAGGCTATTTCTTCTGCCTGTGTGAATAGCACATGATTGATTTCAGAAAAAGAAATTTATTTCCCTGAAGACATGTTTTTATCATTTGCTTGAATTCCTTGATGCCTTACTCACCATATGTATAGAGGAGTCAGATCTCACTCACAGGGGATGGAAGGGAAAATGGATAACACTTTAAATCTGAAAAAATATATATAAAAGGCACTGCCAGATAAAATGTTCTGTGACCTATAAGCTTTGGAATGGGTCAGAGGGATTATACGAAGGCTGACATTTAGAAATGATGAGACCCGTTGGCTGCTGCGTTTGCATGTAGCACTCCAAAATACCTGCCAGAGCCCCTTTCTGGGGGAACCCTCCACTTTGACCTAGGGGTGAGAGCCAGACTTAGGGGTCATTTTGTGCTGACTTTTACAGGGTGAGATGACTTATTTAAAGCGACATGTTCAAATCAGCTAGACTGCTAAATTTATCTACTCTTAAAAAAAAGGCCTGCTTTGGTGCGGCCCATCCAAATGGATATTATATTAGAAAAAAGGTGGAGGAGAGGAAAGGTGGGGACCGTGGTAGGTATAGAATTGGGTACAGAAATAGGAATTCGATTGTAGAGAGATTCTTGATACTTTTTTTTTGTAGCTTGGTGATATTTAACATTTAGGTGGGGTAGTTTAATTCTAAGAGATGTGACAATTTGGCCAACTTTTGTTCCCTGACACAGAGTTGGTGGGTCCTTTGGTCAGACATCCGCTAAGGGAACACATCCCCGGGACTACCCTTTGAACAAAGAAATACGACAAGGCAGTTTTCAGGCAAAGCTTGTCTCCTGTGTCTCACACATGTGAAGGTTGAGTGGCAGTGGAACAGAAAATCCACCCACCAGGGCTGGTTTGGGAAGATGTCTTCGCACTTATGCATGAACACCAGGGAGTCTGACATTTTGGGAATGTACTTCAAGGCGAAGACTCCAGAGGAGCATCCTGGAGTGACCGGAAGGCCCCTTTATGTCTCCAGCCAGCTCTTTTCTCGACAGCTGTCTGCTTCTTGGTCCTGCTGGGAATGAAGCACTTGGGACTTATCTCAGGCTTGTCCTCCCTCAGACTTGAGCAGTGAGGGTACTAGGAGTCGTTTCAGGAGCATGTCTGCACGTGAGGCCGATAGAGAGAGCAGGGATAGAAGCTGCAGTATGAACAAATTGATGTAATAATGAAGACTCAATGGCCAGTCGAAGTGAATGCAACATTGAGCATCTGAGCTGTGTTTGTAGAGCGACAGGTGGTTGTAGAAATCTTGAGGGTAGAAAATATGCACAGTCTAGTTTAGGTGAACGTACTTTTTAATGTGACCCTAGTTTTATTCCAAAAGATTGATTTAGGGTCTGTGACTTTTATCTGGAATCCATGTCCGCACCTTGGATGATTTATTATGGCCTCAACTCTGTTCTCTCTGTTTAATTATATTTAACATATTTGCTTTGTTTTCTGTCGTAGACTGCTTTTCCACCTAAAGTTCCAGGGAACCCATTGTCCTTTCTCCTGCTTCTAAGGAGCGCTCTTAGGCTGGAAGACTCCTTGATCTCTCCTGGATTCTGCCCTGTGCCCCCTTTCCCTTTGCTAGTTTTAGTTAAAATCTTTCTATTGTGATAACCTTAACTGAAGTATGAAGCTTTTTTAAGTTCTGGGAGTCCTTCTGGCCAACCAGCTCCACTGAGGGTGGTCTTGGGGACCCCAGACACATGAGAGTTCGCAGTTACACTTCTACAGCATGCTCAGCTCTGCCCGTGGGTATCACAACCTCAGCATTTAATTCAAAGGTTCAGTTTTCCTCGCCCCATTTGTTGATCAGTCTGTTCAGTTCCCATTGACTTGTGATGCATAAGAGGTGTAATGAAAAATATAATGAACATTTGAAAACTTAAAAATTATAGGAAAAACACATATTAATTTCCTTCAGAATATTCTTCCTCTCTTCAAAGACAGTTATCTCATCATCATTACCACTTTCTGAAGCAGTCACAAAGGTCTTTAGCCCTAAGTGTCTTCAATTGTGCTATTGCAGCCGCTTGAAAGTCCTTAATTGATTCAAAGCATTTACCTCTCATGATCCTTTTGATTTTGGGGCAGAGCCAGAAATTGCTTGGTGCCAGGTTTGGTGCACAAGATGAGGACACGCTGAAATGTTTTTATGAGCCAGCCTTTCTGCATTTGGTCACTGCCTTCAAGGTATTTCTAATCACACCTTTGGTCTTTAGGTATATTCCTATGCCACACAGCACAGTTTCAGCCAAAGATGGACCACGCATAAATCTTGGTTCAATACGGTTATAGTGAAGATGAAAAATGTGTTATTACCTACTGATGTTGGAGCCACTATGACATCATAATGCAATATATTACTCACATGTTTTTGAGGATGCTGAGGAACTTTGCTACCAGTCATATAAAAGTACAGTCCATATGATTATGAACAATATAAAAGCCTTGATAATGATCTCAAATGACTATATTACTGGTTCATGGATTTACTATACTATACTTTTTACCATTAGTTTACATTTTATATCTTCTACTTACATTCATATATAGCATTCTCAATGATCACTGTGCTGTGTTACGCCAGCAGCAGCCTCATACGCTTCACAGTTACTCCATTTCTGATTCTGTCATTTTCTCTGGCGTTATTTAAGCTGATGTTGTTTTGCTCATCATGGCCTGAGGACCAGCAAGCTGCACCGGATATATTTATATACTTCTTATAGACTAGGTGTGTGGTAAGATATACCACCTGTTAGTGTAAGTGTATTCTTTGATGTTCGTACAATGACGGAATTGCCCAAAGACACGTTTCTCAGAAGACATCCCTATCACTAAGCCATGACTGTCCTGTGATCCCCTTCCAGGACACCTTACTTCTCCAGGGCATTTCTAGTGTCATTCTTGTGCTGGTTTGGAAGAAACAAGCATCGGGCCCAGCAGTCATCTGGCTTTGTTTTTTCTTTTCTTTTGTTCTTTCTTTTTCTTTTTCTTTTTCCTTTTTTCAGAAACAGGCTGTTACCAGATGTACATGAACTTGCACTGGCCTAGCTGTAGCCCCTCCTCCTTCTTGCTCTGAAGCTCTGGGGTCTACTTTGGATTGGCCTCGACTTCTAAGGAACACTCCTTTATGATTCCATGTTTTTATTTGACAGCTCTGAGCCTGGCCCATAGTAGGTGTTACGGTTTGGTTTTGAAATATCCCCTCAAAGCCTCAACATTCAAATGTTGTGGATTACCTATGGATTTCATTTTCTGTTAGAAGGTTGAGCCTAGTCAGGAGGGATGAATTACTGAGGGTGTGCGGATCACTGAGGGTGTGGCAGATATACATACAGTTTTTTTCAAAGAGTGGAAGATGTGCGCTCTAAGGATATATACTCATCCCACAGCTTCTTCCAGGTCTCCCAGTACTTCCTCTTATGATGTCGTGAATAGCTATTCCCACCATTGTCCGCTGCTCATGAAGGTCCTGAGACATCCTGAAACTGTCAACTAAAATAACCTTTTTCTCCCTTAGGGTATGAGTGTCGTGTATTGTTTCCCAGCCTTGATAAAGTGACTAAAACCCTGTTATGACTTGGACTAAGGCAGTAGGCTTTCAGTGAAGACTTGTTTCCTGTTTATGTAAAACCTCTTTATCACTTTAGTCTTTCTTTCATATTACCTGTCTTGTCTTTCTTCCTCACAGAAGAAATTTCCCTATATGGTTTTGTGGTTATAAGCATCAAAACTTTAGACTTTGAAGCCCGTGGAGAGAAGCCACGTCTGTCTTTCTGTCTCTGTGGACACAAATACCTAACACAGGTTCCGTGGTGGAGTCAATAGTTACTGACCCCACGTGACCTCGGAAGTGATCGGAACACGTGCCGCGTGCTTTAGCCCACCCTATTGTTTGTACATGTATCTTTAAAATATAACAATGTTTATTCCCTAAAATCTCAACTAGTTAAATTTTTATAATGAAGAAAGTAGTGTTCCACCACTTCCAAGTCACACGAGAAAGCCTTGTATCTCTGTTTTCTCTTTTACGAGGGTTGTCACTCTCTTAAATGGTCTTGTTGTCCAGCTGTGTGACTCTATTCACTGTCTCTCTCGTCTTTCCTCTGGTGTTCCTGGTGTGGTTTGGACCTAGTATGGCCCCTAAAAGCCTCATATATCTGGAAGGTGATTAGATCATGGGGGTTACGTGGGTCAAATAAGTTAATTTGTTGATGGTTTTAGGTGCTTCTGAAAAGTGGGGCCTGGTCAGAGCATAGGTCAGTGTGGATGTGGCTTGTAAAAGTATCTCTCTCTCTTTCGAGCTCAATTCTTCCCTTTCTCTTCTTCCTGTTTCCACACAGTGAACAGATTTCCTGCTTCCCAACTCTCCCAAGATCCTACCCTTCTCCATGTCTTTCTGCCATTCCTGGCCCATCAAGAATGAACTGACACCTCTGAACTAGAAGCTAAAACAAACTACCCCTCCTTGAGGTTGTAGGTGTCAGGTATTTTACCTCAGTGACAAGAAACAACTAAAATAATCCTCTGATTTACAATGTGAGTAACACTGACATTGAGACACCGTATAAGCAGCTGACTGGAGTTGAACATAGCAAGACAATACGGATCATCCCTGTTTGGGAAGCATATAATAGGAATCAATAATTTTACACTAGCTTAAGCAAAATAATTAATTGGAAGATTTATTAGAAGGATATTACAAAAACTCCTGGAATTAAAAGTAGACCGGGAACAATTACTGATCCACTGTTTTACACATAACAGATATTTTTGTTTGCAACTCTAATTCTCCTTGTTTCTGGCTTTCTTAGGAATTGATGAGCCTTTCCCATCAGAATTAATTTGAATAATTTGAATAATGAACTCTGAGAGGGCTGACCTTCCATCAGGTGCTTACTGTAGAAGCAATTATTCTGGCTAAGAATATGGGCAGGTTTGGATCACATGTTCCTTGACGTAAACAGCACCTGCTATCAGAAAAGGGAGAGAGGATATCAAGGAGAGTTGGTTATTACACAGAGGACACAACATTGGATGTTATATTTCTAATTATTTAGAAGAAGGACATAGTAGGTAGTTTTCTACTTCACAGGGCTGTGGTGCTGACTTAGAGATGTGTGTTGCATAATAAATCTTGTCTGCTTTGAAGTTATGATTTGGTCTAGGCCAATTTTTCTTTATGTTTTATTTGAATTGCTTCCTGTTTTGCTCTGCAACTTTCTTTTAACACATCAACTATTCTTCTAAAAAGCTGAAGCAGAAATCCCTTAAATTTCTTCTGGGATGAGAGTTGGGTTGTTATTCAGGATCCTCAAATTTTATGTCTGTGCATTAAATTCATTCTTACTGTCTTCACTCAATTGTCTCATTTGCAGAGAACTACCTTCCGTTTTTTTTTTTCACAAGGATGTTTATGGGTGGGGACTCAGGAAACACTCCATTTGCTTATCACATCACTTGATTTATCCGGGGGTACAGGGAGTGAGGTAGAAAGTTTGACAGGTAGTGATAATTCAGTCAGTGAGACCCAAATACCCCTGCATGAGAATAAACTGTTAGCTAAGCAGATCTTCTAAATACCCCCCAAAGCAGGAGTAAACCATGTAGACAGGAATAAGGCACCGGTCCAAGCATTACAGAACCTCTGTCACACTTTAGCAAACTCGAAACACACACGCATACGTATATATCCTTTCCTGTTATTGCTGGTAACCAGGGAGCTAATGGTGTAAGTTTAGCATCACACGAACTCAAGTGCTGACGACTTATTTTTATAGGTCAGCCTTGAGAAATCTCTCAGAGGTAAAAGAGGCGGGAATCATAAAGGATCGAAGGACACATAACTTGATCTTTGCTGTTGGTTCTTCCGGCTTTTACAACTCAGTCTTTTTTTAAAAAAATCAACTAAAGGCTTTTCTGATAAAAGGAGAAGTTACAACGGAGTTGGATATGAGGACTGTAGAGGACACGAGTTGGCATGCGTGTAAGGATGTGGGAGTTGTGGGAAAGATCCAGATGATGTACAACGGGATGAATGGGATGTCTCTGGAGGAGACGAAGGAAACGTTGTCTGGGAGGAAGGTTACTTCTTTTCTGTGCGGTCAGCTCTTTCTGACAAAGGAAGCCATCGGCAGAATGCACTGCTAATGTCTTAAAGCATGAGCTTCCAGGCAAACCCCCTTCAGCAAACTGACTTAGGATTTTCCTCATCTGCAAAAAGAATAACCCATTTTGGGCTCACTTGGCAGCTGACCACTGTGGAACAAATGGGACTTAAGAGTCCAAGATCTTGATGAAGTCCCTGCTCTGTTTCTCAATGGTCATGTGACTCAAACTTTGGGGAGCGTTATTTCCTTCATCTATAAAATGCAAACATAATAGCCCCTTTCACGAGATTACTGAGAGAACTTGAGTCAGCAGAGCACAGGAAATCACTTTTTAAGACGTTGAACGCTTTACAAACACAGGTGGGGATTACTGTTATTTATAGCCTTTTGTTATCTCACAGTTCGACCTCTGATAAGAAGATGCTATCAGCAATAACTCAAGCTGACACTCTGCCGGGGCTTTTGCCTTTCTTTCTCTGGGTTGATTTTCTATGTTGCATTTAAAGTGCTCGAGAGGCACATGGGAGAGCATTCTAGAATGTGAGAATGGACAAATTCCCCAGAAAAAGTGAGGTAGGAGT
The DNA here is from genome assembly GCA_004027205.1 of Ctenodactylus gundi. NCBI lineage: Eukaryota > Metazoa > Chordata > Mammalia > Rodentia > Ctenodactylidae > Ctenodactylus > Ctenodactylus gundi. The sequence goes on along the minus strand of PVKB01000275.1, from coordinate 492,694 downwards.
GGGAGAGTATTATTTCTTACACCTTGAATAAAAAAGTGTTATTTTTTTTCCCTAAGGGTCTTGGCCAGAGATGATTTTTGACTCCCCACACCCACTGTATATTTGGCCTTGCCTATACGTATTTCTGATCACCTCAGTTGAAAGCTTGCTACTGGCATGTAGAAACAAACAAGGTTGTTACTAAGCATTCTACAGTGCATAGAACATAGTCTCACCGCATAGAGTTATTCAGTCCTGAACCTCCACTGTGCTGAGGGTGAGAAATGTTGATCTGGAAGTGACATCATCCTTCTCATTGGGTTTCTGCATGGGTTGTATCCATTGGCAACCTCCTGGGAAGGGCAGATTGCAAACACATCCCTATTGCATGCCTTGATCTCCTATCATCTTTGCTACCAAATGTGTGGTTTTCATAAAGGATGTCCTAGATCAGATGAAATACATTTTGCTCCCCATGATTATGCTCCAAATTGATATGGATAACAAGAAAAAATACTTCAGTGCTCATAGGTCTCTTACAGTATCTTTTAGAAAAATTTTTGTAACCCGCATGTCTTTAGATAAGGGAATCTTGAATTACATATGTTCCTGTATGATCTGGATCTAGAAGGCTCATGTGCTGTAGGTTTGGTCTTTAACACAGCAGTGCTCAGACGTGAGACTTTTGAAAGCGATGGGATCAGGAGGGCCTTGATCTCATCAGTGCCTCCTGCCTTGGGTAGATTCTCCCTCACTGGCAGGAACATTTAAGTAACAGCAAATTCCTGGTTTTAAGGGAGCCTATCAACTTTGCTTTGCTTTAGAGAAGCTTCCTTAGGACCATGTTGAGAATGTGAAGATTATAGCCACAGCCAGGTGTAGATGACATTGTGTCAGCTTGCCTTGGGCCTAAGAAAAATACCTACTTAAAAACGTTCCCTTTCCTCAGCCATAAAGAAGGATGGGCTTGAGTCATTTGTAAGGAAGTGGATGGATCTTCAGACCGTTAGGTTTAGTGAAATAAGTCAGACACAGGAAGTTAAATATAGCATGATTTCTCTTACATGAGAAACTCAGTTATAAGACAGAGTAAAATAAAGGCAGACTTTCTGGACTAGGGGAAGGGAACCAGAAAAGTAGAAAGAAGGAGAGTATGCAGTGAGGAAAAGGAAACAAAAATGATCGATATATATATTTATATATATGTGTACATATATATATATATTATGTGTATGCTAAGATATATGCCAATTTCCCCAAGTACCTATAAATATCATCTATTATAAACATATACCAATACAAATACTAAAAAACATTTTGTATAAGAAAAAATTATCTTTCCATAGAGACTAAGAATAATATAATATAAATATATAAATATAATATTTAACCTTTCATTCAATTCTGGTTAAAAACTCTATAAAAGGCACTAATGAAGCTGCTAAAATTTGACTATAAACTATAGATTAGATAATAGTATTATAACAGTAGTAATTCTTTATTGTACTGTGGTTTTGTGAGAGACTATCCCTGTTCTGAGGAAATACACTCTAAAGCATTTAGGAGTAGAAGAGGGTGACAGGGGCATCTTACCCACAAGGGGCTCAACAGCAGTGATCAGATCTACATAAGCAGTGAATTTGAGTCCCTACTCTATCCTTGGCAACTGGATGAACTTGGAGGAACTGATGAACCTTCCCCTCCACTATTTTCAGATTTTTAACACAGAGATGATGATAGTTCCTTGTTCATGTGGTTATCTTTGCAGTGAATGAACGTATATATGACAGTTCTAGACACCGAGGTCTCTGAATATATTTGCCACATACAAAAATGTGTGAATGTTACAGATCTGTTCTCCATGACTGGTTGCACCCAACGTGCCCATTTTTTTTGAGTCCTTGAAGCCATTCTGGGATGTATCTTTACAACCACAAAATGAACACTCTTAAAATTGGGTTGTTGGGTTATGTTTTCGTCATCTGTGTGAGGATGACGGCTGGTGAGGCTGGGCAAGAGTTTTCATTGTCAGTGGAAAAGGAGATTCAGTCGACAAGGGGTGAGGAACTTCGCCCACAAAATGATAAACTGTCATCACAATTCTCCAAACCATCTTTCGAACAGATTTGGCAGCCATAATTACTCCCACTGACATTCCAGGAAAGAACATTCTATGGGGAATAAATAGCTGACCCAAGGTCAGAAACATGCTGGTTGTTGTAGCAGGGGGAGGTTCAGATTTTGCTCAGAATGAGTTCATTCCCAGGCTGGCAATGGCTCTGCTATTCCCGACCTGATTAATATTATATATAGTTGTAACCTTTCTTACCCATTATGGATAAGGAATACTGTCACTTTACTACCTACTGAGATAAGTGTCTCTTTTGTGCTTTGAGCAGAATCTTTTATTCTAGAGCCCCATGGTTTTAAGGAATCTATTTTTTCATAGGTTCACACAACTGAATTGATTATCTTCTATATGCTAATTAAATATTACTGAGCATGACGTGGATGTGAAGGCAGAGGGCATCCATTTTTAATGAGACTCAGTAGCTTTATGACTTTGTAGATTGAAACGCTGTCTAGGCTATAGGCTACATGGGACCGTGCGTGTGATGTCCAGTGTGCAGGCTCTCTCTCCTTAGACCTGCCTCTCTGTCGCTAGCTCTCTCACTCTCTCACCCTTCCTGATACTAGGAATTGAACCAGGGACCTTTGTACTGATTCCCAGCCCTTTTTTTACTTTTTTAATTTTGAGACTGAGTCTTACTAAGGCGCCCACCTGGCTCTTGAATATGTGGTCCTCCTGCCTCAGCCTCTCAAGTTCTGGGACTCCTGATGTGTACCACCACACTTTGCAGTGTTATTTTCTTTTTCTCTTGCTAGGGACACCCCCTTAGTCTCCAGCCACTTTGGCTCTATTCAAATGGACGTCTTGGATGACTTCTCTGCTGTTTCTTTTTCAGGATTAGACATTTATGAGGTGCCAACTGGCATTTTGGTGATGAAGATAAATGCCATTCAGTATCTACTTTGATGAGAACGAGGTCTGATTAGACTCATTATTCCCCCCTTCATCATGGTGAGATTTGGCTTTTGTTTCTGTCCAGAAAATCTATCTATTGGCCACTCTCTGTAAATGATCTCTTTCTGTGTTACAGCATGTGGCATGGACGGTCGGGTGGAGCCCTACCTTCACTTTCCTTCAGTTTAGATACGAAAGTCTCCCTGTCTTCCAGATAACCTATGTATTTATTCTTTTGTAAATGTAGCTTCTACTCATTAAGATTTTACAAAATGCTCCATGTTACAAGGCCCGATAAGGTATCTCAGTTTGTAATAATTTAGATTAGTCGCTCCTAACTGAGGGGCAGGCAGATTTGTTCCCTTCTCCCAGAGGAGATATCTAAAAGAGTCCAGAGACATTTGATTGCTGTGATTGCTCTGGCATCTATAGATAGAAGCCAAGGATGCTACTAAAAAATCCTACAATGCACGCCCTCCACACCCCTTCCTGCAGCTGCCACCCACACCCAAGAATTATTTAGCCTAAGATGTCAATAGCATTGAGGTGAAAAATCCCTGATACAGATTCTTATAACGCATAGACTTGGACAGATTCCTACATTTTCATCTCAAGAATCACCGAAGTCTCCCTAGATACTGATAATAAAGCATCTGAAATTTCCCCAGCTGGGAGCGATGAAGCTTAGATTGTTTTAGTTTCTCCTCACAACACCTCTGAGAGGCAGAGGACATTCCTGTTTTACTGATGAGGCAACTCCGGCCTGAAGAGGTTAAGTAACTGTCAGAAAAAGTGTTCGCTCTTCCTCTTTCATGAAGTATAGTAAAGAAGTTATTGAGTTTTTACTGAAAGGCTTACTCTGGGCAGCAGGGTGTCGGGCGCTAGCACTTTTGGAGAAAATTCAAGTCCTCCCTCTATAGAGCTGTCATGTCATGACTCGTCCTTAACGGTGGGCCAAAAGTTCCCCTATAGGTTTTCAATTATGTGAGAACAACAGTTAAGGAGTTATTGATCTCCAGGGTGTTTGCTGGCACAAGGATGCAAGCATTAGCCAAGAAACAAGACAACTGTGGTCATGGGTAATTTTTCCCACTTCCATGAGAGTTTTTTTGTTTTTTCTTCCAAAATCTGGCTGCTTTTGAGTGTCTCCTTGATGTAACTCTGTCCTTGTCACACTACAAGGTTTCCTCCCTTGCTGGTCTCTTGGACCCTGGGATGAATCATTTGCCCTTTGAATCTACACTCAGTTTTTATATTGCTTCATCGGGGTTTTTGCAGTTTCAGTTATGCTTAGTTTGTATTTACAAATGGATTGTAAGCGGTTTTGTGCCCTGATAATAAATGCTGTCAACCAGCAAATTCGCTATTGCAAAAAAGCTCATTCTCGATGCTCTGCATTCCGTCACTTACTCTATTTCAAAAATCATTTATTAAGCACTTAATACATACTAGGTATTGTGCAGAGATGGTGTAGACACAAAGCAAATAAACACCAGAGAACAAAAAGACACTGAGAATTGTTTTGAGGATTACACAGCATGATTCAAGGAAGTCACATGGCTTGGTGCTAAGCACCCAGAAACACGTGCTCAGTAAATATTGGAGAATATTGTTTGTATCCTTCACAACACGGAGGAGACTGCTAAGGAAGTCATAGCGGCTTATGCAAGTCCATTGTGTGATTGACGTGGTCTCTGCTGCCAAAGTATGTGACAAGATGCTGACAAATGTATGTGTGGCCCTCGGTGAAGACACAAACAGTTTTATACAGGTGTTATCTACCAGCTGAGTTGACTCTGGGAAAATCTGACAAATAACATTTTTACTAGGGAAGTGGACTATGGGGTCTGCATCATCTGGAGAAGTCAGACTCAAACAGACTTCCCAGATCTCGATGTAAGTGATGGCATTGGATTTTGCTGGAAACCTGGCTGCTCTTTACGCCAAGTTCAGATTCCATGAGTTCTGGAAGGCAAGATTTACACAGTATCTTATGAAGCAACACCCTTGCAATAACAATAGCTCTAGCTATACAGAGGGTGGTCAGGCTAGCCCAGCACTGAAGTCTGAAAGGTCCAGTAAAATAAATGAATTGTTAAATTCGGGGAAGAAGGTTTTATGGCTATAACTATTTCAAATGTATTTATTTAGAGCTTATCACAAACGTGAAGGAAGACAAAATAGGAGCCTTGTGCTCCCCTTGACAAAACGTTCCCTGAGGTAGCATGACTCACCCTGAGCAACCTGTGTCTTGCCTTTGCAAGAAAGGTGTCCATCGCCAAGGTGGCTCGTTGTCATAAAAGGCTGCATGTTCTGTAAAGTGGAGATAACAAGTCATGGCCCAATTCAAACTAGTGAATGTAGATCCAAGTAAAAAATAGACTCCGTGTGAAAAACCCGTTGCTCCTGAATTTATTTTATTTTATTTGAGGTATTTCCACCATTTTTGGCTTATAGGTCTAACCTCGGCTCCTCCTGTCATATCAAATGTGCCACAAAACAGGGTCTTCCAAACTCTGCATTCTCCTAACCTCTAACCTTCTCTAAGAAAGGATTTTGCACCATTTCCCTTGTAGGAAGCTGGAATCCTTTTCTCTATTACCCAGCAAACTCATCACCTCTTCTCACCCAATGCTGTGGTCAACATCCAGGATACCAGACACTAAAAGTTTCTCATCCACTATTTGTTGAGAAATGAATGGATGCGTGTAAGTTGTTACCATTTCCTGCTCTACTGTTTCTGTGCTTCTTTTAATTTCTCAACAAATAGTGGATGAGAAACTTTTAATGTCAGGTACCCTGGATGTTGACCACAGCATTGGATGAGACGAGGTGATGACTTTTGTGCTATCTCAATAGCTTTCTTCAGTTTCTACTTTTCATTGCAGGTGTTGTTGCTCAAAACCTTTATTGCTGGTCTTTCTCTCACTGGGAGTGTCTCCTCACCTGTACTCATCTTCCACTCCTTCCTAATTACTCATCTTAAATGTATTCATGTTTTCTCTCTGTTCAGAAACTCTATTGGCCACTCACTGTCTGTAGGATAATTCTAGGACCCTCACTGCACATGCGTAACCCAGGCAGATGTGAAGGAGTATTGGCATGAGTTCAACTCCCTTCTCTCTAATTCTTCCTTCCCATCCCAAGAATCTCTGTACCCCAGCTCTGTTACCCTTCTTGCTCCCCCACTACAGACTCATTTCAGGTTATTTCACACCTCTCAATATCTATAAATATGTCTATCATGTATATCTTAATTTGACAGTTTCCTTCTCATTAGCTTCATTTAGCAAACTTTACACCCTTTTAATATTCGGTTAGAAAGTGACCTCTATTTTGGATCAGCTAGGAGATCTGTATCCTTTCACTTTGGTTTGTCCATTAGTCATGCTTTTTTTTTAACTACCATGATTTGTTATCATTTCTATGAAGAACTTACTATTCATTCACTTATATTTTTATAGTATAGTATAGTATAGTTTTGCTATCTCAGTTTTACAAGTACAGGTGCTGATGCCAAGAAAGATAAAATGGCTTGATCAAAGATACATGGCTAATAAGTTAAAAAGCCAATGTTTGAAGCTGAGTTGGTGAGACTTTGGAGACCCGAGAAATCCCAACAGCACACAATGCTGCCATTGTGCACTTTGTGATTTATAGTTGGGAGAAAAGCTATTTGATTGGATATCTGGCTCCCTTATAGGAATAAAATTTTAAGGGTCACTTGCTTGTGTAATATTTGTAGATACAGCATCCAATACACAAAAAATACACAATGAATAAATGTGTAAATAAATATGACCAAACGTGTAATTTAGCATTGGATACATGTTACAATTAATAGTCTTATCACTGCTATCACCTGTGACTGGGTTCTTTAAAAAGAGAAGAAATGTCACTCATAAAGATAGAGGTTTTGAAGCACGACGCTGTCTTTTGCTAAGCTCTAGTGAAAGCCTGATGGCAGATGGCATCACAATGACGGAAGTCTATCTAAAATGATCACTTGGGGAGACAGGAAGCCAGAGTGTGACTACAGTCCCATGAGGACTATGTTCATCCTTTGTGAGGACCCGTGACCTAACAATCGCCCACTAGACCTCAGGGCTTAATTAAACGCCTCACTATTTCTCAACATTGCTGTACAGACTAAGCCTTCGACATATGAACGCTTAGAGAGTACCATCAAAACACATCTAGATCATGGCATCACATGTGAGATTTGGACCACAAGGCTGTTTCTCTGGAAGGTGAAGCTATGACTGAATCCCGAGTCCTTCTTCTTCTGTTGCTCCCCTGATGGCTGTTTGAGCACAGGCAATGAGTTATTATGTATGCCATCTACCTAATTTTTAGTCCACAATCCCAGAGTGCAAGAAATGTCACATTTTTCCATTTCTCTAAAGCAATTTTGTTCCACTTTTCAGCCTTCTATCACCTGGTATATGATAAATTCAATCTTGGTCATTATTGGAAGTCCTTGTTCTTTGTGGGATCTAAAGTAATCACAGGCTTTAAGGTGTTGAAAACGGGAAAAGCCCGGGTATTTTGCCAGTATGATCCTAATATTTCTGGCTCCTGTTATTAAGAGCAGTTCTTCTTGGCCTACTCTGCTTCTTGGCCTGCTCTGTTGTCTACGTGTTTCCAAGAAAAGATGGCTGCTTTCCTTCTTCTGGGACAACCTTAGTGCATATTCTAACAAGGCTATGGCGATGTTATAGAAATCCTTCTTCCCCTGCTTCCTGTCAGGTGTTCTAGTTCTCCTACTGGTCTGAAATCTTCCTCCTTTCTTATCAAAGTTCCTCCTTTCTCCACGCTTACCTAGCCTGTCCAGAGTCATTAATGCAACCCCTTTTGTTGGAATTTAGAAATCCACTATTGATCCTATTTTATTTTTAATATGGTAGCAAAAGCAGATCCCAATGCTCTTTAGCGTTTTAATCTCTAACAGGCCTATTGATACAGGTGCTCGTGCTGCTGCAAGCAGAAAAGGTAGCGAGAAAAGTAGGGAAAAATAAATGATCCTAAGTCGTCTTCCTGAGTCTTCCTGTCTATGTCTTCACCACCTTCTCAGTTTCTCATTCTCATATGATTCTCTTCCATACTTTGCAGACCTAAGGTGTGAGCTTTCTTAGATTTTTTTTTTTTTTGTGTGTTATACCAGGCTTGAATTCTATTTCCTTTCTTCAAAGGGCTTATTGAAAGAATAAATCATTTTTGGTCTCCATGTTACCTTTGAGTTTTCTTTTCAAATCTCATGTGTAATTTTGCAGACTTCACCTGAGCAAAGGAAGCCTCTGGCATTTCTTATTTGCTTCCTCCTTGCAGCTACTTCTGTACCGGAATACAGCAAATAATTTAATTTTATCTCTTTCAATGCTTTTAAGTTTTCTGCCAAAAGTGCGTATTGCTTTAGGTGAATTTCGTGGGTCTCAGCAGGCTTGTTCATTTTTCTTTTTATTGACCTTAGACACTAGGTGATAGAAACACACTTGGTAATATTTGGTACTTAAATAATGAGGCTGTGGCTACACCTCCTTGCCCTGATCTTCTAATTTTATCCTTTATAAATATGATGGATGATATTAACAAGGGTTTTGCTCTAGACCAGTGGAAACGCCTTCACTTTTTAACAAAGTTTTAATACTGGAGAATTTCTGTTTTATAATATTTCTGCCTGTTTTATAAAAAATTTCCTATAGGAAAAGCCTCAAAGAAAAATATATTTTAAAAATAGACATCTTGGAGATAATGGAGGGAAAAGCTACCTGACTTGGCATAGCCTTCTTTTTGGAATTCAGTTCTGTCTCCAAATGCTTGTGGACTCTGGGTTCAGCTTGCAGTCAAACATGAAATCCTTATTAAGGACCAAGGCTTCAAGGTTGCCAGGGTTAGTTGCTTTGGTGCTTGGAGGATGCTGACTACACCAATAATGACATCTCTCCTAATGAAACTGTCAATGTGAGGGCAGAACCTCTGAGTACAGGCTGAATAATCAGAAAGAGTGTGGTACATAGACCCCGCATTTTCTGCATCATTTACAGCTTTCCACCTGGTAGGTGCCATCAGTAAACATCCCTGTGTGTACTAGATCAAAAAGTACCTGATTAGAATTCTGGGCCATCTTCAGTAGGATATCATATTTGTCAAACATGTGAAGAGTGTCAGACACTGTGATGGGCATGTTCGACAGACGGTAACTGTTTTAAACAGATTAGTAATGTTAAATTCTTAGGTTAATGCCTGGCATATCACAAGCACTCAGAGAATAAATATATTTTTTGTTGTTGTTGATATTTTATGACTGTATTGAATTACCAGTATTACTCCTTTTCTTCTACTGATTAGAAATCTGATATCCATGAAGCTGGAAACCTTGCTGTATTCACAACAAATGTGGGACCATGTCTAAGGAACGTTTGACTCAATCTAAAACAATTCCCAATCACTGAAGCTGGGAAATTTGGTGGTGGTATTGAATTTCACTGGAGGTGTAAAGTGAATATCAACACATGAGTTCATATGAATGCTAATAAATGACTGAACAGGTAAATAAATGGGAGGAAAGAGGCACATCTTTCCTGCAGAAGAATTACAAATAATTTATGAGTTGCTCTCCCATGGGAAGTATGGTTAAATTTTTCTGTATTAGTCAGCTTTGCATTACCGCAAGGAAGAACCTGAGGCAACTAATTTAAAAGAAAGTTAGGTTTTTGTAGCTGACACATTTGGAGGCCTTAGTTGAAGGCTGGGTGGCTCCACTGCTCTAGGACTTTGAGGATGGCTGTTGGCTTGGGAGCACATGTGGAAAGAAGCAGTCATATATGAAGGAAGGAATAAAGGGACAGCAGGAAGGGCAGAGTTTTCTATCCCCTTTTAAGGGCATACTTTCCACGACCTAAGAACTTTCCACAGGGTCCATTTTTTCCCCAAAATTCCACAGTATCTCCAAAGAGTACTACAATTAGGACCAAGTCTTTAAAAATGGACCTTTAAGGGTCACTTCACATTTTCAAAGCATGGGACTTTACTTTCCTCTACTATGTGATATGGCCTGGATTAAATTTCCTGAGTAGAAAATGAAAAAATGGAGGGAACAAAGTTTACAGGGGAGAAATCTTGTGAATACACTACTTGGCCAAGGAAGCAGGGTTTTACCATCATTACTAAAAATTCGTGTTGATAGGATGCACCATAGGGCCAAAATGTGGAAATTAAGTAATACATTTTTGAACAATCAATAGATCCCAGAAAAAAAATACAAGGAAAAACTTAGAAAGCTCTTAGAGTCAAATGACAGTGGATGGATGACACACCAACACCTATGGAACACCGTGAGAGCAGTTCTAACGGGGACGTTTGTGGGTAAGAATGCATATACTAAAGAACAGAGCGTTCCCCAACTTGAAACCATCATGTTTAGTGAAGTGAGTCAAACTCAGAAGGTTAAATATTCACAGTTTCTCTAATATGAGAAAATCAGAATACAGACATTTTATAGAACAAAATGGGTGTGAGAGTGGGAGTCATGAGGGATAAGAGAGGGAGTGGGAGGGCCAAAGAGGGGGAGGAGAAGGGATTGTAATGTTGACACAATATATATGAGCACAAAATACTCAAGCTCAATGTAACCATTGTGTATTTTATATATATATTTAAATGGGGGGAAGAACTTGGCAGATAAATACAAGAAAAAAAAAAAGAATAGTGTGACCTCAAATAACCTAACAATACACCTCTAGGTCCTGGAAAAAAAAACAGGAATGATCCAAATACCAAAATAGTAGGAATAGAGAAATTATAAAGATCAGAGCAGAAATGAATGAAATAGAGAGTGAAAAATAATGCAAAAGATCAATGAATCAAAGAGCTGGCTCTTTTAAAGAATGAACGAGATTAATAAACCCCTAGCCAAATTTATCAAAAGAAAGAAAGAAAAAAACTCTCATCACTGCAATTAGAAATGAAAAAGGACTAATAAGGAGATTGGCATTGAATTTCTGTGGTCTTCTGTCTCAAAACCCATAATTTCAGTTAAATCATGAGAAAAATATACAAGTTCAGATTAAGAAGCATTTTTTTTTTGCAAAATACTTGACCAATACCTATGAAAACACTTAAGATCATCAGAGGCAGGGAAAATGGAAGAGGGCTAATAGGTGGCACACGGAGGATTTTTAGAGCCGTGAAGCTTCTCTGTACATACATACCATCATGGTTGGATATATGACAATGTACATTGGTCCAAACCCATAGAAGATGCAGTACCAAAGTGAATCCTCATGTAAACTATGGGCTTTGGGTGGCAATGACGTGTCAATCTAGGTTTATCAGTTGTAAGAACTGTACCACTCTGGTGGGGGTGTGGACAGTAGAGAAGACTGGGGGTGGGGTGGGGAGTGAGTGGATGTCGGGGACCTCCGTATCTTCCTTTCAATTTGTTGTGACTCTAACTTGCTCTAAAAAATAAAGTCTAAAACAAAAGAGGAAAAAAAATGAACCAAATAAAAAACACCGAGGAAATCATGAGAAAGTGTCAAAGACCCGTGGAATCTTAGGAGACATGAAGACTCAATATAATATTGATACTGACAGAGCATTTTAAACTTTACATTTAAACTTAGCCATACTTTCCAGGAAATGCTCTAGAGAAAGAAGCGCCCCACCCCCTCCTCCCACCCAGCACTCTAAAGCTCCCCCCATGACATTCTCCTGTCAGATCAGGGTAAGGACCCCCAGGAGGAAGAGGGGAGGGGGCAATGCAACCACCACCACCACCACAACAAAAATCCCAGGCATAAACATAACGTTGGCCTTCAGAGAATTCATCAGCCAGCCACAGGCTGCAAAATTTCTACTTAACATTTTGTAATCCTGGATCTGTGACTCACCTTCTCCTCTGGCCAATTCCATAAAAATCTCTGATACACAGGGGCAATTTAGAGAGATGGGTAATTTTGGAGGATTATTCTCACCATCTCCCCCAAACTTGGCTTTGAAAAAGGTATTTTCCTGTTACCGGGATGGATGGCATCCTTTGATTCAGACAAGCCGTGTGAGCGCAAAGGACTTTCGAATTGTGCCTCTAAGGGAACTGTTACAATATGGTGATCTAAATTTAAATCCTGGAACAAAGCTGGGTGTGGTGGTGCATGCCTGTTATCCTAGCACTTGGGAGGCTGAGGCTGGAGGATTGCTGTGAGTTCAAGACCAGCCTGGGCTACAGAGTGAGACCTTGTCTCAAAAAAAGAAAGGAAAAAAAATCCTGGAACAGAAAAAAATGTCATGGGGGAACAAAATAGAACAAAACAAATGAGATCTGGATAAAGTGTGGAGTTCCTTCCTTCCTTCCTTCCTTCCTTCCTTCCTTTCTTCCTTTCTTTCTTTCTTCTTTTGAGGCAGGGTCTCCTTCGTATTCTAGTCTGGTCCTGAGCTCACTATATAGCCCAGCTGGTCTCCAACTCATATCAATCCTCCTGCCTCAGCTTCCCAAGTGCTGGGATTACAAATATGTGCCACCATGCTCAGCTAATGTGATCTTAGTGAATCAAACTCTGGCCTTGTGCTAGCTTTGCAATCACCCTAACCCCTGTGCTGTTCTTCCAGCCTTAATATTAGTTTTCTAGTGATATCACTGAAGGAAACTGTGTGTGGAATACATGGAAACTCTCTGGGCCATCTTTGCAACTTTTGTTAAGTCTGAAACTCTTCTAAAAGAAAAATTAATGAATTCAAATTAATTCTGCAGGTTACTAGAATTCAAATCTGGATTGCATCTGCAGCCTGGTTTCTTTTTACAGTTTATACATTTTGTTTATAGGAATTGAGTTTTTAAAATATAGTTAGGTATTAACACTTAATTTTTTAAAAAGATAAAAGCATGGATTTCATGCAAACATAAAATAAATGTGTCTTTTCTAGTCAATTCATTTAATTAATGAAAGAACCAAACAACACTCTTCAATCTAGAAATGTGTAAGCATCTTTAAAACAATTTTGAATAAGATTGCTAGGTTAGAGACAACACTAGTCAATATCTCCCAGGGCAGTAAACAGAACCTTTGGGGGCTTTACTTAAGTGGGCAAACATAATTTTCATTTTTATCTGCAAAAATCTACAAATTAATCTCTGCCCTTACAGAGAAGTAAAATAACCCAGTCCATAGAAAGTGAAGCCCAGGACTAGAATTGCACAAAACAAAACCTAGCCACCTGTTGTTTGGCCTGGTTATTTACTAAGTTAGAGCAAGAGTATTAACTAGCCTTGTAGATCTCTTTGAGTTGGGTTTGCCTGTAGATTTGAGACCTAAAAGTCTCAAAATAAGCTCTGATTGAAAATTTTCATAGTAAATCTTTAAAAAAGACTTTTAAAGGTCATTTTTTGTTTGATTTTGTAGGTATAGGCTAGAAAATTAGGCCTGAGAGACTGCATCCTATTTGACCTGCAGTTTACAGTGAATTTAGGCAAATTTCTCTGAAACCTTCCACATTTGCAACTGCACCCAGTTTGCTTGGGAATGACCTTTCTTACCACCTCTGGAACTGGGCCCTGTATCTAGGTTCTAAACCATTTTTCCCAGGAGGATTTTTAAACATTGGGTCCACATGTGAAGCCTTTTCTTATTATTAAATTGGATATGCTAACCTGATTTAAAAAGTATCATTCTTAAATATGGTACCCTAGGTAAAGCTTAGTGACAGAATCTATACATCCTATTACATCCTGGTTTAAAAAAGAGGATGGATTTATATTATACTTATTGAAATAATTTTATTGCCATGAAGAACAAAAAAAAAGAAGTCTTGGTCACTGACTTTTGAGGGCTGTTAAGAATTGCTTGCTACTTAAAAATATTTCATTTTAGCATATAAAAGTACACTCTATTAAACTGAATGTCAGAGACTAGGCAGAAAGAAAGAAAACTTCTTCATATACCCTAGAAACCAAATCTAAGTAGAATAGTCTGACAGTCGCTGCTACTGTCATACTGCCATGTGGGTTTTCCCAAGCCCTTGATGTCCAGTGGTAGCTTCCTGTCTGGCAGCAGATCCTGGGGTATCACTCACATGATTGCTACATGGAGTGGTGTCATGTACGGGACGCTGCTAATCAGACCCCAGAGAGCTGAACAGGAGTCCTTCCTTTGAGTCCTTCCTGGGAAAGTGAGAAGGGAGATTAGAGAAAGAGAAGGACCATTTCTCAAAACTTTAATAGGTACACTGCAGATCATAGGCCAGGAAGCATGATGTATTTCATGCTTCCGCCTGTTTGATAAAGAAGTAGACAATGAGAAGATTTTTCTCTTCTTTAGTAGTTTCATGCCCTGCTTCTAGTAAATCTGGTATAGAAGCAACAGAAAATGAGCGGCAGGAAGATTCCCTGAACTCACTTTTGCCCCTATCGGTGCCACAGTAGAACCTTCGTAAGTAGGAAGTATGAGTATACATGTAGTTGTGGTCATCCATAATCACATTTTTGTATTTGCCTTCTTTGAAAATATTTTTCCTCCCCTAGAGTGCTTGAGAACACATGATGAAGGCAGAGGGCTGGAGAAAAGCTGTGTAAGCTAAGAGGCCAGCGGTCACCTGCTGGGACAATAATGTGCTGAACAACAAATTTGCAGAAAAATAATGTTACTAATAATACCAGAACACCCCGAGAGACAAATGGTAGTGTGCTCAATGGAAGAAAGATATTTGTAGCTGTTCACTTTATTTCTAGTGAATTTCCAGGAATCAAAACTCATCCTAGATTTATTTCCTAAGTCATTTAATTACTTCCTAACTCTAAAACACATTTAAATATTACCTAAATTTAAAAGCACATGTGGAGATGACAAAAATAAAGACATGTTCATGGAAAATCAATTGACCAGAGGGACTTCCGGGAGTGGAGGACAATATTGATGGCCCATTGCCTGGTGGCGGGGAGAAGCCACTCTCGGATGCTGATTACGCTATAGCTGATGTTCTGTTCTGTTTTTGGGATTCACTCTGGTTTGCCAGATCTTGCCCTCTTCTTCATGCTGTGTTCTCTCCTGACTTGTTTACTTTATGTGCATTTACGAGCAAAGATTTTTCTTCAGCCTACGTTAAAACCTAAGGCCGCTTTGTAGTTGACAGTATTCATGGGAAAAAATTGAGACTGTCATTTGTTTTTACAGAACACTGCACGTCGTGGAATCTCACTTCTTAATATATTTTTTTGCTTTTGTAGCCCTACCCATATCCATGCTCTCAATTACTAATGTATTTCTTTTTATCGATGCGATTTTATAACTTTTATTTTAAAGTAGGTAAGAAATACTGGATTTAAATACAAAACCCCATTTGCCCAGAGAAAATCACGTTGCTGTCATTTTCAACCCAACTAAGATGTAAGGTACAATGATTCTATTTTGCTTCGCTTGAATTTTTCTCATCAAGTTGGAGTTAAGTCTTGTATACCTGGATACTGTGCAATGTTAATATGTTAAATATTTCCTCCTTATTTGCCGCTACCAAAGAAATCTAAAGAAACTCTGCTAATCCTGAAGCTTTGCTTTTCTGAGGTTTTTTGGCTCATGAATAGTAAGAACAGTCTTTTCTGAAATACAGGCCACCCCTGAGGCAAAAATGTCTCCAACCCAAGCAGGAGCCCCTTGAGAACCCCTCCCCAGGGAGTTGTCACCTCTTGGATTCGAGGAGAACAAATGATATACCCTCCACTCCACTGCCAAGCCAGGAAGGCATTCAACCTCTCTGCTGGCTCTATTCTAATTAAATGTGGATTTTATGTAAACCACAACTCAGACTTTTTATGAATTCAGAATATGCTGGCTTCATTATTCATGTCAGGCAGCAAAACTAGACCATGACAGATGAGTTTGTGAGCATTTTCTGATCATTCATCTACAAAGCATAATAGTTTGATTCTTTCACTTAGGGCTATTTACAGAAACAGAAGTTGATTAATTGAAGCAGCAGCACTGAGTAAATTCTCATTCTTTCTCTTGAATCTACTCTTAGTGCATCTCAAGGAAACTGTCTTAATAATACATTTCCTAAGAAGGAATACTGTGGCTCATTCTCTCTGGAGAACTTACGAGATTTGATTAACCTCAAGAAAAGTGTACAAGTATTTCTTCAAGTTTATCTTTAAACATATACTTGCTTATTATTAGACAGAATGTATAGCTTCAAATATAGAAGAGTGCCCATACTTTAAAGTGCCATGAAAATGTAGAAATAATAATAATAATACTCAATGTTTATTTAATACTGAGTATAAAGTAGGTACTGTAGATTAGGCATTTTGAAATCTACACAACAGTTTTGATAAATGAGCCATCTTGCACCCTTTTTATAGAAAAGTAATGGAGACACAGAGGAATTATATGATTTATCCGAGGTCAAAGCACTGCTAAGCAAGAGTTAAAGACTTAGTGTAAGTGGCTTTGAAGCATGAGCTTTTAATGACTGTGGTGTATTATACTGTGGATGAATACAATTATACCACAAACTAATGGTTCAATGAATTGACTGTGGATAGGTTGATATTAAATGTGTTTAGATTCTTTAGTCTTTTCAAAGCTATCTTTTGAGCCAATACATCTCACCACTGCTATATTTATTCATAAGAAATGACACCAATTAAAAATTACCTCTGCTTCACCTGAATGAGCTCCAAGTTCAAGGACATAAAGGTGCTCATTTAGAAGTCCTAGAGTGGGGATTTTAGCCACAGTACCTGTTTATTGTTTAAAGAAGGGCTCAAGTCCTTCCTTATTCTATTTGGTATCAATGGCTCTTACCAGCCCCTGTAACTTCTAATTCAACTAAGATTGCTTAGAAAGACTACTTGAATCCCCGCAGACTCATAAAGCACCATATGGCTGTCAGTAGAATCCTCTGGAGAATTTCACTTGTATTACAACAGACCTTTAGTCCTTTTAAAGTGTTACTCACAGGACCAGGGAGCCCTCAAGGGATGGCTGCAGATTTTTTCTTCCTTGATCCATTAACACCATAAACAACCAAGGGCAGAGCCCTGCAGTGCAAACCAAGAGAAAAACAAAGGAAAGAGACTTCTTCAGGAATGTGTGGCCCAGTGCTTCTAGGGGTTTTTTCTACAGGTGTATACATGACTTTGTCTTGACATCACCAGATATCACATCTCCAAGGAGATGCTATCACGGGCCAAGAAAATATGCCAGCGTGAGTCAGGAAATCATACTTTTTTTCTTACTAGCTTTGCGATCTTGTATGCTTCTAATCTTGTGGCTTTTTTTTTTTTAACCATCTGAGCCTTGGTTTCCTTGTGGAGCCCCACATGGGGTCTGTACCATATATCCCACTGAGGGCCTTGCTTGTCATGGATAATACGTACTCTGCTGTGTGATGATGGAGGTGTTTTGCTAGAGGCCAGCCTACAGGGCAAGATGTCTTTTAGTCAGCAAACTATAGGATTACTTGGCACACTTCTCAGAATTATTGACATTTAAGTCTCATACTTATGCATAAAGTTTTGTAAGATTCACTTTGTAGCATCTGTCCATGCTGCCTATCTTCTGGCGAAGAGATTGGGCCAAATTTTTATTCACTGTAGCTCACTGGCATATTTAGCAATGAGATAAGGGTGCCTTTATCAAGCTTTCAGGAACAAAGCAATGCTACCGCTTAATTTACCATTTAATTACAATATCCTGCTTCTTTGACAAGTTGCTGGGTTCTGGGAAAAGAAACTGAGTGGAAAATGGCCGTGACAGCTCTTCTTTGAGTTTCAAAGTTTATTTTCATCTGGGTTGATCCATTTAGTTTCAGTCTTGCCACCTGGGTTAAAGAGAGGCACGATATGGGAAGAGGACGGAAGGTATGGCAACACAGGCCTTAATATCCACAAAGGCCAACTCCTACGCCTTCTGCCCAACTGACTTGAGTCGACACTGCTGACTGTTCTTGTGAGCAAAGCCCAGATCCCAAATGGATGTGTAACATACTGCTGACGTAACAAATTGCAATGAACTTAGTTCCTTGACACAACACAAACACAGTCTCCCATTCTCGAGGTTAGAAATCCAAGATGATTCTTACGAAGCTAAAATCAGGTACCAGCATGATCTAGGGATTTAAGGCAAAAGCTAAGCGAGAAATAAACCAGATGACAGAGTCAAGAGACCTGAAAGTTTTCTGGAAGGAGGAAATACGTGTAGAACTCCAAGTTTCTGGCACCATTTGTAGGGCCAATCAAGATCTATGGTTTCTGGCAGCCCCCACACCCCACTAGGCAGATTCTGGTTTTGGATAGCGTCCTCCATCACCCAGCCACATGGAGGTCAACGAGAACAGCAACTGGGAGAAAACTTTATTTATTTTTCAGACTTGTGTGCCAGTGTGATCTGAGCTTCCTACTTGGGACCACTCCAGCTGTGGAAAAAGTGCTTTTCCTTTTAATAGATCTGCCCCACTGTGGTACCACTGGGGAATATATATATATATATATATATATATATATATATATATATATATATATATACCTCTGCTGGTATATTACTGTCAGTGGCATCAGTAGTGGCTTGGAAAGGACTATCACTGGTCTTGTGCACATGGCTGAATAAATTTCTTACTGGGTCACCAAAACCCTGGAGAGGTAAATATGAACCACAGGACCTGCCCAATTCTTTGGACAAGTTATAAAGAATCTGGAAAAAGACGTCCCAGAACCCTCTCTGGTAACTAGCAGTGCTCCATGGCCTCTGGAAACTTTAGAATCGATTCTTTGCTCCTTTCAGCTAGAGAAGGTGTCTGCATTAGTTGCCACGTGGCTGTTTCAACTTCAAAGAGTATTATCGCAGTCTCGGCTTCCTTCAACTCCTCTGCTCTCATTCTGACCCATGACCTTCTTAGAATGACATGTGAGTTTGCATCAGGCCCTCCTGCATAATCCGGGCTAATCTCCTCATCTCAGAGGTCTTAGTTTAATCACATCATCAATTTCCTTTTTCTACCAAGGCAACATATTTATAAGTTTGATGGATTAGGATGTGAACATCTTGTGAAGGTGTAGCGGGCGTTCATCTGTCTCCCATACTATTTCCCTAGGGGCACGGGCAATGTTTCTAACTCACAGCTGCGTCTCTAATTCAGCACTGTGAGTTGAGAGGGCTTCTCTCTGCCACCTAGCCGACTATCTCTTTGCAACTTAGACCTCCCCCACAACCTCCTCTAGTCTCTTTTTTGACTAGTTTACCGTTGAGAGTTGTTTTCCATCTTGGCAAAGAATAGTTGTTACAGCAATTGTGATGATAACTCAGTTAAACACAAACTGCATTAACTCACATTTAACATGTCATGGAACTTTCAAAGATATTCATCCTGGCCCTCACAGCTCTTGGGTGGTAGAAATGGGATTTAAAGAAAAAAGTCTGATTAACTGCCAGACTTACTGCCTCTCTATCAAGTAGAATTACTCCCCACTGTTTCAAAAATTGGATGCCTTTGGTCCAGAATAAGGCATATCTCACTTTATTTTTAACATTAATCCTGAGCTCTGCATTTCATCAATTTGCATATAATCAGGCTTTAATTTACATGCACTCACTCAAAAATGCTCTCTTCTGAATTGGTCCTTCCTTCCGTTTCACCTAATATCTGTCCTTTTCATATCATTTTGGGAGTGGGTAGTTCACAGCAAGCAGTTCTCTGTTTTGTTTCCTACCATCTGGTGTGTGTGTGTGTGTGTGTGTGTGTGTGTGTGTGTGTGTGTGTGTGTAACACCTCTTACCAAAACTCTTTGCAAAATGTTGCCACATAGGACAAAGATTTTATCTTGAAAACTTTTAATCTTTGTTTTCCCAAACAGTGCGATTTTTACTACTGATAGCCAATTCTGCTATGGTTTGAATATCTTATAGGTTGGACCTATAAGAAGTGATTGGATCCCGAGAGCACCACCCTCATAATTGGGTTAAGACATGATTTTTGGAGTAGATAAATTATTTTTGGAGTTAGTCGTAGCATGGGGAAGTTTACCTTTCCTTTTATGTCTCAGTCTCATGCGCTCACTTACTGTTTTAATCACTTTCTCATGGTTGAGACACATACCCAACGTCTATGACTTAAGGGAGGAAAGATTTATCTTAGCTCACAGTTTCAGGAGGTATCAGTGCATGCATGGGCAACTAGCAATGCTGGAGAAGGTCTAGCCGAGAACAGCTGCTCACTATAGAGCAAGAGAAAGGATCAAATGTGCTGGGGAGAAGTTGGGGTAGAAACATCGACTTCAGGTCACACCCTGAACAATCCACCACACCCTCGTGATCCACCACATCTTCAGAAATCCACTTCTGCTGACCAGACCCTACCTTCCAACGGTATGTGAAACTCACAGACGATCCACATCTAACTACATGAGGCTCTGAGGGGACATTCCAGATCCAAGCCATGACATTTACTGATCTGCTTTCTGACATGGAATGATGTGGCATGAAAGCCCACCCCTGTTACAGGTAGCAAACTCTGGATTTCCCAGAATAGTGAATCACATGGGAGAAAACTCTGTGCTCGTTATGAATTAACCCACTTTCTGCATTCCATTACAGCAGCACAAAACACACGAAGGTAGCCTCTCCTTCATCGAGTGAGTTTTTCTGTTTTCCATCAGACTTACACTCTCATCCGCAAATACAGCGGTATTACTGACTTCCCACACTCGACTTCCGGGTTTGAACCTAAGCTCCGCCGGTGGCTTGGCAGCTGCACTTTTCCCCCTGAGGTCTTGCCAGACTTTCAAATATAATGCATGCAAATATGAATTTATTCATTTAGTAGGACCGTGTGACTGGTACCACATGCCAAGGGATTTGCTTGAATAGTATGCAGACTTCAGAAAGTCTGGTGAGGGAGATGGAGAGATGTAGTTTCATGACTGCGAGAGAGTTGGATACGATTGATAGTACAGTGTGGAGAGGTGCAAGGGTGTGGGAAGGAGCGGTCTCACTCAGCCTGAGCACAGGCGAGATAAGCACCATTAGTTACCAGGATAATGGGAGCAGAGAGCTGGTGTAGGAGCAGAAGAGAGGGGGACAGTAGAGCAGCACATGAAATTAAGAGCAGAAAGGATCCTTTCCTATCCTGGAATAAATTCCTTTTCCGGTGCTCTGGTTCCCTGTTTGCATCAGTGAGACCTCTCTTTGCCGCTGCTGGTGGCCTGAGGCATGTAAAATCATGCAGAACAAAGCTAGGCTTAGCATAAGTGTGACATTAATATTTGTTGAGGAGTAGGAGGGGTAAAGTTAAAAAATCCCCATTTCATATGCAAGGTCAATGCCTAAGTCATAGACAGAAGGTCTCTCATCTGGGGTAGGTGAGTTCTCTATGTGAGATTCTCCAGCAGGGCACCTCTCTCGGGAAGCCTCTTATTCCTGGCCTTGGGTAGTATGACCACATTTGCCCTGCACTAATTTGATTCCTAGAATCCTCTTTTCTAGTCCACCTCTTATTCAAATACTCTAAAAAATGTTCATAGGCAATGTGCACCTTCCTGTATCTACTTGAGTCCTCTGGCAATACGTAATGAAAGCATTATTTTCTATTAGGGAGATTTCAGGCCTTTGAAGATCGAGAAAGTGCTACTTTCGAAAGAGATAGCATCCTTTTCCTCCTCCAAGAAGTCAGGCTTGTCTACCTTAGGGGTTGCACACAGAAGCTTAGGGTTGCCCGTTCCTTCTTATCCTCCAAACAAGATCCAAAAGCCATCAACCTAGTCTGCCTTTAGGGAGACGTTAGCTGAAACGGGCTGGATATTTGTCTCCCTCCAAAATTCATATGTTGAAACCCTAATCTCTTCATGATGGTGTTGGGGGATGAGAGCTTTGAGAGGTAATTAGACTTAGATAAGATCAGAAGAGGCCTCATGATTGGGCCTCTTCTGAGATGAGGCCAGAGAAGTAGCTATTGTAACTGTCCTTTTGTTATGTGAGGATACAAGGAGGGGTTGGCTGTCCTCAACCTGGAAGGTAAAACTCATCAGCAACAACCTCGCTGGCACCTTGATCTTGGACTCCCAGTCCCAGACTGTGGGAAATAAATGCATGCTGTCTAAATGACACAGCCAGTGGTGGTTTGTGATAGCCCTCTGAACTGACTGTGGCTGGCACCACATTGTACCTGTCCCAAGGGAAAGGAAAGCCCACAAGAACTCAGATCGGACCTGAGCTGATGGGCAGGGCAGGAGCTTTCTCTTCAGCCGAACCCCAGAGAATGAGTTCAAGTTCTTTTTCCCCCAAACTTTGTATAAGCTCAAGTTGTCTGTAGTGTACACAGCCTCATGTATATGTAGTAGATGGGGAGTTGTTGGGGTCAGAAGAAGGACACATTACACCCTCGGGTTACAGTATGTACTTTTCACTTGTAGGGACTGGAGCGCCAAGTGGAATCCTTTCCGCTCATTTCTACTGGGGTGAGTACTACTTTAAGCTCAGATGGGCCTTACTCATTTTAGTTCTTCACATAATACTGTCGACATAATAAGTGCTCAGTCAGGATCTTTGGTATTAAAAAGTGAATAATACAATGGATGTTTTAGCTACTTTCCTCACCTCTGGGGCATTGCGAGACAGCGTTAGTTAAAGCATGCAAAGAGTTATACGAGCCTTAATTATTAACGCTATTTTATCTGCCAACCTCCTATAGCTTATTTTTGGCATATGATATGGCAGTTGGACCTGGAACAAAATTCCCTTCTGTCTACTCCAGGCTTCCGTTCCTGGATTGAATCACTTGGGCTGAGGAGGTGCTGGAAGGCAGCTTAATGCGTGGCTTCCTCCCCCAGAGAGCTAGCGGAGGAGCGTTTCTTGGCCAAAGAACTAACTGTGTTAAGTTGGGTTCACCCCCACCCCTACCAGGAGAAGCTAAGGAAATATATCTCTTCTTCTGGCTTGATGTGACATTTTCCAAGTTGGTGTAAAAAAATAATCGATGTCTGTCTTTCTCTGTTATTCAAAACTTCATCAGTGGAGAAATAACTTCTGGCCTCATGTGACTTTTCTCCTTGCCTTAATAAATTTGTCCAGCTTCACTCCTTTTCCACTCCACCAACTGCCCAAATGAGAAGCCACGGAAACTAACCCAGGTGATCACAGAGCATCAAGTGAGTCCCACGGTATTCTTGTGGTGACTTGGAATTTTCTGGTCACGAGTAAGAAACATTTTATTTTCCTCTGAAGAGGTTCCTCCATATGAGCACAAGTTAAATTTGTTTTTCCAGTTCCTGATGATAAAATGATCTTGAGAAACAGTTGTTTATTTGTATGTAGTATGTGTGTGTGCATGTATACACACACACGCAAATGCACACATATACATACATGTATATATACTATCTGGAAGTGGAAGTTGATTTCTTAAATCTTTATTAAACTTGACCAATGCTTTATCTGGGATGAAACATTATTGGCAGTATATATATATATATATATATATATATATATATATATATATATATATATTATAATACACTATCTCTCATGTGCACCTATGGACACACAGACAAACACATGACATTGCTTATAAATATACAGACATGAGACCTGTTTATGAAAAAAATAGCAGTACAAGACGATAATCTTGATTAGCATATTATTGGCACACGTAAGAATTCCCAGAAATTTATCTACAGTATCAAGGCTGTCTGTCTGGGCAACTGGAAAACTTCCTAATGAAATTAGGCCAGGCTTTCCTTTTGCTACTTTCTTTTCTCCCTCAAAACCTTCCTTCAAAACAACAACAACAACAAACCTCATTTTGCTTCCTTGGGCTGGTTCGGTTTGTCTTAGGCGTAGTTGCTCTACTTGTTCTGTCTCTGGGTTCTGCAGACCAACACCTACAAGGCTAAGCAGGTCATGTAACCGTCAGAGGCTCCTGACTCAAGATAAAGATGACAGGGTGTATTGGTATTTTCTGTAAATGTGTGTTTTGGGCCACACATAACCTCCTAACTGGGAAGGCTTCTTCTAGACTCCAGAGGAATAAAGTTCATGAGCATACTAGCCCAGTATTGTCAAGTCAACCAAGAATTGCAGAAATTTGGTATCTGCTTGAGATCTACCTAACTGAAAACATTTGGAATCTCTTATTTCTAAGAAGCATTGTCCAGAACAAACAAAACACCTCTCTGAGGTACTTCCTACCTGCACGCCTTTAGCTTATAGCTTCTGACAATTAGCAAACCAGAGTAAACAGTCTAGTAGCCCAAAGAGAAGGTAAGTATATTTAAAATTGCATATTGGAAGCACCGGAAATGACTTTGTGTATGAAAGAGAGGCAACAACATGAATCCAGTTGTAGAGAGGGCCCTGTACTCTGATGTGAAAATCAGCCAAGCCACCTCTGGATCACTGAATCCTATGACACAAAGGAATGGGGCTTCTAGAATCCAGGATATCATATCTTCCTAGATTCTCCATCCCTGGAAACAAAGGTTGGAAAAGGGAGCAAGGAAAGCAACCCTATTTTCTGAGAAGTTTGGGGATGCCCATTAGAAGTTCCTTTTTCTACCAACTGGGTGACCAAATGAGCAAATATCAAGATGAAACAACCCTGGGACACTCAGGGCTGCTGGCATGACACAGTAACCCTGTAGTCTACCCTCACCATTCTGGAAAATTCTGTTTTTATAACCAGTGCCCTTTTAAGCTTCAAGCTAAAGTCGCCATTTGGGAGATTTTCCATGGAAATAGCTAGCATTTACTCATGACTGATTGTTTTCTGTATGACAATATACAAACTCACAATATAGGAGATCACACCTTCCAGGGAACAGAGAAAAGTACGGTTGGTGTTGGAGGACCTGGGCCTTATCTCTGCTGAACTTTTCATAAGTGCCTGAAGCTGATTTCATCCGAATACTTTGAAAATTTCATATGCTCAACTTCTCTTTAAAGAATAATTACTTGAAGGAGAGGCGTCCCTCTGGTAAAGACTGTCACTAAGCATAAATTATGCAAAAATCTTGATTTGGGTGAAATGATTTGCCTTTCAGGCATTCTTTCCTAGTTTTGCATGTCAAAAGCAACTGGCATCTTCCAGTGCAATCAATGCAATTGATTTGTTTAATGAGACATTTGAATGATCCAGGAAGTTGTAGAACCGGACTTATTTCAAAGTGGAGGATAGTTCATGACCTGTAGGTCTGACTTTGTTTAAATGTCAGTTCTGAATCTAATTGTGTGAGTGGTAATGTATTCACTGAAAGAAGCTTTGGGGCCAGATGTCATAGTCTCTCTTTCTCCACTCTCCCTCCATTCTCTTCTGTTTACTTCAGTACCACTTAGAGCTTTAAAAATTACTAACCAAGAACCTATCCTTGCTCCATGTGAGAATCTTTATTCAGAAGTTGTCAGTGCCTCAAAACAAACAAACAAAAAAAAAAAACCAAACAGTTAAGAAGGTAAAGAAGGTGGCTTGGGAAGGAGACAAGGGCGAAGGCTGAGTTGAAGACTGTGGAGAGGCTCCAGCATGAGTACTTGAAGTGACAGACAAGGCCATTGGTAGGAAGCAGAGGACTGACCGTCTCCTCTTTTCATTATGCCAGTGTTTGTGCAACAGACACTGGAAGTAAATATAGCAATAGGTGCATCGATAGTGGGTAACTTTGCCAAACTCTTTCCATTTTCCTACTACACATTCAACCTATTGGCTATTTCTGAGTCTCACTTGGAGACAGATTCAATGGTGTGACCAAGTAATGGTCAGTGGAGTGGCAGAAGTCACCAATGGCACTGAGGAGGGTCGTGAAACTAGCTGGTGGGCAGCTCACCATTTCTTTTATCTATTCTACCAGTGAAGTCATGAGGACTGCAAAGTTACAGAATGGTGCTTTAGCTGTCAACTTGTTATTTATTTATATTTTTGAAAATTTCAACCATCTATCAAATTGTTACGTCAGATGAATATGAAAATACTTGAAATGTCTATAGTCACTGAATGAGAAAAAAATCACTTGACACGGACTTGACTATTGTAGCAATGTCAAGTTCTCAAAGCTATGTTCATTACCAATTTTTCTATCTATCCATGGCAGACCATGAACAGATTGTTTCTTCATCACCACCAACTCATGAATTGAAATTGGTCTTCAAGTGAAAATAGGCAGCACTAAGCTAACAAAATTATGTATTATAGTGGAGGGAGCCATCACGTGGTGTGGGACGGTGCAGAAAAGTCATCCAGCCAAGAACACCTGGGTTATCACTTTCATCAACAACAAAGAAATCCTTATTTCTTGTAGCCCCTGAGATTCTGGAGTCATTCGACAGGTCCTAACCCGTAGTTGAGATTAAAGGTCCAGAAGTGTGTGTTGTGGCCCTGTCTGGGCCAGGAATCAGGACACACAGAGGAAGAAGAACTTCAAGTCTAAGAGCTTAAAAACAGCAGTGAAACGGAACACTGCTTTTGTCATGTCACAGTTTGCAACCAAACTGACGTAGTCACTCCCACTTTCTGGCTGGCTTCTAGAATGCACTGCGAAAGGTGTAAAGAGCCTGCAACACAGTTATTTTTCTGATGTTAGACCTCATTCCTCTAGCTCATTAGCCTCCATATGAACAGCTCCAGCGCCTCAAAGATCCCTCCCCAGCTTTTCTGCCCATCTGCCCACTAACCATGAACCACAGATTTTTCAAGTCTCCCTTAAGCTTCTTGTGCAACGGTTCTCCAGGGGGTCTTGGGTGAATCGAGTCCAGCCATCTCCCTTTTTCTTATAGTTCTTCAAGAATAACTATAGAATATGCTGAGAATACATTATGTCGAAATGCTAGAGGACTGGTCCCAGATGGCAGGGACTGTGCTCCATTCCTGCCTAGAAACGTGGTGTCCTTCCTTGCTTTAGTTCCACATGTCATGTGGTTCCCCAGGTATAAAATCCAGAAAGAGCTAGTTTCCTGGTGCCTTGGGTATAGTACAAGGGAGGTAATGTGCAGACAAGATTTTGATTACTCTGGGCTGCTGTTCTGAGCCCTGGCAGACCAGCCTGTCAAGAATCTTAGGTTTTCCTTTGCTGCCTACCTAAGACTAATAAGTCCACTCTAGGTAGCTTGTTGTGTGAGTGTGGTCTGTCTTCCTGGACACCGGCAAGCTGGTGACCAGCCCACCTGCTTCACACTAGGAATCCGTACTCCAAGCTCATTCACTTAATCTCTTCCGGTTTGCTCCAGTTCTGAGGTTCACTGGCCACCACTATTTGAGGCAGTCATATCCTTCAAAATCCTGCACCCTGGACTGCCAGCACCCTTCACTGTCTGCCAGATATTGTGCTTGCCTTCTGGTGGCCAGTGCGGATGTGGAAATGACTTTGCTACCTAACGGTCTGTGACTTATTGAGAAAAAACTATCTCCTCTCTATTAGTAAAAAAGTCCAACGTATCAGATTCAGACAGAATTGAGTCCAAAACCATATTTCTTGTTAAGCCTGAGTTTACCCAGCTACAAAAAAGGGTCATTAGTGTCTCTGAAGTAATAGGATAAGAATTAAATACAGAAACATATGTAAAATATCTACAAATATGATGAGCCTATGTAATAAGCATTCAATAAACATTAATATGAACCACTCTACTTATTATCAAAGCAAGTATTAATGCTATCAGAGTCATTATAAATAATTATTAGTGCTAATAAATGACTATTTCCTCTTCTGTCTTATACTGTTTAGTTATTATTCATAGATGAATTTTTTGGGTCCTGTGATAGTAGTTTTTATTTTAAGAATCTTTTAATTTTGAGCATCTCTTTTCTATAAATAGTCACTGACTATTTATGATGCCATTGCTCACTAGCATGGGGGCACGGCCTTAATTGGATAAGGTATAGGCATAGGAAAAGAATATGTGTGTGTGTGTGTGTGTGTGTGTGTGTGTTGAAGTCAGGGTCTTGCTCTATAGTCTCAGCGGATACACACATAGTCTTGCTACTACTCAAGACATGTACAATTGTTTTTCTGAACATCTAAAGCAGCTAAACACAACTGATAATGATAAGTAAGTTGTGTCCATGATGAAAGGCTCATGACTTCCTGTGAAAGACTGGTGTTTGCCCATGTTGCAGTTATTAGCATATAAATGCTGGTCTCTGCCATGGACATATGTAATCATGAAATATGCTACCATCTGAGTAGGATCATGCAATAAACTACACTATAGAACATGATTCATCTTATAATAATAATGTTACATTTATGGCTGAATGATCTTTTTAATGTAAGTAGGCATCATACTTTTCCTCAAACACTTTCAGGTAAACTTTCTTAGACTCGGTTGAAAGCTTCTAACATATCACTACAATACTAGCATATCACTACAATACTGAAGCAATACTCATCTCGTGGCCCTAAGTGTGTCTGATATCACCTGACTTGGGAGCTAAACCAATATGCATCATCTATTAGCTCTTGAAGTGTCTGTGTGCCAGAAATCTGGGCAAAGCCTATCTCTTATTTTCTCTGACAAGGCTTAAGTCAAGGTGTAAGTTGGGTTTCATTCCCATCTGATGACTCAACTAGGGAAGCATCGACTGCATGTATTCTTAGGCTACAGGTAGAACTCATTTCCTGGAGTTATACTGTTTATAAAAAGTTGCTTTTACAATCTAGCAACATATAAATAGTCATTGCAAATTCAGGGAATGTCTGGGACCCCCTTTAAAGAAGGATCACGTGATTAGACCTACCACCAGAGATAATCTTTCTTTTTATTAACTTAAAGTCAAGAGACTATGGACTAACAACTTCTGGAAAGTTCTTTTACTCTGGCCAAGATATATATATTTAATATATATATATATATATATATATATATATATATATATATATATATATTTTTTTTTTTTTTTTTTTTTTTGAGACAGGGTCTCACTCTGTAGTCCAGAGGCTGGCTGGTCTTGACCAACTATGTAGCCCAGGCTGGCCTTAAACTCACAAAAATCCTCCTGTCTCAACCTCCAGAGTCCTGAGATTATTGGCATATGCCACCACTCCCAGTTTATGTGGTGCTGGGGAACTGAAACCACATACTTAGTACTTGCTAGGCAAGCACTTTAACCACTGAGCTATTCCTCCAGTCCCCTGCTGTGTTATGTTGATTAGAAGCAAGTCACAGATTCTATCCACTCTTACAGAAAGTGATATATGAGAAATGACTCACTGAGTAAAATCCTGGGCCCATTTTGCGAAGATGTTACTACTGTAAATAACTACTGTAAGCATATATCATAGATAAGCTACTATTAATCTTTGCTCTATAGAATATAATTAATATTTTAATGCCACAAACTTTCATTAAACAATGGTGTGTCAGACAAAAAACTTGCCAGAGAGATTATGTGACAGATTTATGCAAGATACTTTAGCTTTTCATTTTTGTATAAGCAAAATTTACCATCTTCCAGGTAAGATGATAGGTGTCATCTATTCAAATTAGAAGTTTTTCTAAAATTTCAGCAGCTCTTTACGGGATTTTATAGTTTATTTTCTATTTATTTCATGCACCAGAGATTGAAAGACTATTTTTTGCTGCTCAGTTTATGTGCACATTACATTGATAAACCTGATTTCATCATTCTATCAAAAATATAATTAAAATATGTCAATGTCAAAAAATGAGAAATACCAACTTTGACAACACAAATGGATTCTTTAAATAAAGATGAGTATGCAACCTTGGAGTCAAATTTTGCCAAAGGCAGTACCTTAATAGCTCTTTCATGTACAGTTAATTACTTGATAAAATTGCCAACTCTTCAGCAATAAGACTATTATGGTTTAGTTCTAAAATGTCCCCTGAAGTTCTCTCATTTAGAGATGTGGTCTGATTGAAAGAGGCAGGTGACTAGGGGAATGACGTGGGGCTGGGGATTGTTTTACTCCTCTCTCTCTCTCTGCGCATTCTGGCCTCCATCTATTGAACAGATTTCCTCCTCTATGCATTTGTGCCATGCTATTTCTGTCTTAGAGTCAAGCAAACATGGGCCGAGCCCGCTGAAACTGTGAGCCTTAATAAATTTCTCCTCCTTTAAATTAAAGTTTTCAAATATTTCATTCTCATGGTGGGAGAGGTGACTAACACAAAGATTGCCATTGAAAATAGTCAGTGATCTACTGCAGAAAAAAATGGACGGTCATGGAGTCACCTGGCTCCTGTTTTCAACTAACAAGAAGATATATATATATATATATATATTAAAAAAGGAGAAAGGGCACCCAGTCTGGGAATAGATATTAAAAGTTTGGATATAAAAGTTCGTGCATTACTTAGTGGAGAATCTTTTTGAAGCGTTCCCACTTGCTATCTGAGGAAGACAGAACAAATATAAAGCATATCAGCTCAAATTTGTGCATAGGATTAATTGTGCATAGGCCATTAATTTCAGAGATACACCACACCATTTGTAACTGCAATCATCTCTTTTAATTTACAAAATTCCTTGGTAATGATAATTATGTCTTTAGGTTAAAAAAGTATGGAGTAGTTTTTCAAAAGTTGTCAAAGATGAATTTTTTTGTTCACATCCTCAAAATTCTTTTTCACCTGATTATAATCAATGTGTGGCTCTGAAGTCCATCGGAGAGGTATGGGAGCATAGTATATCTTCAAATATTATTTATTCTTACCTACAATTTTTTGTTATCTGTAACTGTAACCATTATCACTTGTCTGAGTCTACTTTGTGCTCTTATAACAAAATGCCATAACTGTAAATTAGTACAGAAGACAAACCTATTTCTCATGGCTTTGGAGCCTGGGAGTTTTAACATCAAGATAACAACCTCTGGGGTCTAGTGAGGGAGTTCTTGCTGTATCCTTACCTGGTGGAAGTCAGAAAGGTGAAACGAGGACAAAGCCTGTTTCTTCACACAGCAGAAGAGTAGAAGAGAGTGAGCATACTCCCATAATCCCTTTCATATTAATCTATGATGATGAAGCCTTGTGACGTAAATGCCTCCCAGAGGTCCAACCTACCAATACTGTTTCATTGGGGATTAAGTATCCAGCACATGAGTTTTGGGACCACATGCAGATGGCAGCATCATTACTTCGGGTCTTGCTTCAGCCTTAGCGCTCGGCAGCCTTGGCTTCTTCTATTGTATACCTGCATATTCTGATTTCACTCCTGCGTCACAGTATACAGTAAAGAGTAGATAGTAATTTTGGGTCCATATTGGCCAAGGAGACTCCAATTTTCCTATTTTGTAGATCAGATTCTTACAGGAAAATAGTGTGAAAGTTTTTCTTTTTTGTTTTTGTTTTTTACAAATTAAAACTAGAACAATCATGCAATCCAGTAATATGATTCCTAGGTATATATCTATAAGAAATAAAATTAATACTTTGAAGAGACACCTATGCCTCTTTTTCATTATGTATATATATCAAACCACCATGTTGTACCTTTTGGAAACATACAATTGTTATTTGTCCATTAATTTTGTAAGGAAAGGAATATATAAAAAGGTTGATTTTTTCTGAGTATAACACCAAACGGCTTTGTTTTCCAGAGCTTCTTGTGGTGTGATTACTGAAGCAGTGACTTTTCTAACAATGGCACAGTTTCACGTGAAGGCATGTAAGTCAGCAAATACGTGTGCAAAGAAAATAGGTTACTATGGAAGCTGGTACTCCAGTGCCCCAAGTCACCTACTTCTTTGATATTAATGCGTTAATTAGATTTTTCTGCAGTTAAGGTGTTCTGGGAACACACGTGCCTGCAAATTGGGTGTTCCCTTCTTAATATTTCACATAAGTGTGTCATTTCAGATAGTTACATACTATGGCGTCATGCAAGACACACTGAAGATGCAAATTTTCATTATGCACCTTTTTGATAAAAAAGCAAATATCGCAAGTGCATCACTTTATTGTTGTTATTACTCTCCTGTGGGCTTAAGAATAATGGTTTTGTTAGGGTTCCATATATCTCCTGAACCAGGCGATGGTCAATTATTGGCAACAATCACATTCCCTACACCTCTCTAATGGTTAGTGTCTCACTTTGTAACTTAAAAAAAGAAGCATAGAACAAGCGTAAAAAGTGGACCCCTGCTTTGGCTAATTTCAAAGGTGTTTCATAACATTAACCCCATGTGAGGAAATCCCTGCCAATTGCCAGTTACCGTAGGAATATGTGCCGAGCATTGGTTTCAGTTTTGGGTGCCGTATTTTGCGACCGTCATTAACTATCTGGAAGGTGACCAGAACCATGAGGGATGTGGGAAACACAGTGAATGGCTGAATGGACGGCTGAAAAAAAAAAAGGATGATTTTTCTCAGAGAAGGAAAATTTGAAGGAGAATTAACAGTTTAAAGCCTGTTGAGGAGACTTGTCATAGTCTGTTTCGAGGGGTCATAGTCTGAAGCAGGATTAGAAATCACTAGTGTTCATGTTTGACACAAGAAGTAGGTTTGCAAAAATAGAGTTATCTGACAAAGCAAAGCAGTGGTCTACTTTTCAGAGTCATCTTTCTTTGAAAGTATTCCAGTGAGCCCTAGTGGATGTGGTTGTAAGTGAGGATTATTGCACAGTACAGTGAGAGGCACTGGAGGAAATCTTAGGTTCCTTCTATCTCAGGATTTACACGGCAATCACAGGCCTCCATTGTCTGGCTTCTGCACCATAGCCTTTAAATGGAGGGATCTTCATCAAGGAAATTGAGAGTGATTAGCAGTAATGTTTCATTTGTTAGACAGTCATGACCGTACAGTTGACAGGTGCAAATCACCTCTGTACATAGAAATGCACTAAGATCCGGGATAGCCTGTTTTTGTAGGTTGCGTCTACACTCTGATAGTGGTTCATTTTTTTTGTCTCCAAAGGGACAGAGATTATTAAAACAATGAAATAAGAGGATACCCTATGGTCCTTTGGGTTGGTTCAGCCCACGCAGTGTTTTGCTTCCTACTGTACTGTGCAGGTAACTGCTAGATGTAATCTGGCCACCTGCTTTGTTCAGCTTCTGCTCAGTGCACCTATGCCTAGAAGAGTCCACCTAATCTTAAAACAAGAACAGATAAAAAATAAAGCAAAAATGATTTTCAGTTGCAAAGAATGTCAGAATACATCTTGTAGGTTCTTCTAGGCTAATTGTGCCCTTTTGGCATAAGAAATATAACAAGTGAAGTGATGTAGTCTTTAGTAACTATCTGTGGCCTTAGTCCAAGCATTCTTCGAATATTCCTTGGATATGAGTTGGCAGAAATAACCTATTCGGAGGCTGTTTCCACATAAGAGTTTAGATTTGTTCACATGTAATTGGCTGAGCACTTTTCCCTTCTGGGTTCTATAGAAGCAGTGCCTGAGATGATCCTAAGGAGTGGGGCTGTGTCGTGACACAGTTGTGTATCCAATAGTGTGTTCCTGTCTCTGTTTCTTATCTTATAGTAAAAATTGCAAGCATTTCTCAGGACCTTAAAAAAGTCTTCACCTACATGATTTTCTTAAATTCATTTCAACTTTGAAAAGTTAGAGAACATTACCTAAAATATCTGGGGAGCTTAAGGAATGACAAAATATTAGTAAAAATTAGATAATCCCTGCTCAGGTTTTAGAAGAAGGGTTGAATGTGAATTGGAAAGTCACGAGGAGAAGTGTGTTGGACAGAATGAAGCATGCGTGGGACAGATGACAGTGTCATCTTCTGCTACTCTTCTCAAATTGACAGGAAGCAGGAGACACAAGTTGGTGTTTCCCATATTTGGCCTTTTGCTGGCTCAGTGAATGAGGAACAAGATGGACTTTTCTCTCTCATTCTTTATAACCAAATACGCACCCCAGGAAGTCACAGAGAGAGTGTGGGAATGACATGTTGAAAGTGTTCTTGGCTCCTGTCAAGAAGGGAAAAGTGTGGCAAAGGAGAAGCTCTCCAGTCCTGGGTTGCGTGAGCTCAGGCTGCATTTGTGACCCCAACGGGCTGTTCGCTCTCTCTCAGAACTGCCAGATTCCGCTCCTGTGGCCTGTGCTCAGGCAGCTCGTTGCTCTTGTTCTCCAAACCAAAGTCAGGTTCTGTCAATCTCGTTTCATTTTCAGCTTTGTGTGAAGCCATTTCTCTTCATTACTTTTGACATACACGCTTCAATTAGATCCATATGTTTATTAATTCCAAGAGAAATTCAGTAGAAATCAGATCCGCGCAATTTACGACTCCTCAAACCTTAGGAAGATTATGAAAATCTTTTCATAATACAATACAATATGCAGTTATTCTAGAAATTTTTGCCCACTTATCTTCATCATCGTAAATTATTTCATACCTAATTACAAACAGGCAGACTGAATAATTGTCTTCATTGAGGGAATGTTTGACACTGTGGAAATATAGCCTTATTTTATAAACCTTTTAATGTTCAGCCTATAAATATGTCATAGCTAAGGAGTCCTGCATCTTTAAGTGTATTAAAGTCACTCTAGTGTAACCAAACATAATGGGATTTTTAAATGAATTATAACTAAAGTACTTAGCAAACAACTTTTTAAACTTTCAACATGTGTAAAGCTATTTGAAACTGTTCTTTTCATATCAAATGCTCAAAAGTATATTTCATTCCTCATCATTTTGGTAGGAGCTTTTTCAAGATATAGATTTAATCGAAAGAAAAAATATTCAATAGAAAATTGAATCCCTGTGCTCCTCTCTCCTGTACAAGGAATCACACCAATAAGGTGTCAGAACTCTGTTTACTTTTGGGGCAGTTTGGAAAAGGGTCAGTACATATGTATTTAATTTGGGAAAGGGTTCATCCATCTGAATTCTGGTGCCTGGAAATGGACTAATGAAGATGTAAAAACACAAACCCTTTCCTTCTGTTTGAGATCTCAATTCACACCATAATTTGGCTGGCTGGCCTTTTGGAAGTAATAAGAGTTTGCATCTTTATCCCTTCATTTCACTATTCACTACCCTCAGTATCTTACTTCATAATTCTAATGATAGATTTTAATGGCTGGTTTATATAAAGCTTCAGCTGACATCAATATTGTTCCTCCAATTCCGGGAGAGCAAACACTTTATCTGTGTCAATCACCCCCATATTGTAGGAGACAAGAGGATTTCAATGAATGTTTTTTGAACGAATAAGCAAGCATGGAATTGCAGCTGTTTAACATTTGGAAATGCAAAAGAGGGCCCCTGCCCTCAAGAATCCTACTCTTTCAAAGAGAATTGGAATCTGGGGAGTATCGGAGAAAAAAAATTAGCTACCCACAGCATCATTCAGTCCATTGTTTTGGTGTTTAACAGGGAGCCGTGCAACTTAATGTAACTTAATACAAGAGGTACTTCCAGGGTACCTGGAGACACTGTTCCAGGACTGGGGGCTCCAGGGCTGTGTTGACCAGTCCTGGTGCCTGATGGATAGAGGGATCTTACAATCCTACATCTGTCAGAAAGTACTGTACTATAAACTTCTGCTGAATTTGGAGAGAGAAGTGCTGTTCCTTCCAAGAGAAATAATGGCCTATCTGTTCTCCAGCAAAATGTGCCAAATGGTACAGTCTGCCTTGCTGGTGTAAAGAACAGTGTGGACCACCTCAGCGAGGAATTCTTTTTGTAATATTTGAGCCCTAGTCTCATGCTGGATTTTTTGCAACATCAATATAGTCCCTGGTCTATGTTTTCCAAGCCCAGAATAAGTTCTCGATCATAGTATCTATAGATTCTGAGTCAGAAAAGAACAATTTGACCCACAAGACTCAGCTCTAATTTGGTGTATTAATGGAAGCTCTAATCTGAAATAAATTATTAAACCCTATGTGTTCTTAAAATGATCTACACGAAGCGCAAAATTTGTCACTAAAACCTTACTACACTCTGAAAATTAAAAAAAAATTGTGCCTTCTTTGATGAGGCATTCTAAATTCAGAGGGTAAAACTGGATAGTCAGTAAATATTTCTACAAGGTGGTTAGTGGATAAGAAAAATCTCCGCTAACGGAGGAAAGTCTAACTGAAGCCAGAACGAAGGATTTATGTTGTTTCTCCCTTACTTTTTTTTTTTTTTACTTGTAGTCAAATAAAAGCCAGATATTTCTAATTACACAACAGTGTTTGCTTCTCATCAGCAGAATCAAGAAATATGAAGCTGGAGTGGACTGGGTCTTGTGATCTCTCACTTCATCTTTCTGGGATCCCTTCTGGGAATGTGGTTATTCTGAGAGTACCATTCAGCCTTCGGCCCAGATTGGGGGGAAATGTTCCACTCCAGCTACGCGAGATCCTGCGTTGTTGCCATGGATTAAAGAAAGATCACAGAACAGAGCAGAGCAAAGCAGGTGGTACTGGACAGAATGACCGTCTGCTGGGTTATTTCAAAGAAAGTCTCCATGGGGACATTTCATCACACAGAATAGTTATGCTTAAAAATACACACTTGCCTTGCTCCTCCCGCCAAATGTTTCCCCTTATCTTCTCATTATCAATGCAGTTGTTTGTCCACTGCTGCTAGTCTTTGAGAAACTTTGAGGTTGCTGTAGATTTTTCTTTTTGTTTTATTTATGATAGCAAGACCTGAAATACTCAGGGCCTGCTGGTCTGCAGGTGAGAAGTCAAGGCGAATTTATTTTATGCTGGGAAGGTAAATGCCTTCATTTTTATTCATGAGCAGAATATTTTCCTTCCTATAAAATTCAATGGAGAATAGTGATGAAAGTGGGACCCCAGTATGTCGGTGGAGGTGAGCACATGTGAAGCATACATGACTTCAGTTGTTAACATATCACATACGCATATCCATTCAGAAGGAAAATCTGTGTGTCATGACGTCAGTGGTTTCTATAATAGTTCCAGTCATTTGGGAGGTCTCAGAAAGTTCCTATGAGTTTGCAAATTTGACTTAAATTTGTTCACTGACATTTTACATCATTTGCCAATTAAAATCTTAAATAGGAAAAAACCTGGCAAGACGGTGGCGAGTCCTTTAGATGGCCTCTGTAGCTCTACCAGATCATGGTGGCAAGAGACCTTGCATATTTCTTCTCTGGTCCGTGTGCCTGGTGTCAGGGACAAGTTAGTTCATCGTGTCTGCAAAATCCTCATCTCTGAGAAACAGGACTCCCTTACAGACTCTCTCTGGGATATAATGATGATCACCGAGTCAGCCCAGAAAGCGTCTTTGACCTCAGGCAGGTAGTGTAGGCCTTGGTGCATGGAATCCTCATTTATTAGACAGCTTTCAAGTGCGATTCGCCTTCAGCCAGCCCTGTGGTAAATTTCATTAATCCCTGGGTGCCAGTGTTTGCACACCTCTAAGATGTGGAAAAGAACAGGGTATTCCTAGAACAAAGTAAGAGCGATAGACTCATGGTTATTTATATTACGGATATTATCGTTTGTTCAGCCATTTTTGAATTCAATAAACATTCATCAAGTGTCAAGTATACAAAAGGCACTATGCTAGGATTTGTTTTTTTGTTTGTTGTTGTTGGTTTTTTTTTTTTTTTTTTTGAGACAGGGTCTTGCTCTGCAGCCCAGGCTAGACAGAGGCTAGTCCTGAACTCACTATGAAGCCCAGGCTAGCCTTGGACTCTTGGCAATCCTCCTGTTTCAGCCTCCTGAGTGCTGAGATTACAGTTGTGCACCACAACACCCAGCTTGTGTGGTGCTGGGGAATTGAACTCGGGTACTCAGCGCTTGACTTAGCACTTGCTAGGCAAGCGTTTTGATTGCTGAGCCATTCCTCCAGCTCTCCGATGCTAGGATTTAACATGAACTTATAAAAATCAATGAGTCTTTTCTTTCATAGAGATTTAAATATGGTTTGGGGGGAAAAGCATACAAATGAAATATATTTAAAAATAATTCCAGATTTAGCAAGTGCTAGTGGCAAGTGATAAATGTTTAAGACGGAGATAAAACGGAAGGAATCAGAGAAACCCACTCTGAGGATCAGGGGCAACTTTACCAGCAACATAATGAAGTGTGAGCTTCAGAGCCCCTTAAAGGCTTCATACCTGTGTCCCTTCTTGATCTTAAAAAAGTTTCCCTAAATTCGGGTGGGAAGAATGGCACAGAAGTCAAAGTTTGATTCTCCAGGAGAATTACTGTTAAGTCCAAGCCTTGTCTGGGCTACATAAAGAGTTCAGTACCAGCCTAGGCTACAGAGCCAGGCCCTGTGTCCATAAATAATTAAATAAATGTTTTTGAAAATTTGTATAATCTTTATGCGCTACCAAGCTTACGCATGCCTCTGCTTAGGAGGATAAATGAGGGATGGCCTGGTAAGCAGGAGCTGCTCTGTATCCCCGGCTACAGAGAATGTGACATCCAGGTAGAGGAGGCCACTTGTGCAAAATCCACAAAGGGACCTGCGAGCTTGAAAGCATTACGTTGTCGCTATCTTAAGAGCTGAGCAAGGTCAGAGAGACAGGCAGGGTTGCATCTCATAGAAAACTGGCAGTGGAGAAGCAGGCCTTTGGAAGCAGGCAGCGGAGCTCAGAACTGAAATGGGCTTCCCAAAGGGATGTGTGGAAACCCTAGAGTGCAGTGCCTTTCAATGGGATCATTTTGGAAATAGATTCTTTACTGGTGCGAACAGGTAAAAAAGATATTATTACATCGAACCGCAATTCTTATGTGTTCTCATGAAGCAGGGAAGACTGGAACACAGAGAAAGATATCAGGAAGAAGCGAGGTG
Organism: Ctenodactylus gundi; assembly: GCA_004027205.1. NCBI lineage: Eukaryota > Metazoa > Chordata > Mammalia > Rodentia > Ctenodactylidae > Ctenodactylus > Ctenodactylus gundi. The sequence goes on along the minus strand of PVKB01000275.1, from coordinate 454,040 downwards.
CCAAGAGGCAGGGAGAACAGCACTCAAAGCCAGAGAATGGGGTGCCGCGTTTGCCAGCTCGGGAACACCCGCGGTGGCAAGCTGCCTGTCATGGTGTGCATCTGGGATGTCTTCCAAGACGGTCATGTCTTTGGATGTTGTGGATTACTTATGGAGCCTGTGAGGAAGGGTGCATTATAGGTATGTGGTGGAGGACAGGTGTGTGGTAGATCACGGATTGCAGGTAGATGGTGAACTGGAGGTGGATCATTGGGCCTTAACCTGGAAGGAGTGGAACATGGGGGCTTGACCCAGAAAGGACATCTCCTTGGCTTCATGTCTGCCCTGCTGTGAACAGCTTGTTTTCTGCTCTTCCTCCTGCCGTGTGCTCCCATCATGGCCAGCCACCCACAAGTGGACTTCAGAAACTGTGAGCTGAAGTGAATCTTTCCTCTTTAAGTCGTGGGTGTTGAGTATTCTGACATAGCAATGATAAAGTAACTAACACACTACCAGAACTTGGAGAGGTTTCCAGGAAGGATTTCCTAAAGGCTTCGAGAAGATCATGGTTCTGCACGCGCTTTGTTTTCAAAATTCTTACCTTGAAAACTGAGACAATGTAGTTCTATCATTTGAAGCTAGCCAGGGTGTGGTACTTTGATATAGGTCCCTCAGAAATGTAGCAGGGAAATCATTTTAGGGAAGAACTTTAGGCCTGTGGGGGTGGTAGGATTACTTATATGTAAAATTATTTTTGCCTTATGAAGAGTAAAATTGGGGTGAGTGTGTGTAGAGAGATCAGTGTGGGATTCACAGGGATCCAGATGTCGAATGACATTGGCAGGAGATGTAGTAGAGACAGAGAAAAATAGACAGACTCCAATGAGTTTTGAAAATTATCCTGTGAAATTTATTAGGATGTAGACTTGGAGAGTAGAAGAAGAGAGAGATAGAAGATGACTTAGCCTTTGAGATTTTTCAACATATATTGCCTATAATATGGTCTGCATTCTAGCAGGGACATATCCATGAAGCTGCTGAAATCCTTGCTCAACATTTTCATAGCACCATTTCATTTAATAATCTCTCTTGTTTATTAACTTTAATGGTGTAGTAGCATTTAGTTCCCATGCTATGAGAAAAACTATTATGCCAGATGGTTCCACAAATAATTATTTTCATACTTACATGAGTGCTCTATTTATTTTTGCCAATTACGGGTACGTTTTTGAACCCATTAGAGCCCTAAAGCTCTACCAGTAGGCACCTAAATACGGCCTTATAATCTTCAAGAAGGATTTAGTGTGTGGTTGTTGAGCAACTAAACTCTCCCCAGCTACACTACTGTTGCAGTCATTGAGAGTTTAACGGAGGAGAAAATCAGACTGTATTGATTTTCTCTTCTGTGCCCTGGAAGAGGCATTCCATGTTGGTTTTACGACGTTTGAAGCACACGTGACTGTGCTTTTTCGAGTGTTTGAGAAAAGTCTAAATCTGCTAGTTGAATGGGTAGCTTGTATCGCTTGCGATCTGGCTCTGAGACAATGTAAAGCTGCGTGATGGGAACAACACGGGGGAGGAGCAGAAGACATGTTTTCTGTCCTCACGAGAATGTGTGTGTGAGGTGCGTGTAGTGTGTGTACCGTATATGTTTATGTATGCTTGTTCAGACAATAGGTCAGATTCAAGATGTGAGTTTTCCATGTTTATCCAAGGGCTTTATCCAGCTCTGTTAAAAGCCTCATTCAGAGGGTCACAGCTATTGAAAATAATTATGCAGTTTTGTGTGTGAATGCCTGACTGCACACAGTCCCTTGTGATTCTCTTGTCTCGTGTCTACTCTTCCCTTCTGGGGTAATGTAGATCAGAAGCTTACAGATGATGAGGAGCATTGGTACTGGGGATTATCCATTATTAAGGAGAATGCCCGACTGCTAGTACTTTGCTGATGAGCATATATAGGGTGGTCATAAGAAAAATTAAGTAAGAATTTGCAGGTAAAGATATTGAAACAATTAAGATGGATGATCAACTTGATTGCCCGGAGAGCTGCCTGGGGGTTAGTAAGACACACAACTGGGTGCACTTGAATGGGTCATGGAGGCTTGGCCTTTGGGTCTGTGTCTACCCCCTTGATTCTTCCTCTCTGACTCTGTTCCCTTGCTTTGTCTCCTGACCACAAAGGGGTGAGGAGCATTTTTCCCCTGAGCTTTTCCACCATGGCGTTTCTGCATCAAAGCCAGCTGATTGTGCATTAAAAAATCTAAAGTCGTGGGTCAAGTTAAAATTCTCTTTCCTAAGTTGTGGCATTTAGTATTTTGTCCCATCAGTGAGAATATAAATTAATATAGTCACCATGTTGGAGCAGGACACTGGGCTGGGGGCAGCTGGAACTGGGTTTCATTTCTGGCTTCTACAGCCCCTTTGACTATCATATTTTATATAATATATAGATAGTGACTCATGGAGTTGAAGCCATATGAAATAATACATATATAAAAGGACTTCACAAACTTTTAAGTGTTAGACGTGTGTAAGTTGTTTCTACTTAGAATGTCTAAGAAAAATATAAAAAAGATCTTTTTAAAAACCAAATTGAAAAGAATTGGAGAATCTATTAAGCAAACGCTTAAAGAATTGTATATTGTGGCTTCTGTTATGTCAGTGTTTCCTTAAAAATAGAAAAACTGTGTATTTGTGTCAGCATATAGGAAAGACTGTGCAAGGTGTGAAAGATATAGGTGCATCTCAGGCGGCAGGGACTGGGGTACTGGCGTCCTGTGTGGAACACCTGGCTGCAGGGGCCAGGTGAGGCTTTTACAGTTCTTGCTGTTGGGAAGCAGGTCCTCATCAGAGAAGGTGGGCCATTGGAGTTGTGACTTGGAAAAGCCTATTGCTGCCCCAGCTCCTCTCTTCTGTCTCTGCTTCCTGACTGCCACGAAGTGACACGCTTTCCCCACCATCCTCTGTGACCACGCCATTTCTGCCTTGCAAACAGCGAACCATGGACTGAATCATGCAAAACTGTGAGCCACAATACACCTCTCCTCCTTTAAGCCACCGGGAGTGAGATCATTGCTGTAAATGTAATTGCAGGTGACTGTGCTCAGGCAATAGTGTCCAGCTTCAGGTAGCAGACCATAGTCATGAAGTCCTGATGTTTTCCTTGTCTCGAGAAGTATCTTTGTGATGTGAATTGGCCAGTTGGCACCCTGAGGTCTCTAGCAAAGCAAAATGGAACATAAAGTATTGAGCTTTATGTTTGAGTTCTAAGCAACTATTAGGAGTTCGTCTGTCCCTAACCGTTCAATATAGGTTCAAGTGTCACACGAGATCTAGGTAGGTAATAAGGAGTGTTCTAGAAGCAGTGGGGTATTGTTAGGACAAAGGTACACAAATAGGCCAAATTAAGAGAGCAAATGATCTCAAAATGGGACCTTTGGTCTCCAAAAGTAGGTTATCACTGCGTGTCAATTAGTTTTCAGAGAAGAGTTAGGTCCCTTCTGTCAGTATGTGTGCTGTTGATTTCTTTTATTACCTGTGCTTTCTCTGTATGTATTTAAAGATAAAAAGGCAAGTCACGACATGTTGGATTTATTTAGACCCACTCTGGATTCCCTGGCATGTTTTCTTTAATCCATTCTCTAAATTTGGGTGGGAGCTAGAAGCAAAGGGAAGGCCCCCACGGGAGGGGCAGGGAGAGAGGCAGCTGGTTCGTGTCAGAGGACTTCAAACCAGACCCCAGCCAGGTGTCAGAGCCCTGCTGCAGGGCCACAGGCAGCACTGATCCACGCTCAAATGCCACCGTGCTGTCAGAGGAGCCACTGATCCGCACTGTGTCTGGTGTGGTTTGGTTCCGCAGACCTTCTCACGTAAATCTCTGCCTAAATTAGAGCGAGAAGAGATGTTCAGCTTCCCATTTCTGCCAGCCTTTCATTAATCCTCCAGGCACCAGCAGGATGTGTCTCTCTTTCTCCTTTTCTTTGCCAGCAAAATGACACTTAACGAAGAAGCTACCTTCGAACACGCTCAGACATTCCTGACAAACTTTCATAAATATGCCCAGCTGTTTCCCCAGTCTCGGCTCCGTGTAGCCTGCAAATCACTGATTAATTTGCACACAGCTGCTACAGATTCGGGCGAGACAAGCTCCTGAGAAACATTCAGCGTTGCTGGTATTAAGCCTCTAATTTCCTTAAGTGAAAAGTTTCTGAAGCTGTTCAAATTGTCTGAGAAAGCTGCAAAGACAGGGCTCCTGGGCCTCCTCCCCTCTTGCCTGACAGTTTCTAGCTGAAAAACCCACTTAACCATTGTCTGTCTGTGCTGCCCTACTGTAGTCTAGAGAGCATATAGCGACCTTTGCTTAGCGTCTGCTGGACAAGTATTTTGAAAACCTAACTGTGCAAGACACAGAAAGGAGACAGCACATTGTCATGGATGGGGCCTGTGCTTTAGAGTCCTGTGGACTGGGGTTAAAGCCTCTGCTTCCTTTCTCTGCTACTGCCTCGGGCCCTGTACTTATCTGTGATAACTGAGCCTACATCAAAAGCCTTTGGGAGTATTTAACAAGATAATATATTCAACAGGAAAAATTTAAAGTGTTTTCATAGCCTTTTCCCTCATTCACTGCCTAGGGGAAATTTGGGGTCCTTTCCAATGCTTTGGTTGTATACACCAGACTAAGGATTGAGAAAATCAATTTGGAAAGGTCTCAAAGAAAATCGGGGATTATACTGGGAAGGGCAGACACTGACTCCTGGAAGGAAAATTTTAACTGCAGAGAGTTGAGAGCAGGAGAGAAGGGACCAGAATGGACTGGATTCTTGGGGGGGAAAATGGGAATTTGGGAAGGGAGGCGGGGAAAGACGGACAACATCTCCTGTGCTCTGCCGTGTAAGGATGGTAGTGAGCAAAGGAAAAAAGAAAAAGGAAGTAAAACATTTGGCCATGAGACATCAATTAGCCTTTGGGAGTCTTTCAGTCCTTTTTGGTGCTAGAGCCACTAAAATATTTCGTGTGTAGAAATGATGTGGCCATAGCTTTGGTCTATGGTCATTACAAGGTAGGGTGAAAGATTTCCCGGGGAAGGAGAACTGAGAGAAGGAGGGGTCACAAGGGTTTCTGGACTGGAGCAGATGGAAGATGATGAGGGATAGGCATTCCAGGTATGTCCAGCAGTGTACTGAGTTGGTGGAGGATGAGGATAGCTTTGATGCTCTCATTGAGGGCATTTCTCTTATTCTCTATTGATCACAGTCTTCTTTAAGGTCCTTTTCAAGTTCCTTCACCTCCTCAAATTCTCTCAGTCTCTCTTAACTCTATTGTTTTTCAAATTCATACTTCCGCATAACACCCTGCTCCTCTCTCTCCATGTCTGTCCAGAATTGCAGTGCCCTATTTTTTTCCCCAAATAAATCATAAGCTTCTAGAAAGCTGTAATTTAGGCAGAGGATTAACATAAGCTGTAACTGCTCTATAACTCTTCCTTGTTACCAAACATACTTCTAACAAAAATAAGTAGATATTGCGTTGGGCCAAGTTGAGCTTTGAAGCAGTTGACCAAGAGAAAAGCAAGTTAAAAATCAAGCAAATCAAGCTACACTTGGGGATAATGTTGCAATTCAGTAGTAGAAAGCTGGAATGGAAAAACATACACCATGGTAAACTGTGTGGATAGTCAAAGAAGTTGAGACAATGGGAACTTTTTAAAGGCAAAAATTTTTAAATAGTAGGCTGGTCACAATCATTAATTGCAAGCTAATGCCAGTCTGAAGTTAAACAGCTGCTAATCAGGTGTCCTTGCAAAAGTGCTTTTTGTGTAAGTTGTGATGTCCTTTCTGCTACATGATCAAAGGAATCAACAAGCCATTATTGATTTACACTTATGTGCATTTTATTCTTTTTCTCATTGGCGTTTGCTTGAAGAGATCTTCATTTATTAATACAAAACATGTTGGTGGTTATGTGTTTAATAGATTCCTATAAGCCCATTTCCTCCAAAGTGTTAAAATATTGCCTAGAGAAGACTTGATTTTAGTTTAAATAGTATTTTATGTTATGTAGCTTATAGGTTAAAAGCAAGGAAATAGTGAAATCAGAATTTCACTTTTCAAGGGTAAGGAATGTGAAATATATATTTAACAAGAATAAATGTAGGGAAAAAAGAATTCTATGGTTCAGATTTTATGTATCTCCAAAGGCCATGTGTTGACGTCTTGAGAAGTGGTAGAACCTTCAGGAAGTAGGGCATAGGGAAGTATGGGTAGGTCATAGGGGTCAGGGGCCATGCACTAGGAAGTGGTGTTGGTACTCTGGCCCATTCTTCTTTCTGTCTCTTTGCTTCCTGCTGCCCTGCGGTGAGCAGCTCTCCATCACCACAGGCTTCCTACCTGTCCACTTCACCAAGACAGCAGGGCCAAGTAACCGTGCACTGACATTTCTGACGACTTGAGCCAAGATAAACCTTTCCTTCTTATAAGTTAGTTCTCTCAGGTATTTAGTTATAGCAAAAGAAATCTAATTAACACAGGATATGTATAGAAAGTGGTGATTTGGCCACCATCAAGGTATTTTGGGTTTTTGTGTACTTTTTAGAAAAAGAACTCTTAAAAATTCAAAACTTAGAGAAATTCAAAGGTAAGGTTAGTGGCTAACAAATACTAACTTTCCCATTCACGTGTTGATAAACCGAGGTTTGGAAAAATAATATCATTTGAAAATAACCTGGTAAATGATGGTGGTTTAATCACTGGGGAAATTTGGCTTTGAAAATATTTATTACATAAAAACTTTTGAAGTCTATGCATGAAGGAAAGTCTAGCTTTACACATGGATTTTCCCAAATTTTCTGTAAAAACAAAGCCAGATTTGATTTTTAGACATTTGATTTACCACGAGTTTTCAAGAATCTTCTGTTGTATAAAGACATATTGAAACTCAGGCTCAGCCAACTCAGTTTCAACTTGAATTAGAAGTGACCAAAGTGGCTTAGGAGTTGTTTCTTTCAAGTAAGCTTCTACTTAACTTTATTTCCTTATAAAATAGAAAACAATACTCTTTACTTCTAGTGACTTTCAGGCATAGATATGTGTTCTTAGGTGTGACTCAACTTTATATTTTATTTTCTTCAAAACTAGTTTACTTGGCTAATTTTTTCCTCTGTGATCTTTGCAATTATTTCTGATAGGCCTCGGCCCAACAATTCATTCTTTGTCGTGTGGCTTCATCTTGGCTGAAAGTTTGTGGCCACAAAGTCAGTTGTCATGACAACCGCAGGACTGTTACCAGCTCAATATTATGACTTCGCTTCAAGAAAAAGGGAAAGGAAATGAGTTGGGGGTGCAGAAGTCTATGTGGCCATTTCTACATATCTACTTTTAAGGTTCTTAAGTCTCCTACATAGATCATCTGACACACATTTATAATTTAATTAATATTTATTGAGAAAGAGCCATGAGATGTGATCTGGAATAAGTCATGTAGTAATGATTCATTTGTACAAGCATTTTGTAAGTGTGTATCGAGCACCTAACCTGTGCCAGGCCAAGTTTCAGGAACTGGGCTCAGCAGTAAACAGGTCAGGTGATGTCATGGGTCTCTGATATCCTTCCTTCTAGTGGAGGAGGCAGGCAGTGAGCTAGTAAATCTCTCAGGGAGGTGCACTCCCGTAATTGCAGTGGCATGAGAAAAAGAAAATGCGGCACTCTGACTGAGGGAGGGAGGAGTGTTGTGTAGGGCGCCTGGGGGAAGGATGGAAAGCTGACACTGAAGCTGAAGATAGCATGATGAGCAGGGCAAGACAGCGTGTGGACAAGACTTGTGTGAACAGCACATGTGAAGAACCTGAGGCACAGGACTGCTTACATTTAGGGAAAATGTCCACTGAGTGTTGCAGGGACTGAACAAGGCAACGAAGAACAGGAGATGAAGTTTCAGAAAGTACGGGTCCGATGACCAGCAGTGGCGACCAGGGCTAGCTAACTTCATGGGTGGGCAACTTGTAGCTGTCGAGGGCCTAGAAGGCAGGTAGGCCTTGCATTGGGCTCAGTGCTCAGCTGTGAGGGTCTTGAAATTCTTCGTGATTTTTATTTTGGAGCTGTTGTTGGCAAGGGGGGTCTGACAGGACAACAGAGCATGTGTGTAGTGAAGGAGACACATACAATAGCCAGTATGTCCGTCTACTGTTCCTCACTGTCTTATTTGCATATAACATTTCTAACGCTCTGAGAGTGTAGACTTCTAATAAACTCACGCGCACGGAGTTCAGCACAACCCAAAAATAGTCCCACGGGGTGTGGGGCACATGCCTGCAGTCCTGGGGCACTGGGAGTTGGTGGCAGCAGGTTCGCAATTTCAGGCTGAGCCTGGGCAACTTAGTGAGATCTTGTTTCAAAATAAAAAAAATAATATAAAAGACCAGGGTTGTAGTTCAGTGTGAAGGATATGGGTTGTACACGCGCACATGCGTGTGCGTGTGCACAAACTAATTGCACTATCTTAACCATTGAGTAAGTGGAGGCATGGATACCCAGAATAGCTGCTCACTTCATTTGAAACAGGACTTACTCTGAGGGCAGAATGAAGGCAATGCCATCCGCAGAAGCACTGAGGACGAGGGGCTGCATCAGTCCCCTTCTCACTCAAGTTGTTTCTTAGCCAACCACAGGCAATGAAAATGGCAGCACCGGGAGAAAAAGGGAGGGACGGGTCAGCCCTCCTGCTTCTGTAAGTCCTTACTCATCCGAAAGTAGAAAATGTTGTATGTGGAAGTCAAACAAAATAATTGCACTTTGTGTAGTTATTCTGTTTTGATGAATGTGTATACATATGACGAACATATTTTTGAACGTGTTTGCTATATATATATATATATATATATATATATATATATATATATATTTACTTTGATGAGCATATATTTACTATTTTATATTTGGGGATTGACTTAGTTGTTTATTGCTGGGGTAGAAGACCCGACAGTCACCGCTTAGAAGAAGGAAGATTTATTTTAGCTCACGGTTTCAGAAGGACATAGTTCATTTGTATGTAGTGGACAGTGGCAGAGCACATGACAGAGCTGTAGCCAGAGGAAAGCAGTTCACGGTATGGCAGATGGAAAGCCAAGCAAGAGAGGAAGTGTGGAGCTGCCCTTCCAGGTCCTGCCCCAGCCCCTGTCCCTTCTGGGTCGAGTCCCAGGTCTCCGCTCCTTCCGACCAGGCCTCACCTTGTAACAGCACAGAGTTCTGTGAGTACTTCACAATATCCAAATACATGAGGCTTTGGGGCGGGGGGATATTTCATATCAAAACTCAACAAGGACGGAGAGCCTGGAAGTTTTTTGTTGGATCTGTCTTTTTAAGTATTTTAATTAGGTGGCTTCTTGTGCAACATATGAGAAATGCAGTATCAGGCTTGACTAACAGATATATGACTGATACAATGTTAGGAGGAAGAACTGAAATTTAGGGTGCCAATAAAGAATTTAGCTTATTTTGGTAGACTGCTACTGTGAAGTGATCTTAATAAAATGAAATTTAGTATAGTCTGAAGGAATCAAAACACACATGGAGTAGGATGTATATATATATATATATGTATATATATACACACATGTATATACATATATGTACATGTATGTATATATACATATATATACATAATAGTTTGCAAAGTACAGATCTTATAATTTCATATCATGCTTTGCATTTGGAGTGTTCCCTCAAAGCCTCATATATTTGGAAAATTATTTGATTGTGGAAGTTAATTACACTAGTGGATTAACCACTCATTTCTTACGTTGTTAAAACAGAGGGGCAGATTTTGGAGGGTGTTCTAGCAGAACAAGCCCTCCTCTTCCTCTTTCAGTGCAGCAAGCAGCTGCTCTCCATCAGACTCTTCTCTCCTGCCGCCATGACAACCAACCTTGAATGGTCTGAGTCTCTGAAATGTGAGCTAAAATTTCTTAATTTGTGAGCATTATGTCCAAGCAATGAGAAAATGATTAAGACATTTCACATAGGAATTAATGGTCCTTATATCTGCATTTAAAAATCAATGTCGCCTATTACATTAATAGGTGGTAAAATTCACGATAAAGGTGATACATTTTCAATGTCTTGTACTGAGAATAACGTTAAGTAGAGCATACGCAGCAGCAACAGCAAGACCGATCCAGAGGGAGGAGACAGAATGAAGGAAAGTCTTGTATTTTGTACGTTTGTACTACGCTTCCTTGCTTCTTTTATAGAAGGGTCCCACACTGTTTTTTACTCAGTTTCCAAATAGTGATTGTATACATCCCTTGAGAACAGACACTATTTTATAAAAGAACCGGACAGAGATGACTTACTGTGTCTAAGACTTGATTTTCTCTCATTTCCAATGATGTTTAATGAAGATCACTTCAAAAGATATTGGTCATCCTTCGTCCTTGGTGGGTATTTACCGAAGGATAAATGTGGCACACATACACATGCCCTGAAACACGGGAGGTTCTGCACGGGCATGATTTATCTGAGGTCTCTGAGGTGGGAAAGACCTCCTAAGTGATTCAATTTTTCCATCTTCACTGAGAAATTCTTGCTTAAAAGGAACTTGAGAGAAAGTACACAGCAACATACCTGTAGTCGTCCATGGTGTGTGTTGGACTGGTGTCTTATTAATTGTTTTTTTTTTTTTTTTTTTTTTTTTTACTGGGACACATTACCCAACACCCGTAACTGAATGGGGGAGAAGTTTGTTTTAGCCACAGTTTCATGAGCTCTTAGTCCATCCATAGGCAGGTGGCAATGGCATAAGTGGTCTGGCAGAGAAGATCTATGCAGGGCATCGTTACAGGGGGGATCTGAGGCTTCCAGAAGAAACCAGGGGGTGGTGGAGTCAATCTCCTTCCAGGCCACAAACCCACTAATGCACCCCCATATCCGTCCCATAATCCGTCCCACACCTGCAATCCTGTAACTTGCCACATGCCTACAATCCACACTTACTGACCAGTCCTGACTTCCTAACATCACCTGGAATCCACAGGTAATCCACACCGTCCAGATACTTGAGGCTTTGAGGTATAGTTCCCATGACAACCTAGTTAAAAGATGCACAGACAGCTAGCCAAACACTACATCTGGTGTGTCTGTGAGGGTGTTTTGAAAAAAAGATTAATTTTTGAATCAGCAGGCTGAGGAAAGGTCATCCTCACCAGTGTGGGTGAGCCTCACACAATCCACTGAGAACTCAACTAGAACAAAAAGGCAGAGGAAGGGCAAAGTCTCTCGCTCTGCTTGAGCTGAGGCATCCATCTTCCTGTGCCCTTGGACTTCGGAGCTCCTGGCTCCTTGGTCTTTGGACTCTCGAGGTACACCAGTTGCCTGCCTTTTTCAGTTCTCTCATTCTTAGGTCTTTGAACTTAGACTGAATTATTCCACTGACTTCCTGCTTCTTCAACTTGTGGAGGGCTGATTTCAGGCTCCACCATCATGAACCAATTCCTATAATGAATCGTGTGTGTGTGTGTGTGTGTGCATGCATGATGTGTGCCTATGAATATCATTGATTCTGTTTCTCAGGAGGATCTTGAGTGTTATAGCATTCAGTAATACCATGGCTTTGGGAAAGCATTTGATATGAGATATACTATTTCACAATCTTTTGTGGAAAATGGAAAACAATCTAAAGAGTAATTCTGATAAATCTGTGTTATTTCAATCACTGTACGCGGGGAGTCTGGCGAACTGATTATTGTAGCTTGAGGCCTGAGTTCCAGTGATAGCCTGGAGGTCTTTTCTTGGCTCCTTTCAGATATTTTAATTAGGTGGCTTCAGGAGAAACATATTAGGCCTCATGAGAAACACAGTATCAGGCTTGACTACCAACTATATGACAGTACAGTGTTACGAGGAAGAGCTGAAATTTGGGGCATGCCAAATGATTCCGATTATTTTGATAGACTGCAATTGTGAAGTAATCTTAATAGGATAAAATTTAGTATAGTTAGAAGGCGACTCAAACACACACAGAGTAGCCTAGAAATAGAAGAGCTTTCTGTGGCAAAGAGGTCAGAGCCAAGCTGTGACTCATTCAGCTCTGGAATATTTTACTTAACTGTTATTAAGTGTCAGTCACCAACATGGTTTTTTTTTTTATCAGAATGTGAAAGCAGTAGAATCGCGAATACAATGCTCAACTTGGCAAACACCAGCTGGTGAAGCCACGTAAGGTGACGGAGGGAAGGGCAAGAAATGTTAATGAAACCTTAGGTGTGGACTTAATTCATAAAGTATGTTGTTGGAATTAAGGAAAACACAGACTTATATGTAGTCCTACTGAGTGTGGGTATTTGATTCTAAGAAAATTATATTTAGTTCTAAGAGGATATTGAAATTTTCTTCCAAGAGGATACAAAAAATAAAAATGCAACTCTATCACATGAAAAATGCTTGGTCTAAGGGAAAGTTTCCTCTTGATATTAACTTTAATTGCATGTAGCTCATGATATCAAAACCAAAGCAAGAAACAGATAGTCTCAGAATCAGCTAATTTTATACATTTAGCCTGGAAAAAGCACTTGGGAAATGCTCAATTACTATTTTTAAATATTTAACAGACTTTTATGTCAAAGCTAAAACTAGACTTTGTTGAGTCTTATTTAGAATCTGGATAAATGAGTGGGTGTCAGAGAAAAACGAATTTTGGCTCAAAGGTCTTTCCATGGAACCCTGATCTCCCGTCACTGGCACTGTCTTCTTGTGACCTCAAAGGCCACATTTTTTAAGGGACAATACCAAGTTAAATATTGTGCCCTGCAGCTTCTATGATTATTTTGTTCTCGTTTTTCTCAAGTTGTAAAACTCAGTAGGTTATTTATAAAGATGAAGGCAGACTGGGATGTGAAGAGAAGGGTATAAGCTTCCACTAACTGGAAGGGGAATTCAAAAAGATTGCCTTGCAGTCCTTTCCTAACTACGTTTCTGTAATGCTACTGCAGATTTCAGTTAATCTCAACAATCATTTGGCCCTTCTATGTGACAATTTCACTATATGCTCCAGAAATTATTCAAGATTTAGGAAACATTGTTCTTTTGCCAAACTTAGACTTTATACGGTGGCCCAAATTTATTTAACCAAGAAAGTTATTTTAAAGACATCCATTTCAGCAAATTTTTTTTAAAAGGCAAAGAATTTAGTTTTAGACATAAATGGGGGGGGGGGTGAGGGATCAAAACTATGTAGTCATATAAATTCTTATTAAAAGTGGCAGAAGTTTAGCTTTACTGGTGACTCAGAAGCCAGTCTTGCCTGCTGCAGAGGGCGATTTAGGTTGAGCTAAAGTGTTATGCATGGTTACTTCGTATGGTGTATTGGATACATCGAGGGGTTGAAGAATCATGGGATTTTTCTTGAGGACACTGCATCCAATGGTTGAGTGTTCAGCACAACTGCTACCCTTTTGCAGTGGTTACTCACATATAGGGCTCTCTGTTTTTGGTGGGGATACCACGTGGCCTCTGGCTCCTGGCCTTGGTTAATGGGACTGACACACGTGCTGGTCTGGCTGTAGGAGAGTGTGCTGGGTGGACTTTCCATGGCGACACGACTGGCTGACTCCAACACATTTGATCGGCTGCAGATATTTATGAAACATCATAAGGGTCCACTCAGCAGGAGAATATGGTACAAATGTAGACAGAGGGATGGACGGCACAGAACAGTCCATGAGGTGGTGCAGGGCATGGCACAGGGATAACGAGAGCAGAGCAGAGCTGTCGAGAAAGCCAGAGCAGCGGCATCAGAGGTCGCCATGAGTAGGTTATGACCGCGACAAGGCCGCTTCAGGGCGTCAGTAACGAGCGCCGGGCAGACCAGAAAGCTCGCACGCTGAGGGTTCACACCAGTGTCTACATCTGTGCTGAACCCTGAAATGACTTGGGGAGTCAGAGAAAGAGAAAGTCACAGTGTGCTTGGCAGGGCGGGGACAGAACTGAAACGCGAAGACTTCATTGGTGAGAATGGGTGGACCTACGCATGCGCTGGCGGAAAGACCTGACTGGCTAAGAAATGGGAATAATGGCCGCGTGTCTGTAAGCATGATGCACAGAATCTGATGTTTTTAATGAGTTGAATGGTGCCTGTCTGACACCTACACCTCTCATACTCTTCTGTGGAGAAGACTAAGGACGCAGCATCCGCGTCACAGCTTCCCGCTTGCCCCTTTCCGGTTCTCACGTTCTTCTCCGCCATCACACGGGAACTCCGCGCTCCTGCGTTCACCCCCACAGTGACAGGGCTAAAGGCCTGTTCTGACGGTTTAATACTCCCTGCCAACGAAAGTATAAATTGGTGAGGTGATCTGGGGACTCTAGACAGCGGACCGTAGGACCAGGGAGAGGGTTTCTAATCATTTTCTATAAATAACCATACTTTTTTTTTCCTTAGCAAGTAATGATTTTCTGTCTCTCTCTGCAAAGCCTGAACTTGAACCAAAAAACAAATTATTCTGACTCCTTGCACAGGTCCTCTGACCAACACCACAGTGGGGTCAATAATGAGTGAAGAGAGATGGCGTGTTTGTCTCCTGCCACTGATGAATTTTAAAGGAATTTGATTCCTGGGCTTTAAATTAGAGACCCGTCGTGTCACTGTGAAAGGTACAACAGAGATCCTTCCCTGCTACCCTCTGAGGATAGGGGAAAGGTCTTTCTGTGATTTGTCTGAATCAGAAAAAAGGTTATCTAATACAGAAAAACAGGGCCCAACCTCACCAAGTGCATGAGGCACAAAGCAAGGCCTGGCCTATTAAAATCCTATTAACTGGCTCACAAATTCCTCATTTTCATGCACACCCTCCAAGACTGCCAGGTTTGTCTGTTGGTTTGCTATTCATTCATGGAGAAAAGAGGTGGAGATACTTGTTGGAGGAGACCATAAACACAATTTCTGTCAGCCAATGAGATGGAGGGTTTCTGATGAAGGGACAGGAAGCACGCCAGGAAGCAGAGAGGTGAAGAGATGGGTGGGAGATGAGAGCTGAGCTCGTTTCAGGGAGTCGCCTTGTGTGAAGAAGCCGGAGACAGAAGGCGACTTCAAGAATTAGAAACCCTCCTTGAAGAGCTTGCTTCAAGGGCAGATGACAGGCTCTCTAGCACAGAACAGAGGGTCACCTAGGGGACTTAAGCCACTTGGCAACATCAAAGGGGTATCAGCGGTGTGCCCTAGGAGTACAGCCTAATGCGTTGATCTGGCTGTTTTAAGAGGGCTCTTGTCTACAGTGTAGACAAGGCTGCAATATGAATAAAACTGCATTCTGATCCTCCATTTTACCCTCTGGGCTCTAGAGTGTTGAATTCGAGGGAAGAACTATGGGGGAGAAGGGGTTGTTCTCAGAAGATAAAGTAGCTTTCTGTAATTGCAAAATCCAGGTTCCTTTAAAATACCTTCTCTGGGGTCTGATCTCAGTGGACACCCATTAAGGGGTATTGACAGGACAAGACCTGTGGTATCGTGAAATGTTAGAGGACTAGAACGGGATTTGGTGACCGGTCTTGGAAGCCAGTGTGAGTCGGGTTAGGGAATTTGCCTTTGTGTCTTGATGCATCGGATGATACAATGGCAACTAAAGATAGATGAGAACTGCCAGCTGGGTCCTGTTGCCTTCTGCCACAGGGAACCAGATGCTAAGTTGATGCATGAACATAGTAGATGCTATGGTACCCAACCGAGGTCCTCTGCCACTGAGAGTGTTAATTGGTGGCAGCTCACAGTGATGTCTTTCTCAGAATAGGATTGTTGTTCTGTGCCCAAGATCAAGCCCTTGTCCAGACAAAGGCTTTCTTCAGTGACCTTTTGCTGTCACGTTACATAGGCCCAGTCTTCTTGCCTCAATACAAGGCAACCCTGAAGGGCACGCTCAGCTCCAGAGCTCCCCATGGAATTGACTATGACTTTTTTTACTTGTGTCCTTTTCTGGCTTCTCTTGTCTCAGTCTTGCTTTTCTGTCCCCCTTTCTCTAACACGCCCAAAGGCAGTTCCTGTAAATCCTTGCTTCAGAGGCCATCAACTTAGTGAGCTTCTAGGATACTGATTGTGACTTGTTTATTAAAGAACCAGGTCAAGGTTTTTCAGCACGTTAATTTCCTTTGAAGTTTTAAATATGAATGGATGGGTTAAATAATGTTTAGCTTTACAAGTCACAAGTTAAAAGTGACTCAGCCATATTCTCATAGAATTGGGTAAGTTAGGATACAACAAGGGGATGGATCTTGTCTGGATCTGGGAACATTCTAGAACTATTGAAATTATGCCTGTTTTTAAAAAAATCACACTTGTTTACCTATGTGTCAGGATTCCTGGATGAGCACATCTGCTTGTTTACTGATGGTCATGCCATGTTTTTAAAGTAATACTTTTTCCTCAACTTCCTTAACTGCTAGAGAGAAGCTGGAATGATCCTCTCATCCCTATCCTGGACATCTGAGGATTCCAATGCCCATCCTGCATTTTGTTTGCCTTCCTCTTCCATAGAAAAGTTGATGGAACTCGATTTCTTTTGTTGCTTTTATCTTGTTCTACACGGAGACAAAATTGTTACTTCCAGGGAGACAGAGAAAAGAAAAAGCAAACACATTTGCTCCAAAGTGAAATACTGGTTAAGTACACGGGAAACCAAAAATATGCCCAAGGAATTTGAGAGGCTGTTGGTGATGGACTTTCAACAAGGTTGTGAGTATTCAAAGATCTTCGTGAAACCTGGAATACATTTGTTTAAAGATTACAACAATGGATTAATATTTACCACCAAGGAGGATGTGACTCCTTGGTTGTAAAAAAAATCCTTAAACAGCTACATGAAGAAATGGAATCACATAAGACACATTTTCTTACCATCTCTCTTTGGTGAAGGTTGAAACTGACTCACTCTTTTCAGTACCCGTCCGTCAACGTAGTATGTCATGTCAGGTTCTGTAGGTCATGGTGCTGTTGTCCTTACTTCCTTTTTTATTTCATTAAGGTTGTAGAACTTTTGGGACATTTTGGAGGAGATGAAAGATAACAATTATAATCAACTACTGCTGGTTCCCTTGTGCTCAAATCAGCACAGGGAGATGCTGTGCTATTGTTAGGGTTTGCCTCATGTACCACTATTGGAGAAGCTGCCTAAGGAACCAAAGAATCATTTCTAGTGGGAAAATAGCAACAGAGAGGGAAAAGGTAGATCCAGGTGACATCTGAATTCTGGAATAATAAGAAGCACAGAGGCAAGATGAAATTTTCAGTCCTCTGGAAGTGTCATATTAAGCCAAAAGAATAAGAAAGAGGCACACAGCTCCTCAATAACTGTTTTCCCTAAAGCACACATCCACTCACACATGCCCACACACACGCACACACACACACACAAACCTCATAGTAGTAAGAAAACCAGAAAAAAGTGTCTTCTGGCCTTTTATGTTGATGTGCGTTTATTTAAATAATAGCTGTTATGCGTCCTGTCAACTGTCCCTGGGCCATTCTTCCAGGATAAAGGGTGTGACCAGCGTCCACCAGAGGGCAGCAGAGAGCTGAGAACAGATGGGCTCTCTGAGGGAGGGTCTTCACCTGGCACCATTACCTCCTTCACCCACCTCAGTACCTGACAGAGGCAGGACTTTTTGTTTTCTGTTTTTTCCTCGCGAGGGAAGCTACTCCAGTTAAGATGCTGCTCCCGGGATGGGACTTAGTTGGTTACCATTCAGGACTGTTTTTGCTCTGAAGCCGTATTCTGAGCCTCAGCGTGCTCATCTGTGAAGTGGGATTAAGAATAGTACAGAATGCAGAGTTATCGTGAGCACTCAGCACAAAGGTACGAGCAATCACTAGTTAATAAGTGCTGTAGTAAGTACCTTATGAAGCAACTATTATCTTGTGTGAGTGCATTTTTTTTTTTTTTTTTGAGACAGGGTCTCATTCTATAGTTCAGGTTGTTTCTGAGCTCACTATGTAGCTCAGACTGGCCTTGAACTTAGAGCAATCCTCCTATTTCAGCATCTCAAGTGCTGGGATTACAGGCATGTGCCACCACGTCTAGCTTATGTGACGCTGGGTAGTCGAACTTGGGTACTTAGTGCTTGTTACGTAAGAGCTTTAACCTCTGAGCTAATTCTCCAGCCCTGTGATTGGATATTTTAACAGAGTTTTGGCTTAGGAATTCTTTAAGCTACTTAGTGAAAGACAGATTTCATAATTGATTGCAACACAGAGTAGTGGAGCTGAGAATAAGGTTCAAAGCCTGTTTCTTTGCAGAATTTCAGCTACAGAGAGTAACACCCAAATAGCTCTTGCACAAGAAAGTTCTGGCTTGCTAAAGATGACAGTGTCAGTCTGTGGCAATGCTGACATGGAAGGAATTAAAGTCTCAAAGAATTCCTCAGTGAAATGTGTTTTTTTCCTCTGAAAGTAGAGGAGACTGGTTTGAAATAGAAAAATTAAAAAATATAGTGCCACTAGCTTTAGGCCAAAGGATCACTTTTACTGAGCAAGTGTTTGTGGATTAGAAGTTATAGGCACTACCTATTTTTAAAACATCGCTCCTCAAGAAGGTTAATACTCTGTGTCTTAGTTACATTCTCTTTGCTGTGACTTAATATTTGGCATGCACAAATTAGGAGAGGAAAAATTTATTTTAGATCACAACTCAGAAGGTCTCAGTCCATTCAAAGGTGGTGGCTAGAAAATGGTGGGATCATCTGGTGGGTCCTCAGCTAGAGTCAGAGCTGGAGCAGGAGCTCTGGAGACAGATCCTCTTGGCAGCATGGCAGACGAGAGACAAGTCTGAGAGGAAGGGCTGAACCAGCGCTGGCCCCTCCAGGCCAAACCCCAGACGTCTGCCCCTTCCAGCCAGGCCCCACCTCCAAACACTATACAGTATCCATAGGGCCATGAGGCTTTTGGGGGACACCCCAGATCCAAACTATGACATCCTGCAATATAAGTAAATTCTAAACTGATCATTAGGAATCACTGAGCCCCTGCCCTGAATATAGCATTGTGCTGGAGGTTGGGGGAGACCCCAATCATGTGAAAGATGTGGTGTAGAATCCAGAATCACAACAACCTTAGCAGGAATTGTAGGATGAATCCAAGATGAACTTTTGGTACCTGTCGCCTCCTGGGGGATTTTTCTATGCAGAAAGGTAGCTAGAGGATGTAACTCACCAAAGGATTCCAAATAATGAATTATGAAGTGAAGACGGGGGTCTAAAACCAGAACCATCTTTTTTTCTTCATCCTCTCGGGGAGAATGTCATAAATATCACCCAATATTGACTTTTTGCTGCCTGTTTACTTTTTTTTTCTGGTTAGCCATGCATCCAACTTGGCTTTCGAATCAACGAGGTAGACAAAAACAATTTACAATGAAAGTGTATTGTGGGAAAAATAAATTTGAGGATGTTTTTTGTTGAAGTAAGTTAACTATAAGTCAGTGGTGGTAGGCAAGAAGGATAATGCAGTCCAGGATGGATAACGCAGGCTCTTCAAGAGGGAAGTGGGAGAGCAAGGGCCCTCAGTATTTTTCAAGACCCCGATTTCTTTGAAAATAAGTAAGCTATGAAACTCTCTTTAGAAAAAGGCGGAGCATATGAGCAAGCCAACGTATTCCAATGAAGTAAGTGTTGTTACCGTGCTAGAATAGTCTGTTAATATTGATTTTATATGCAGTACTTCCTGTGTATGGAGCACTATCCTTGCCCATGAAAAAATAATTACTAGTTTGTTCTCCATCACAGAATAGGTAGCTGGGTGGGTCGATGCTCAATAGTGAGTTTAAAGAACTAAAAGTCAAGGGTCAGCCTGGCATGGCAGATGGAGACTAGTGCTCAGATATTGAGACTCTAAGGAGCCCATCTTTGCAAAATAAATTTCCTTTCCTTTCCTTTCCTTTCCTTTCCTTTCCTTTCCTTTCCTTTCCTTTCCTTTCTTTTTCTTTCCTTTTCTTTTTTGGTAGTAATGACCAAGGCCACAGCCCTCTTTACACTCAAGGTTAGAGCAGAGGCAAAGATAGAATCTAACAGCTCCCGTGTATATGACAATCAGTAGACCCAGAAAATACAGTAGTTACGTTAGAATTCACAAGTTAATGAGATGTATGCTGAAAAGTGTGTGGGTGTTGACTCTTTCTTTAAAAAGCGTCAAAAACTAAGATGGATAGATGAATGGGTCAAAGTATATGGAGAGAGAAATGAAAAGGAAATTTAATAAAATGTTAACGGTCAAACCCAAGGAGTGTACACTACATGATTATTTTTCTGCCTCTGAATTTTTCATATTAAAATGTCAGAAAGGAAATCATTTGGAAGTCACTCAGCCAAGTCAATCCCAACGGCAATAACTAATTCACTGGAAATATTTTATCACTACAGTTGTTTCCAGGAAATGAAAGTTAAGTCACAATAATTCATGCAGATTGCATTTTGTCTAATATTTTTGGGACCCGCTTATCCAGTTTTGTATGGTAATCATTTACGGAAGGCTCGGGCTTCATTGGAGGACAATTTCTCCTCATGTGAGCTCGCAGACGGTGGTGGTGGTCACGAATAGCCTGTGTGGCAGGTGTCCGCCGCTGTCCTGCTGGAGATTCCTCAAAGGGAAAATTGTATTGGGAAGCGATGGAAAGGTCAAATGTTCACGGATGTAAAGCAAATGTCATGTTTCTCGGTGGTACGAAATCGTTCATTCTTAATCAAGATAAATAAAGCCAGTCATTTCCACATTTTGATAATTTTGTTTCTTCTTTTTCCTATCCTGAAAATATCTCTTACACCCTCTTGTGCTGAGGTTTCCTTTGTTAACAGAATCTCGGTTTCTTTGCATTTCTTGACATGTATGCGTGTGTACAATTCTACCCTCCCTGTCCCTGAGCCCATCATCCTTACATTTCCTTACATGTAGTAACAAAAGATAATCCTTTATTATAAGATTGAGCATTAAATAACCCTGATTTTACTTAAGTCCAAGGGAGAATTTTAATAGATTTATTTAAAGATTTTTTGGAAATAAATTTAGAATCATTGGAAAGTCACAAAATGAGTATAGACTGTCATCACATATCCTTTTGTTTTTTGTCTAAGGTTGACAGGTTACGTAGTCATGGTACACTCTTTGAAATTGGCAAGTGATATTGTTATAATACTGTTTACAAAGCTTTTGGTGTTTTTTGTTTTTCATTTCATTAGTTTGCTCAAAAATCTTTTTGTGCTCTGCTTTCTGGGCGAGGCCTTCTTTCACATTGTATGCTGTGCCTTTTATCCAATCCCTAATGTGCCCCCCCCCTTCCTTTCTCCTCTGTTCCCAGGCCCTTGAGACTATTAAAAGCAAGAGGCCAGTCATTCTCTTATAATTCCTTCTATTTGTATTTATCTAGTGTTTCCTTGTGAAAAGTAAAGTTACATATTTTGAGAAAAAATACCATGCAAATGAAGTGCCTTTCTTCATAGATTATTCCTACTGGTGACACTAACGATGGTCAAGGTCTCCTCTAGGTTTCTCCACTATTCTCTCTCTCTCTCTCTCTCTCTCTCTCTCTCTCTCTCTCTCTCTCAAAAGACACTGTCTTGGTCCACATTCCAGGCTGGCCTTGAACTCATGGTAATCCTCCTGCCTCAGCCTCCCTAGTATTGAGATTACAGGCTTGCACCACCACACATAGCTTTAAGTTTCTCCATTAAAAAATTATATTTTTTCCTTTTGTAGCTCATAAGAGTCTCTCGGATCCCCAAGTGATGGTGATGTAGAGATTGTATTTTTCATCATGGTGTCACCTACTAATTTTAGTCTCCTATGTTGTTTCCCATGTATAACATTATTGTGTTTGCCTATTGGGGATTTTCTGTTTTTATTATTCCTTCTAGATTTATTAGTCAAGCTGTTATAAGGACGAGCTGCTGCATGCATGTCATTTATTTACAGGTACATTAATTCAACATGTAAATGCTAACTATCTGTGAGGGAAAAGAAGGGAAGGGAAGGGGAAGGGAAGGTAGATAGTTTTATTTCCAAGCTTATAATCCATTGGTGTCATCCATTAGGTTTGTTCTCATGTTGTAATTACTGTCATTATTTACTTGAATACATCAATGTTTCCAGACCTGGGCCCTAAGGACGCCCTTCTAGCTGGTCCTTTCAACATGCTGATCCCATCACATAAGTTTTATCAGCCTTATAGATTAAAAAATGGGGTCCAGGTGTTTATTAAATTCGTGTTTCTCTAATTATGAATAAATTTTCTCTTTTGTGTGTGCTTAAAAACTTTTTTATATCAATATTTTTGGATTTCTGTTAATATCTTGTCTATTAGGATTGTGCATTTTAATTTTAGTTAATTTTAATTAAGTACTAAAAGAATTTTTAAAAATTAAGAATATCAGAGTTTGGTCATACTATTTTTCAACAATATTTAATTCAGTGGGTTAGTTGTATATTAAACTTTGTTTAAAATGTTTTTTCCTGCTCCAAAATTGGAAGCGTGTCACACGATCACACGTGTCAGTCTTCTGTTGCCTTTGGGCACTGTTTGTAATTAAAAAGGTTTCTCTGAGATGGCATGGATGTGAAAGAGAAATCCACTTATGTTATTGTAAGACCGATGTCGCTGCTCTCTCTTCCGTCTCCTGCTTGCTTTCTCTTCTCTCCTCTCTACTTTGATCAAGTTTCTTTTTTTGGAAGTTTGTTCTCCTTTCTGGGATGAGGTGTAGGTGGATCTTTTGTCTAAGGGACAGCCCAGTTTTCCCCAGATCCGTTCTGCTAAAGGCCATCCCATTTACGTGGATTCAAGATGGTACCTTCATCTCATAGCAGATTTCCATGGTGCTTGGGCTGAATTCCAGATACTGTGTTTTATCCTCTTAGTCCATTCCTGTGCTCGAGCCCCGTGACCACCCATCTTGATCACACGAGGAGGTCTGTTTTGTGTTCCAGTGGTCACGGTCACAGGCCTTGCCTTCCTTGCTCTATTGTTCAGCCAGTAAAAACTTTACAAACTTTTTATTCTCTCTTTGTTTTGATTTATTTAAAACACTGTGTAGGAACTATCAGTTGTGACTCAGAGATTTTGCTATCTACTGTCTTCCCAAGCCCCAATCATCTTTAACATGAAAAATCTCAAAATCATATGCTGCTTTTTTTTTCTGTGGGGGACACATCCTTTTTCATATTTAGCTGGACTTTCTTTTTCAATACTTTTTTTCTTTCAGTCATTCAGAATGTACCGGTATGTCTTTTGTTTTTCTTGTAATTGGTCCAAACATTTTGCTAAAATATTTAAGTTACATTTACCACTTTTTAAAAATTATCAGTGTCTGTGGAATTCTCCCACCAAAGGCTGTCTGCCATTCCTTTCTACTTTCTAATTTTTAATGCTGGACCCAAGAGTTATTATTATAGTTCATTATAATTAAAATAATAAAGTACTTATGGTGAACTATAATAAAACCATCATAAATATTATAGTAAAACATAAATACTAAAATAAAATATAACATGAGACTACTATAAAATGCTTTAAGAATTAAAATATTTATATCCAGCCTTATAAGCATAGCCAAAAATAGCTATTTAGATTAATTTTCGATCCACATGGTTCAAACTCTTTCCACTCCTTTTGCAGAAAAATTTTTCTCATTGTAATTTATTTATTTTGATTTTTCTCTTGATTAGCCAGATTGTCTTTATGATAAATTTGAGAAGGATTTATGAATTAGGGTTTGTGAATCCCTGTGTATTTATAAATTTTCTCTTTTTATGCTAGAATGGGTAAAAACTAAATGACAAAATTTTCGTTTATGCAACTTCTTTTGTTTGTTTTTAGACTTCCACTGGTGTTTCTTTGGCATCCAGCTTTGTCTGGAGAAATAGGGGACTGTTGAAATCCAATAACTTATTCCAGAATGGGGTGCTTGGCAATGTTTATGTGCTAAGCGATGCCTGCCGATCTTGATAAATCTGCATTCGCAAGTTGTTTCGCTTCCACACCTTTCTTTCTCTGTTTGGCTGCAGATTACCTGAGGCTAGGTGATTTACAATGGACAGAAATTTACTCTTCACAGTTCTGGGGGCTGGGATGGGAAGTGCAAGAGGGAGGGCTGACAGGTATGGCTCTCTGCTGGGGACAGTCTTCCACCTACCCGGTTGCCACCACACTGCTCCTTTGGAGGGAGGACAGATAGGAGTCTTGGATGCTGTGTGAGTCCCAGTCTAAGGAGAACCTTTATTCTATTGTCCAGGCGGCAGCCCCCATGGCCTAGTCACCTCCTAAAGTTCTCCTGCTCAATCTTACCACAATGGCCATCACACATGAGCATCTACATTTTGGAGGGAAAACATTCAAACTTAACACCAATAGTCTCTTTTATTATGTGCATGTGAGCGTTGGCTGGTCGGTCCTGTTCTGCTGCGGGGCTAAAGATCTTTACTGTGTGAGCCCTGTTGACTTCAGCTTCTGGTGCTTTCAGTTTTTATGTTTTCAATGTAAGCATATATATATATTTTAAAAAATCCAGCACCAAAGTTTTATTCCACCATGATACTCATTAAGATTTTTAGTGCTACAACTCAGTCTGATTCCATCTTCCTTTGTATTTAAGATGGTTTTCTTACTTTTTATCAAGTTACAAGGCATATGTTGCTTTGATTTCCTTGAGGATTCGAAGTATGGCTGCCAAAATGTTTTTCTTTCCTGGGAGTAACTCTTCCCAAGACTGTGCTTTTGTCATTTTTATTTCCTCCCTCCCTCCCTCCCTCCCTCCCTCCCTCCCTCCCTCCCTCCCTCTTTCCTTCCTTCCTTCCTTCCTTCCTGCCTTCCTGCCTTCCTGCCTTCCTGCCTTCCTGCCTTCCTGCCTTCCTGCCTTCCTGCCTTCCTTCCTTCCTTCCTTCTTCTTGTCCTTATAGACTATTTTTGCATAGATCTTCTTTCTTCCATTAAAACAATACTCAATTAAAATGATGATAGTTTTATTCAAACCTTCCTTTTGGTACCCAAATGTACAACAGGTTGTCTTGGATCGCTTCTTTTTGTTTTTGGAGGCAATGTTCAACTATTTTGTTAAGAAATAAGCAAGAAGGGTGAGAAACTGTACTAAGTACATTTTCTCCTCCCGTTCTGTCATTTGGCTTCTTGTCGCAGGTATGGAACATTTGGGGGTGGAGACAGAGGCCATATGTTTCGCTGTGTTCTTGCTTCCAATTTCATTTCAATTTTTTGTTCAATTTTTGCACATAATGTTACTATCTTAGCCCAGTTTTTAAAAATATGCTCTTGAATTTTTTTGCTATTTGATTTCTATTTATTGTTATTGTATGTTTGTGTGTGAGAGAGAAAAAGAGAAAGAGCAAGAGAGAAAGAAGGAGCAGAGGAGAGAGAAAACCCAAGAGAAAAAGAGACGATGTTGTTGTGTATGACATTTACTTAGGTAGAAAATGATCACTTCTTGTGTATTCTACAAGCCTAACTCACTGTTTCTCTTACCCTAATTATGCGCTATGATTTGCATATGCTTTCTGAGGTTTCCTGTGCTCACAACTTCTTCTCCAGCCTGTGGTGTCACTGGGCAGGGGTGGAACTTTGCAGAGGTGATGCCCGGTGGAGGTCAGTGAGGTCATTACAATGTGCCTTTGTGGGACATATTTAGACCCCAGTCCTTCCTCCCTCTCTTTGTTTTCTGGATGTCACAAGATGAGGAGTCTCCTCTATTGCATGATGCCCTGTCCTGGTTACTGCCTCATCACAGACCCTAGAGGAACCTGGACATCCATGTACTGAAACCTCTAAAATTGCTGGTCCAAATGTGTTTTCCTTTAAGGTGATTTCTCTCAGGTATTCTTGTCAAAGCTTTGTCAAAGCTGACTGATATCTCATAGTCCTAGCTTGTGGTGCAGTAACAGGAACACCTGTGAAGCAGTGGGTCACTAAGTGAGATCTATGGACATTTTTATGTACAGGATATTCCACATTATCAACTGTCTTGGTGAAGCTGTCACTGTTATTATCCTATTTTATATAACAGATAGAATCACTAGAAGCCATGCTGGAGATATATGGAGATCCCTGTGACAGAAACTCTGGAGTGTTTGGTTCTAAAGCTGATCTCCAGCAGCGTGAGCCTTTTTGGAACAAAGACCCAACTCATTCACTTGACGCCCCAACGCACTTTCTGTTCACTTAGTTCACGTGGCTTTATGCAGCTTCTTTCTAGTGCTCCCTAGGCACATGCCTGGCTGCCTTGGCTTCTGAGGAGTTTGGCTAAACATGTGTTCTTCTTCTCAGATTTGCTGTGGCCACTGGTTCTTTATTTATAAATAACAGAATTGAGGCCCACAAGGAGGGGAGACAAGGCTCTCCATGGTGTGAAAGGAATGACGTGACACAGTTCCACGTGCTACCAACGGAAACAGAAAGAAGTGCTTGACTGTAACTTACCAGGAAGTCTATGGTATTTTGAGCTGTCGAATTTGCAGGACTGGGCGCTGTGATTTATGCTCCCAAATGGTCTGAGATTCCAGTTTTGGTGAACTTGGCTGGGAAATGAGGCCCAAATGGCATCGCAATCTAGGAAACCCACCCTGGACATTATCATCAGGTAACAGTTACATCCAGGATCAATTTAATAATTCACATATACTTACAGACTTTTAAAACTCAGTTTCATCCTTTTCTTTCTCCAAAAATATCAGTTCTCTTGGCGCTCTTTTATTAGTATGGTGTCCTAGTTTTGAAGCTCATCTTGTATTTCCAAAATAGTCACCTGTGGGCTGCTGGAATAGCACAGTGGTTTGAGCACTTGACTAGTAAGTGCAAGACCCTGACATTGACTCTACTGCACCATAGAAACTGGGTATGGTGGCACACGCCTGTAATCCCAGCATCCTAGAGGCTGATGCAGGTGAAATGTTATGTGTACAAAGCCAGCCTGGGCTACATGATAAATTTAGGACCAGCACGGACTACGCAGCGAGATGAGATCCTATTTCAAAACACAAAAGAACAAATGGCCACCTATTTGAGGATCAGATACATTCTGAGCTGTACTGATTTGGGTACTAGAGGTTGTGGACAATTCTCGCTTTGATAATGACACGTGGTGCCTGTTGTTAAAGGCAATATTTGTGCAGACTTCTTGGGGTATGACAAGACAAGTGGCGAGGTCGGGGAACAGGTGAGGTCTATCTCTTCTGTTTGGGGTCTTTACACTGTGTGCTGCTGGGTACTTGTCAACTGGTACAGTGACTTGTGTCCTAAATTACCTAGGATGGGACAGTCCGGCCTCATACTGGCCAGGCAAGTGTGGTTACTTGGTAAAACTGGGCAGTGGCTGTACAAGAGGAAGAACTATTCTATGAAGCAATTACCTCATAAATTCACCTTTAGCCAGGATTCTCATGGAAAGACTACTTCTGTTAATTGTCTTTTCTAGTCTACAGAAATTTAAGTAGAAAACTATAATTCAGCCAGTTTTGAGACCCATTTCAAAAGCAAGAGGCATATAGAAACAATAAATGGATTTGGTTTTATCTTGAAAATTTGTGGCCATCATTTTGCACTTGATTTTCATTTATCTAGTAATATAGTTGTAGAAAATTTTGGTTAAATGGCAGAACATGTACAAGTCATAGTTTTTTTTCTGACACAGACCCATTTGGCTACGGTTCCTTTCATTCCACCCCCCACCCCCCCTTACACTACCAGTGTAGTGTAAGGGAACAAAAAGTGTTTTGAGGATAGAATAAAGCAAACGAACAAAAAAACAAAAACAAAAACAAAAACAAAACAAAACAAATCAAAGCCCTCACAGGCCAGGTCTCCAGTCCCAGCTTAGCTAAAAGTGAGTGCCTTGTGGGCCTGGCTGGCCTTCAACGAAACTAGGCGTAACTAGAATGGAAACCAGGAGAAACTAGAATTTATTTGTAAGGAAACTTCCAGAGGAAATAGAAAGACATCAGCACAGGTTCCAATGAATTGGGCATCTAATCTCTTTGCAGCAGGGACAATGGTCCTGATGCATAAATATGAGCCCTTCTTGATATCTGATGGGATGAGGGCTGTGACGCTCAGCCGCCTGCTGGGCTGT
This sequence comes from Ctenodactylus gundi, assembly GCA_004027205.1. Taxonomy (NCBI): domain Eukaryota; kingdom Metazoa; phylum Chordata; class Mammalia; order Rodentia; family Ctenodactylidae; genus Ctenodactylus; species Ctenodactylus gundi. The sequence goes on along the minus strand of PVKB01000275.1, from coordinate 425,973 downwards.
GGTTCGGGGCTGACATGTTAATCCACACCAGAAGTGATTGGTCGAGACTGCATTCACCCACCCGCGAAAGGACAGATAAACCAGATATGGAAAAGTGAATCTCTGCGTGAGAGACTGTGGAACAGCTGTCGGCAAGATTGGGGAAATGGATGAGCAGAGAGGATATTTGGAAAATCTTTCTCTGTGTTTTACGATATGTTATCTATGCCGTCCTGCCTTCCAATCCTCAAGGTTTCAGTAAATCTCCTAATTATTTCCTAATGTTGTTCGGATGCTCAGCTTGTGTCTTCCTGAGAATCCCACCATGCTAAGATCCATCCCTTCCTATCTGTGTGATATGAAGCTTTGCTGACATGGGAACAGGAGAATGTGGGCACATCCCATCTGATTCCCACGAAATTTGCACTGTGCTTTTCCAGGAGGAGGAGGTGGCTTCAAGACAAGCAGTGCTGAAAGAAAATGTTGAGTTACAAAGGATGAAGTTTTGAAAATGATAAGCCAAGGTAGACAGGCATCAGTTGCTGGTGGGAAAAAACAAATCAAGTTTGCTGTCTCTCTCTTTTTTTTCTTTTAAACAGGAGGATTTTTTTTCGATGGCCTGCTTTAATGCTGGTTTTTTTTTTTTCCTGTGGTGTCACCTGCTGGTTGAGTCACTATGGGCAAAGGACTGGTGTCAGAGTGACAGAGAGACCCAGGGAAGGCAGAGCTGGCCGGAGAGCACAGTGACTCTGTCATACATTTCCATGAAGCTCTTGAGGAAGGCTGCCATGGGCCACTCTCCTGCAGGAAGAGCCACATCAGCTTGTAGCCCACGTGGCTGCTCTGTGAACAGTATTTTGGAGTCAGCAGAAAAAAGGAACACATCCAGGGCTCTAATCTGCCTTGTTTCTGGTTGATTTTTGTTTTTATTTTTATTTATTTATTTTGATTCTCTGGTGATTTGAAGGTCCTCTCCAGCTGTGAGGATATCTAACCTCTAACCTCGTTAAAAGCTAACAGATTGCTATGAATGCATGACAAAATTAGATAAAGTCATTTATAAACGTGATTCCAAATGAAGATATTCCAGCTGCTGCTGTTGGCCAGGCCGTCACATTTGCAATCAGAGTGTGGCAGTTTATTGCTCTGTGTTCAAACGTTCTTGTAACTATTTCAGTCATTGTTTCTTTCTGGAATTTTCTTAAGACTTATTAGTTCATGTAAAAAAAACTGCTGGTGGAAGAATTATTTGAGATGGGAAAAGATCTGAGGAGTGGTGATTAGTTTTAGAAATCATTGGGGAAAAATTAAAGTCTGTCTCGAATAAATTTTCAAATCAGGAAGAGCTCTGATATAGTCATTTTGAGATGTGGGTCTTTTTGCTAAAATATGTCGCTGAGATTAAGAACAAACACAATTTCTTTCAAGAGTGTTTGTGTCTAAAAAAGTGACTCCACTCGGTGATGCCCAATCTTTTCATTTTGTCTTTGGATTGTACTTTAACATATAAATATTTACTGAAGACAAGACTTAACTTTAACACACACACACACACACACACACACACACACACATCTGCTAGAACATAAAAAATAAAAAAGCTCATTAGTTATCAAATATACATTAAAACAGTTATTTTTTGGTAAAGTTATAAAGCATTTTCATCTTGGATATAGAAAGGCTAAAACAATTTTTTTTGGATTTTAAAAAATGTAATTTATCCTTTCTATGATCTTGTTGACTGCAAAGCTACACTGTGGGAAAATCTCCCAGGACAGATAATGTATGAAATTTCATATCATCTTTTCTGGCCTTGGGACTTTTGTAGTTCAGTCAGTTCACCTACGTATTATAACCTCTACTTTGTAAATAAATTGAATGTGCTCTCTACAGAGCATTCACCAGACAGAATTTTGCAGTTTAATAGGGTAGGTACAAGAGAATCCCAGTTGTTCATATTTAGGTAAATATCAAGATGTTTAGAAAAACAAAGCTCACTCCATATGTACAAATGTTCTCTCCAATGCTGTACTAAATCCTGGGCTAAGGCTTCTTGGTTACTAGGCCTTTCTGGGAGTGGAGAACCCTTGTATTTTTTTTTTTTTCAAAGCAGGCTATGGAATCTCGGCAGCCAAAAATCAAAAATCCATCAGTCTATTCCTAGTACCTGACTTGGAGTCTTTGAAAAGCTTTTCCTAAGAATGAGCCTGTGAATAGAGAAGTATCCGATCAAAGTGAGGGAGGACATTCTAGGACGAGGAAACAGCTCTTGTAAAGGTTGGGAAATTTGAGAATATGGGACCCCAAAATGATTCAACTAGGATTTGGGGCATAAAGTATATCTCAGATCTCCAGGATGCAAGTTGAAGTCATCAACCATAGATATGTCCACGCTTGTCTTTTATGAAGGCTGTTTTAGGTTTTACATGAAGATAAGTCATGTGAAGATAAGAGACAAATGTGTAGGTTAAAAATCTTCCCTCCTGTGCATCTTACATTCAGTTACATTCATCTTACATCAAGGCATAAATGCTTAAAAATAAAAACAACGAGTCAAGCCTACCACTCAGCGTCCTCCCACCACCTAGCCTACCAGCCTGTTCCTTAGGCACCCGGGTGAATTCTTGCAGCATTAGTGAAGTGTCACTCTTCTCATCTAGGCACACGTTATTAAGTGTGCGTTCCCTCTCTCTCTTGCATCGTCTACTTCTCTCTCTGTAGAGGCCCATTGTCATCAGCGTACGAACAAGTTATAGAGCTATCCATCTTAGACATGTTGTGCCTCTGTTTTCTCCTCCAGAGATCAACCTATTTCTCCACCCCTTCTCACACATACTGTTTGCAAAGTAGCTCTTCTTTATATGCACACCCACGTTCATAGCAGCACAACTGACAATAGCTAAAATGTGGAAGTTGCCAAAACACCCATCAACAGACCAGTGGATACACAAACTGTGGTATTTATACACAATGGAATACCATGAATCTATAAAGTCCAACAGCATGGAGGCTTTTGCAGGTAAATGGAAGAAGCTTGAGAACATCATGCTTAGTGAAGTGAGTCAGAAGCAGAAGGTGAAACATCGAATACTCTCTCTGCATTCTTCCCTTTCTTATTCTTTCCTTCTCTTCCTTCTACTTCTGCAAAGCTCTCTGCTACCAGTGATCTTCAGGAAGCCATGTCTGTGGCCATACCTATGCAGTCTTCTTCTTAGACCCCATGGTAGCTTTCAACTCATACATTCACACTTCTGTACATTGCGTAGCTAAAATCTTTAAGGCAGGACATCCTCTAATAATCTCCACATCTCTTGGCTTTGCCTCTTCTGCTCAATCTTTTTAACTCAGAGATGGACACAAGACTCAATAATGGGCCATCTTTATTTTTTTCTGCTTCTCTGTCCCTCTTTCTCATATAGTAAATGGCTTTTCCACTCTGTCTCCCAATTCAGTCACTTTGCTCCTTTCAGGGATTAGCTCAATCTATGAGCCACTTGCACCTAACTTTAAAATGTCCCTGATATCCATCCACCTCTCCTCAGATTCAGTTTTCTCTTGAGGCTAAGCAGCTACCTCTCTCACCGAGACCACTGTTAGAACCTCCTACGTAGTTTCTGTGTTTACACTCACTCCACACTGCTGCTATCTATGTGTTATTTTTAAAAATGTAAAAAGCATACTATGCAATTTCTTGTTAAAAACTATAATGAGAGTCTCTTACTCTTGGATTAAAATCTAAATCTTGCTTTATATTCTGCAGCTTGGTCTCTCCTTCCTCTCTGGCCCTATCTATGCTCAACATTCAGCTGCTTCCTGTCCCGGATCAATGGCAGCAACATTCACACTTTGTGCACACGTAGGATGGTTTTAGGATGGTCTTAGGATGATCACACTTTGTCCATATTCTGCATGGAATGCCTGAGATCCAGACTTCATGCTGGCTCTCTGTTGTCATTCAAGGTATATGTAGGTGTGGAGTGTGTGTGTGTGAGTGGGTGAGTGTGTTTTAAGTTCATGTTTGGCTTTGATTATCTTTGTTTGCCCACACAAATTTAGTCTAAGAAATTTTCAGATACATAGAGTGATTTAATTTGAGAGGTAATGCTTACTGAGTATTTAGTATGTGCCGGTTATTAGACTATTTTGTACAACAACCTGAGTTACAGTGCATCATTTTTATGCTAAGAAACCTGTTTTCTGAAAAAGATTAATGTGTTTGAGAAATGGTTACTACATATCCATTATACTCACCAGATATCCTAGAGGCACGGACACCTTAGGTTCTTTAAGAGTCCAGGTATATGAGTTGCCCATGTGGCCCAAAGTGAGGGTTAATAAGCAGTCAATGTATACAACATACTAATGCCCATGCTAAGCACTCAGCTACCTCTTTACACAGATGTGCTTATTAAGTTGTCCTTGCCATCTCCTGTGGATTACTGTCCCTTTTTTAAAGAAAGGATATTGAAAATGAGAGGGTAAATAATTTTCCAGTGTTACATATCATTGAAGTAAGTTGAGATATTTGAATCCAATAGTCTGAAATCAGAGTCTATATTCTCCTGTTTCAGAATGATATATCTTCATTCTGGTGTCATGTAGGGCTTAAAACAAAAGTGCATCACATAAAAACACCAGTGTGATTTCCATGAGTAATGACTTGTGGTATGTGTACAAAAATGAGCAACAGGCTGATGTGATTTACATTAAACTTAGTAGTGATTGTCCCTAAGAGATATTGGGATAAGGCCAAGGTTGAGAATGGCCCTTAAAACATTCGGTCTTGACTCAAAGTCTTAAGTATTTTGTTCCACGAAGAGTATATCCGTCTTTATTATATAACAAAAATTTTAAAGGGTGGCTCATTTCTTATTTAATTGTGAACACAGAAGTGATCCTTCTCTACCCAATTTTGAGTGACCACCTGACAGCTGTCTACTGCCAGTTCTCTTCCAGCTTTGATGCTTTTTATAAGGTGACCATTTTCTGTAATTCACTTTGCAAATCTTGTAAGCTGCAAGAACCATGAAAGATTAAAGATTAGCAATTTGATAGAGAAGGGTTTCTTCGCATTTGTGTGTACACATTTTTATTTGCGATATTTATTATCTGATGGGCAAGCTCTCAGTTGATGAGGTAAGTAAGGGCCTCCTTCTGTCCTAGAGCGGAAGCACTACAATCACATGCGCGAGCCATCAGCATCAGCGAGGCACAGTGATGACAGTTGTGCCAACACGGAACAGAAGCTCTCACGTCATCTTGAGGAACATGTCACTGGAATATGTTGCAAGCTGTAGAGTGACCCCAGTGAGTGGGCACTTGGGGGCATATTTGCATTTAATGCACGTTTACACTCATACTGTCCCTTGAGGCTTAGGACTCTGGGAAGGAAGAGGGGCTTTGCTATGGTTTAAATCTGAAATAGCTTTCAAAAGTCTCATGTGTTTCCAGAGTAATTGGATCATGGGGTGAGGTTAAACTTATCAGTGGATTCATTCATTGATGGTTTTATGTGCTGCTAGGAGACAGAGCCTGATTACAGTCATGAATCATGGTGGGGGTGTGTGTGTGGGGGGAGGACACATAGCCCAGAAGGGTGTATTCCTCTTCCAGCTCCTCCCTGCACTCTCCCTGCTTTCTGTCCCCGTGCTGTGAACAGCTTTCCTACATATAGACTCCCCACCACGTGCATCTGCCATTGCTAACCCGTGAATGAGGCCTCTAAAACTGTGAGCTAAAATAAACCTCTCTTCCTTTAAGTAATGTGTGGCAGGTCTTGGGCTCAGGTGTTGGGAAAGTGACCGAATCATTCCTGACATATTTTAAATCCATTTTCCAGACAAGAAAACGGACAAAGGAGATGATGTAGCTTGTCTGTTACTGTAGCCACTAAGAAGCTGACATTCAAAGTCAAGCTGTTTAAATTCTGAGGCTCTGGCATACTTACAGTACTGCCTCCCAAATTTCTTTAGGGTTGGCCAGATGCTCTTTTATATTTATAGACACTATAAATTTCATTTTATACTTCTTATAATTTGCAGTAAGACTGAAGAGTAACTAGGATACCTAATTTAAAAGAAGAAAAAAATCTAGGCTCCAGTGAATAGACTACATGACAAGGAAGCGTTAGCTGGCACTTTCGGTTAAAGGGAACTTTATTACCGTTTAACTTCTGGTGTTTACATTAGATGGGAAAGTTGAAGATAAACACCACTTTGGGGAAACATTAAAATGATACAAGCAGTCTCATTTTATTTAACTAACTGGCACCATTCTCGAAATCCTATGAAAGGACTATTTTTGCCTTATAGGAATGCAAAAATGTTTTATTTGTCTTCATGGACTATGACATGTGGTGCTCTGGAAAACATTTTAGAGTTTTCTCATACATTAAAGAGAAACTCTGATTGCGTAGTGTCACAATTAGAAGAAAACCCCAGAGATTGTTTTTTTTTTTTCAGATTTTTACATTGTGCCATTCTTCACCGTCCTCAACTCGATATCAATCTCCCCCGGGTGGGTAATGTGTCCCCCTCATTTGAAGGAAAGGCACATTGCTGTGGTGAAGTGTATCGTGTGACGGAGGTGTAGGGAGGACTCTTGGAATCTCTGTATTTAAGAGTCTACAATCTTAGTTTTCAAAGAGATACATGTACATGTATTTGTATATTTATGTAGGCCTCTAGTCTGCTGTTTTATGACTTTCACCTTCATGTTTCAGTTCTGTTCTTAAGAATCAGACAAATGGGAGACTGTTTTTATAAGCCACAAAGTACCACTTATTATGAGATATTTTAGAGTAACACAAACTCATCTAAACCTCCCAAATGTATCCCAAGTGAACACTCTTGGTGAGCACACTGAGTTTGTAAACTTTCCACTGAAGACATTTTCTCCATTAGACTATAGACCCTTAAGCTCACACCTGTGAAAATTCAGAAACACCAATTTTACCCAATATTTGTAGCTACTTGTCCCATTTCCATGGACTGTCTATTTCTGCTGTCACATCTCTTACCACGTGTCATATATAGCTCTTATGATCTTACGGTCAGTAGACCAGAAGTCCAGTGTTCATCTCAGCCTAAAATTTCCTCCACTTGCAACAAGTTTGTCTTCCTTTCTGAAGGTTCTAGGAGAAAAATCTGTTGCTTCTAGAAGTCACCCACCGTCTTTGGCTCATGGTGCGACGTCTCCATTTTCAAATCCAGTGTGGAGGCCTCTTTCTGAGCTTGCACCTGTCATCACATGTCTTTTCTCATATGTTCTTCGGCCTCTCTCTTTTGCATGGAAAGACCCTCGTGGTCATGTGGAGCTGGTCTGAGCAATCTACTCTAACCTGGCTACCTTAAATTCAGCTGATTAACAAACCTATGTCTATCTGCAACTGTAATTTCTTTTTGCTATATTACCTAAAATGTCCACAAGATGAGAATGTGCACACTTTGAGAGAAGACGGTAGCTTGTCCACCATGCTGATCTTTCTAGCTCCTTCCTTTTTCTAACTATTCATCCCATTCGCCTTACTCATGTGATATTGTGTTGATTGCCCAACTTTAGAGTTGCTTTTTCTTGGGATTCCGTTTACTCAAAGCACTTTGGGAACCACTACAAATTAGATGCCATGTGAGGTGTTATTGAATTCACATCTTCCCAATAAATCATTATTCCACAGAATGACAAGGACAGTGATAGAGATACATAGGAGGGGCTGCTACAGGGTAGGTTTGCGCAAAAGCTGACTCTGAGTGAGATTAGTGTGCAAGAGGGTTACAGGAGACTCTTGGAATCAACACCTGTGAAGAAGAAGGGTGAAACAGGTGCCATCCTTTCTGTCTGTGGAAGCCACTGAGGAGCCATTATTAAGATTTGTGTTCCCGAGGCCATCCTGCCTAAGTCAGGGTCTTATAAGGAGCCTGAGCAGCTGCAAGAGTTCTTCATCAGAAGACTGAGCTTTGAAACAACTGCTGAGAGCTGGAGAAGTTATTTTGAACAGTAAGGAACGCTCGCAGATTGTGTGGTAACGAGAAATGCAACCCCATGTACCCATGGGGCTTTGTGTTTGTCACATCCACCACTGTGAAGAGTGTGGGTGTGGCCAGGAGTGCCAAGTGTCCCCAAGAAGATGGAAAAGTGTGGATCCAAAGAGAGCTGTCTCAGGAGAGGATCATCAATGACCAGACACCCACTTGAGGTTTGTGGGTGACATTGAAGAAGATACTGAAGAACTTCATTTATGAGATTATTTTGAACAGGACGGGGATAAAGTGATAGAAATCATGGCTGACTAAGGTTATTGAAAGAAAAGGGGCTTTGCTTTCATAACTTTGATGGCCATGACTCTGGGGATAGGATTGTCATTCAAAAACAGCAACACCACGCCAGGAATGGCCACACTGTGACGTGAGGAAAGCCCTGTGAAAGCCCGAGATGGCTAGTGCTTCCTCTAGCCAAAAAAAATGAAGTGGTTCTGGAAATTTTGGAAGTGTCGATTGAGGTAGTTTTCATGGCCATGAAATTTTGGTTTTGGAGGAAACATCCGTGGTCAAGGTGTCTTTGGAGGCTGCCATGTTGGTGGCGGACATGGTGGCAGAGAAAATGGCTACAGTGGATTTGATAATCATGGTGGTTATAGAGGAAATAGCTCTAGTACTCTGGAGGAAGCAGAGGCTATGGAAGTGGTGGACAGGGTTATGGCAACCAGGACAGTAGTTATGGTGGACTGGTGGCTATGACAGCTGTAACAATGGAAGAGGCAGAGGTAGCTTTGGCAGTGGCAGCAGAAGCAATTTTGGAGGTATCCAAGCACCATGGTGGCAGGATCTGGCTACTAAAAAGGTGTGTTTAAGACAACACTTATGTGTATGGGCAAAACCCTTCAAGGACTATATTTGTGACTAATTTTTTAACAGCTTATTTTAGTTTCTGTTCTGTGAAAAGTATAAAGCATTTCAACAAAGGGTTTAATGTAGACTTTCTTTTTGGTATCGATGCTGCTGATTGCTAAATGTAACAGTCTCCTCATGACACTGAATAAATGTATCTTTAAAAAAGAAAGCAAGCTAGCAGGTGTAGGTAGAATGAAAAGTTACTCTGTGATAAACTCTCAGTGTGAACCATAGGTGACCCAGTGGTCTCATGTTGGGATGACCCTTTAGAACCATTCCAAGTTAGAGAAAGAATTCAGGGCCTTTCTACACCCACAGTAGCTGATCACGTGATGTTGGACCTTCCCAGGAAAAAGGTATGTCTAGAACAGTGTCCTTAGCAGAGGCAGTCCTTGAATAAGGCCCACAGGGGGAGGCTGTTTTCTGGACGCACCTTAAGCAGTGGGAGGTAATCTCCTTCATTTATGGATGATCTACAAGTATGGACCAAAGCTGCTATCTCAGGCTCTATGGAAGCTCTTAGCAAAGGCTTCTTTTTGTTCTGGCAGCTGAATGCCAAAGACCTAGCCCGGTTCTCTTAGTTGAGTCCTGGTGTGGCTCAGAGCTGACCTCGAAGTTGAGACCTGTTTTTCCAGCTGAACCCAATCTCACAGAAGGTTAGCAGCCAATACAGCCACCGTGACTGTAATGCATAAGACACAAACTAGGTCTCTGGTGTAAGCTAGTAAGTTTTTCATCACAGCGACAAAATGCCTGACAGAAAGGAGTTAAAAAAAAACTTTTTTGGGGGTTTATGTGTTTCACTCATTGGAAATTTGGTTCCTTTCTCACGTGAGCTTGTGGGAAAGACTCCAGATAACACTATTCTAATCATGCAATTGGCAAACATTGTCAAACTACGAAATGATCACTCAAGTATAGTAATTAATAATGATATCTGACGCCTTACTTTTAAAAATCAAATATAGTTTAGCCTTGTTTGGCTCTTCTTTTTTCTACCATCAGAATAGTTGCTCCTCAATGAAAATTTCTGCTTTTCACAGGCTTTAGTTACATTCAACTCTCATGGTAGAAATCCACACAATAATGGCATAAAAAGGCCCCACCATGAGTGACAGGGTAGAAAGAGGGGTAATGGTCAGTCAGCTAGGAAAGGGCTAAACCTCTTGAAAAGGGTTGGGCAGAGATGCTCATTGATTTCCCAAACCCTGTGTTTCTAATGTGTTACAGAATTTGGAATTCATGAATAAAAAAATATGTATTTATATGTATATATAATTAGACAAGAAGACATCTAAAATTGCATACATAGTATAATTTTGAAATCCATGAGTCATGTACCCCTCAATGTACTGAAGTCTGAGATTCATTTGAATTTTGATTATTGTATAAGTTTTGATTTATATGCTTTTAAGTCATTACTGCCTTCCCCACACTCAATATTGTTCAAATTATGACTTTCAAATAATAAAGCTGAATTTCAATAGAATTCAAAAACATAGAAAATAAAAATATGAAATAGAAATTCCAGGACTGAACAGTTTATAAAGTTTTGAATTGTGTATCATTTTGAGCAGTGTGATGAAATCTTGATGTTTGGGATGTGGTTTATGCTGTGTTCACACATCACATCATATGTGTCGCCTTGCTGGTGTCCTCAGTAGGTGTTTGGATTGTCAAGTTTCCGTCATGATGCCACAGCCTATGTGCCACAGCACCACCTCACAATGTCTACGTCGTTCTCACTAGTAAGCAATTTATTAGGTATTAGGAGTTTGTAGAACATGTTTATTAGTTGATGAATGAGAAAAGGTGCTTATTTTGAAAGAGTTAAAGATATTTTAGAAAAGGAATACAGTAGGATATAGAGCATCTAAGTCGAGGAAAATCTTATTGTGTATCCTATTATGGAACAGTATAGAATGCCAAGGCTGGAGTAGAAGAGTCTTATGTGCTACAATTAACATTTTTAAAGAAATAGTTAATTTTCAAAAAGAGAAGAAAGGTGGAGAGGGGCCATTGAAGTTTATTTAAGGTAGTAGCTAAAATAGGAAGGATTTTTTCCAATTAGGGCATGATTGGCTGAGAGAAAAATACAGTGGTTACTAACTTGTGTCTTCGTGCTGGTGAGTTAGATTCTCTTAGGATCAAGCTCTGACAAGAACTGAGGACAGGGCACTTCTGGAGTCTTCTAGAGCAGCGGTCCCCAAACTTTCTGACACCAGAGGCAGGTTTGGTTAGAGGCCATTGTCCAAGGACAGGGTCTGGGGGGTGTTGCTTGTTCTGCAGGTGGTTGTTGGAAGACAGTTTTGAAATGGCGAGCAGCAGCAGGAAGGCAGCGCGGAGTGAAGCTCCGCCTCCTGTCAGTCAGCAGCCGGGTTGGCCTTAGAGTCAAACAGGACCATACTTGCAGGTCATCTGTCCTGGTGGCCTGATCCTTCCAATGACACAGATAGTCTGTGATCCAGGCGCTGGAAACGCCCAAGCTAGAGGATTGGTAACCTGTGTGGTCTTTGCCTTACTTCACTGGGATGTCTAACTCAGGAGAGTACAGGATCTTCTGTGTGAATCTAGTGAATGTGTGTGACTCTATTTTCTTCTTGATAGTTACTGCTAGAGAGTTTTCTTTGGAAAACGAAAGAAAGAGAAGTCGCATTAAGTGTTCCTGGCATCTATCGTCAATTAAAGGGACATCTGGGGCATTGTATGGAAACATCAGTGTTCTTTGGAATGCTAGTGTTGGGCACATTTCTGAGCTATGTGGGTACAGGGCTGGAGAGCCTTCATTTTTTTTTCTGGCTCTATTGTCATCTTGAAAATGAGGTACTACCATTTTTGGAAGTTATTGAAGCTACCTATACAATTTTAAGGTAATGCTATCTGTAGTAACCTCATGAGAAATCACAGGCTTGTTGTCCTGAAATTTTCATGTGTCCATATTTCCTCCTGATGATTTCTGCCTGCCAGGTATGGATTCTTTATCATATAGCATGTTCCAGAATTTCAGTAGTCAGAAGATTTTTTTGTGTGACTTATGGCAACTCTGAGAAAAGATCTGCTAAACTCAATTCTGTGGAAGTTACCAATTAAGGGACCCATAATTTCCCAGGAAGCCGGGAAGTAGCTATTCTAAGTGGAACATAGGCATGTGTAGGTATGATGTTACAGTTTCAGTTTGGGCCTCACTCTCGAAATAACAGACTCTTCCTACTTTTAGGAGCAGGAGGCCATGTTCACTCGTGTGGTAGGCTTTTTGAACATATTACTGCAGGAAAGGCATACTTAAACCGTGCGTATTTATTTAGGAGAAAATGACAGGAACATTCCTTCCAATTCTTACACACCAGAACTCATCAGAACGAACAGCTAAAAAGTCTAAAATTTACTCTGTACAAATTGACTCTGCTATTTTAACCTCTTTCATGGGGTCATTTTAATTATGCCTGAAAAATGAGTTATGAGAGGCAAATGAATTAAATTTCCTTTGATAAGTAATTACAATGCAAATTTAAAACCGCTATACCCCGTTTCCTAGAAATGACTTGCACAGAGGTTTTCTCTGTGTCTTTTTTTACTTTTACTTTGTTCCCCTACTCATTTCAGAAAAGATGTAACGATTACATAGAAATGGAAAAGAAACAATAGAGAGTGAAGCATAAAAAGCTGCTTAATTTCCTTGTTGCGCTGACCGTTAACCGTCGTGTGTGAGTTCTCATCCCAGCTGTTGTCGGAGTAGCTCTATAATAGGAAACACTTCAAAGCCTAGCTGAGTTTTTCTTTCTTTCTCAAAGATGAACTGATTTCAACACTTCTGCTGCTTGGCTTCATGCACCTAAATTTGGGCACTTACTCCAGTTGAGTGGTGCACAGGAGGCTCTAAAATGTTTTGATTAACAGAAAAAACAAAGAACATAGATAGCACTTGTTCATCTGGTGCTTCTAAGTTTTCTGTGTTCCAGTCAATTTGATCATTGGGCAATCAGCATATTATTTCATCGCTCAATAAATCTTTGATACTTGCATCACCGTGAACAGAACTACAATAAATGGAATAAGGGAGAATGAAGCACATCACCATATACAGCTTCATAATGGCTTTCCAGAAGGAACTGTCACACCATGAACTATATATTTGGTCTTTACCCCTGTTTCCTGCCTACAACTCCCACCGTCCTTGGATTCTCCAGGGTGCTAAAAGTACCTCTGGCTTGCTGGTAAGATGGGTAGCCTGGGGCTCCTGGTAGCTCCAGGGTGGGAGCTGCTCACTGGAAAGACCAGGAGGAATACTACAGGAATGGGATTTTCAGCTAACCGCCCATTTCAAGGGAGGAGATAGGCACTAAGCTTGAGTTGATCACTAATGCTTGCTTACATAATCAATCTTGCCTATTTTATAACACCTTCATAAAACTTCAAATAAATAAGAATTGGAAAATATCTGGATAGCTGACCATGTGTAGGTTCCTGGCAGGTAGCTTTCCTGGAAAGGGCATGGAAGCTCCACGTCCCTTCCCGCTGGCCACATCCTACGCATGTTTTTCCTCTGGCTGCCTAAAATATCTCCTTTGTAATATCCTTTCTTTCTAACACACCAGGAAATTAAATTATTCCATGTTCTGTGAGTCATTCTAGCAAATTAATTGAACCCAAGGATGGAGTCATGGCAACTTCAATTTATCGCCTACGCTCAGAAGCACAGGTCACAAAGTGGACTTGCAATTGGTGACTGAAGGGGCATTCTTGGACTGAGATCTCAATGTGTGGTGCCTGGTGCTGTCTCAAGGTAGGCAGTGTTAGAACTGAATTACAGAACAGCAGCTGGCATCTGTAGGACAATTTCTTGGTGTACGGAAAAATGTCCCACATGTCAATTGTTAGAGTTATTGTGTGTTGAATGACTATGGAAAAGTAACATTAAACACTTTGAGTTCTTATTTTTCTCTATCTCTTCATTGCAATATTCACTTTCTCAAGATCCTTGCTACACAAATATAATCTGTAGGCGAGACTTTTAGTACGGCCTAAGAACTTGTTAATGTAGAACTTCAGTCCCTCCCAGGCCTGCTGGAGCACTCCTTCCCTTTCCCCAAACCTTACAAATATTCGTGGTCAAGATTAATGTCTGTGAAGAACAGGCATGGTATAGTCTAGACTCCATCTGCCTTTTTCTACCAAATGGCATGATATTATTTGAGGTAGGTATCCATACACGCATTGTGCATGGATACCTTTTATGTTGAGTTTTTTTGTGCATATATTTATAGCAATTTCATGAGAGGTTCCAACCAATACTTAAACCTTTGTGTCTGGTCCATTTTACTGAGCATTATTGGCTCAAAGTGACCCCATTATCATACAACTGTTCCATATCTATCTTTCTTTATGGCTGTATAATACTCCATTGTGTGTGTAAACCACTTTTTCGTTATCCATTCTTCTGTTGATGGTCATGTAGGCTGCTTCCAGGATTTAGTCGTTATGAATTGTGCCACTACAAACATACTTATGCATGTGTCTCTATGATAAAATGATGAATTCTTTTGGGAAAATGCCTAGTAGAGTTGCAGAAATGGAATTTCTAGTCTCATCTTTGTAAGGAACTTTTAAACTGCTTTCTGTAGTAGTTGAACAAGATTGCAATTCTACCAACAGAAGCATTCCTTTTTTCCCTCCTGCATTGATGCTGTTTTTTGTTTGTTTTCTAAATGTAAGGTATTATCACTGGAGTGAGATGGGATCAAATACTGTTCTGATTTGTTTTTCCCTGATGATCAAAGATTTTCAACACTTTTTCATTTTGTGTCTTGCTTACTTTCTCATTGCTGCAATGTCCTCTCTACCAGGAAATTCTCTCTCAGTTTTTCTCCGTCTCCCCCATCCAGCTCTCTCTTGATTTCCTGCTGACTTTACCTCTTCCTGAGTCTTGCAAGAGATCCAGTACTTCTGTCTGGTTAACTTGTCCACTCATTTTTTGCTCTGTTTTCTGATTTCTGCTTAGAGTAAGATAATACAGCCATTCAAGGTGAGCCTTGGCTAAAGTACAACATCTCTGTTCTTTTTTCTGCTTTCCACTGGTTCTGCCAAAGGTCACTTGCCAGTTCTAACTGGTATGTTTACATTGAGTTAAGTGAGACCACAGGAAAAGCTAACCATGGCAGGAACGTTCTAAAATCCAAGCAGCCACTGGGCTTAAGTCAAAAAGACAAAGAGAGAAGGATTGGAGGATGGCTTTGGAAAAAAGGGATAAAGGGAAAAAGTGTATTCCAGGTAAAAGAAAAAATAAAGGTTTTCTAATGGTAAGCTTTTTGTCCTAGCATGAAAAAAGATCGGTAAGAACAAATGGAATGTCCAAGTCATTGTAACTATGTTTGTCCACGTCACAGGCAGGTGTGTGTATATGGTGCGGAGGCTGCTAGGCGTGTGATCCTGTTTGCTTTGTTCTTGCTGATGCTGTGACTTAAAGGCTGTTCCTTTCACTGTCTTCGTGGTGAGAGTTCCGCCAGTGGCCTAGCTGGCCATCTGGCTCTGGTTGTCTCAAGGTCCAGCCTGGCTGGAAAGACTCCAACTTTCCGACTTTTCAAGGCTCTTGCTCAGCTGGCAAACTGGCCAGTGTTCACGGTCTTCTAACATCCTCATTTTCCAAACTCTTAGCTCCAGTCTCCACGTCCGGGTTTAAATATCGATACTCTCCTCCTCTGGATGGGCTAAAGCCTCACTTCAGACCCTTGCCATACTGCTGCCCTAATAAAATGTCTTCTGCTTCATAAGTCATCTCCAGATCAGAAGTTCTCCCGGTAGGCTCTGCCTCTCTCCCCTTTTGATGCCATAACATAGTGGCACCCTCCACAGAAAACTATTTTTTGTAACCGTATCTGCTTTTAAGTTTGTTTTTTTTTTTTTTTTTCCCCTGTCGTCCTTAGTTCTGGTTCTCCTCTGGAACATTTACAATCGGATTCATGGAAAAGACTCCAAAGCAACACCGGATAAAGTGAGCCTAAGAGCCACTTTCTTTTAAAATTCTTTATTGCTACCCTGTGACTACAGAGGCTAAGGAACTGACTTTAAATCACCAAAAGTTCCTCTCCACCGTGAGGGACCAACAACCGGGACAGCGTTCTGACAACAAGGGATAATAAAACACTCACTGATCTGCAAGGCCTTCAGAAAAATGCGTCAGGACAAAAGAGGTCACATGTCAAACTGAATTAGAGTCACATGATTCAGACTTACCAACAGATTCATAGAACCAAGAGGTGACAAAGACTGGTTCTTACCCATTCGTGCCTTGATAGCAGCTGTCACAAGGGACTCCTACTCATGGTTCCTCGTCAAGTTTCAGAAATGCATTTCCATATCACGAGCGCACAAGGATTTCAGGACCCTTCTAAAAAAACCCTCATTGGTCTTTCAGTCCCTTTACAAGCATCAAACAGAACATCCAACTGTCTCTCCTGGACCCCATGCGATGGTTAATCCCATTTCCGGGGCCCCTGCTCCTTCTCATTTGTGTTCTAACAGTGGTTCCTCGTTTCTTAAAGCTCCCTCCTCAGTTTAAAATGGCTTCCGTGGGGCAACGTCTGCCCTCATCACCCAAGCGGCAGGGTCCAGCATCCGTACTCCTACCCACACCCCACCCACAATCCTGACTCGCAGGGCCTCACTCAGGACCATGCCCTGCTTCACTACTGAGCAGTAACCTGAGATGACTCCCAGACATTAATCCTTAAAGTAAGGATTCGGAAACGTGCGGCTGCTATGCAGTAACTCTTCACTTCCCCACACAGAGCTTGGCTCCCTGTGTATGACCTTGGCTAAGGTCTGGCTGACTTCTCCAGCCTTGATAAATGCCTTTCTGGTCCTGGAAGTTGGCCAACTGATGATGACAACTCTGATACTCAGCAGAGATTTGTCTCACTTCACCCATTGTCCACCTGCCTGTCCTCCCAACTTGTCACACAACTCTGCTTGGTCCTCTTGTTTCCAGTCCCTAATGTGCGTGCTAGCTAAACAGCCGAATGTCTGCCCCTCATGCTGGGGAAGGCACTCACCCCACATAAAGTTCTGTTCACCCCACAGGCAGCCTTTTATGCTTTTTTGTGTATTTTCTTTATTCTTATACCCTTTGCCTCTTTTTTTCTTATCCTCCTGCTCCTTTTTCTCCTTTTGTCTCTGAATCTTCTGTCCCCTATGCCTTATGTCTGCTTTTACACCTGGACCTGCTACCCAGGCTTAACGTCATGGGAACAATAAACTTTCACTCCAAGGTCTCTTGCTGCTGGCCATATTGTTAGTTCGGCTGGTGTCCTTTTTTGATGTAACAATTGCCTTTTGTACTTCCTCTTGTGAGAAGTTTCTTTTCACTTCTATTGCTCACTTCTTGATGAGGCCATTTATTTGGGGGATTGGTACTGCATGTATGCTGGGTATTAATCCTCTGTCTCAGCGTAGTTGGCAAAGTACCTCTCCCGTTCTGTGGGCTGTCTCTTCACCCTGTTGACTGTTTCCTATGCTGTGCAAAAGCTTCTTAGTTTCATATAGTGGTATTTGTTGATTTTTAAATGATATTTCTTATGCTACAAGTGTTTTGTTTGTGAAATCCTTTCTGGTCACTATGCCTTCAGGTGTTTGACCTATTTTGTTTTCCAGTGTATTCAGTGTTTGTGTTTTGGTATCTAGATCTTTGATCCATTGTGACTTAATTTTAGTATATGGTGAAAGATAAGGGTCTAGTTTCATTCTCCTATCGGTGTGCATCCAATTCCCTTCCTTTGTCAAAAATCAGGTTGCTGAGCATGCTTGGGTTTATTTCTGTATCCTCAATTCCATTCCATTGATCTTCCTGTCTGTTCTTGTGACAGCATTATATAGATTTAATCACTGTTCCTTTATAGTGTAATTTGAAGTCTGCAATTCCAGCTTAGCCCCTGTCGCTGAAGATTGCTTGAGAAATTCTGGCTCTTTTCTTGTTCCCTGTAAATTTTAGAGTTTCTTAGTTTTTTGAAGAATGTGTTGGTATTTTCACTGGTATTGCATCTGCAAATAAGAATATCCTAACTTCTTCTCTTCCAATTTGTATTCCATTTATTTCTTGTCTTGCCTGATTGCTCTGGTCAAAATCTTGAGCACTATGTTGAAGAAACAGTAGAAGTGACAGTGGGCACCCTTGTCTTCTTGCAAATTTTAGAGTAAGTGATTTCAGTCTTTCCCCAGCTAGAATGATGCTGACAGAAGATATGTCATCGATGATTTGGATTAGACTGAAGTAAGATCCTTCTATTCCTATTTTCCTTTAGAGTCTTTGTCACAAATTGATGTGGAATTTTGTCAACGGCCTTCACTGTATCTGTGGAGATGATGGTATAATCATTTTATTGGTATCTGTTAATATGATGTGTTATATTTATTGATTTGCATGTGTTGAGCCATCCCTACATCCCTGGAGTGAAGCCCATCTTGATGTAATGTATGGTATTCTTTATGATTTTTTGCATTCTGTTTACAAGTAACTTCTTGGGTATTTTTGCAATTATGTTCATCGGTGAAATTGACCTGCAAATTTCTTTTCTTGTTGGGTTTTTGTCTGGTTTTAAAATTAAAGTTATCCTGGTAATTCAGAATAACTTTGGCAACTTGTCTTTATTTTTGGATTCTTAAAAGGGTTTGTTGAGTATTGGCATTGATTTTTTGCTGAATTTCTGGTAGAATTCTGCCTTGAATCATTGGAGTCTTGGTCTCTGCATACTTGGAAGTATTTTAATTACTTCTTTGGTTTAATAACTGGCTTTTGGTCTATTCAAGAATTTTATTCCTTTTTCTTCACGTTTGGCAGTTGATATGCATTTAGGAACTTGTTCATTTCTTGTAAGTTCTTAAATTTACTGGATTATAGACAGTAAGAGTAGCTTCTTATAATACCTTGGAT
Source organism: Ctenodactylus gundi (assembly GCA_004027205.1). Taxonomy (NCBI): domain Eukaryota; kingdom Metazoa; phylum Chordata; class Mammalia; order Rodentia; family Ctenodactylidae; genus Ctenodactylus; species Ctenodactylus gundi. Next base: position 407,184 of record PVKB01000275.1, on the reverse strand, counting down.
TTCAGTTCTGTCTCTTGTAATTTCACCCTTTTCATTTCTAATTGCATTCCAGTAGGTTTCTCTTTTTTTCTTTTTGTGACTTCAGATAGGGAATATTCAATCTAATTTGTCCTTTTGAAGAACCAGTTGGGTTTTTGTTGTTGTTTCACTGATCTTTTGTATATATTTACATTTCAATTTCATTAATTTCTGCTCTGATCTTTATAATTTCTTTTCTTCTGCTAGTGTTGGGGTTGTATTGCCCTAGGTTGCATTAGTAGATAGGTCATTCAAGCTTGCTCTGTTCTATATATGTGTCCATTTATGGCAGTCTGAATTTCATCTTACCAGTAATATGGAGCAGTCTCATAGAAGCTCTGTTATTATATACCATCACTGTCACAAATACTTCAGAAAACTGACTTATAAAGAGGAAACATTTATTTTAGCTAACAGTTTTGGAGGTTCCATCCATGACCAATTAACTTCATTGCTTTAGGCTTGTAGCAGTTCTTCGTAGCAGAAATGGCAGAAGCATGTGGTAGAGAAACCCATTCAACTCAAGAACAGGAAATGAAAATGCATCCCATATTCTCCTTGAAAGGTGCATCCCAGTGACCTAAAACCTCCCAGTGTGTCCACCTTTTAAAGTTTCCATAACTTGGTACTTGTGCTAAGCCAAGGACACATGGGCCTTTCAGGGGCTTTCTAGATTGAAACTACAAGTGACAAAAATGATGATACACATGCTGCTTGTGTGTGTTTTTTGTGTGTGTGTGTGTGGGGGGAGAGTTAATACAACAAAGAGGAAGTGTTCTTTTATAAATGGGTAGAAAGCACTGAATGTCCATATATTCTCTCCTTCCCTTCACTCTTTCCTCTATCACTAATCAATTGGATTAGTGTGATTTGTTCGAACCGATGACCCAATATGGACACATTACTATAAGTTAAAATTCTCACTTCCTTTGCAGTTTACTCACTGTTGGCCATAGTAAGTCCATTGAGGTCATTCATTTTCTTCATAGCATTTTTTTATTTCCAGCATTTACGTCTGATTATTCTGGATGTGCACCCTCTCTGTACTGACATCACCCATTTGAACTTGCATGCTGTCTTTTTCTGTTAGTGTCATTGGTGTCCTGTTCATAGCCATTTTAAATTCTCTCCATAACGGTTTCAAAAAGTATATTACATCCAAATCTCATTCTGATAATTTATGGTTTTTTAATAGAATTTTAATGTTTTTTTTTGTGATTTTTAGGTTGAAATCCAGAAATCCAGATATCTTATATTGGAAAGCAGTTTCTGAGCTAAATATATTTATATTTAGAAATAAGATGAGCATGTCAATTTCCAATAAGAGTAAGTAGTTGGAAAGAGACTTCGATTACCTCAGATAAACTTTTAATAGGAATAGGTGGGAAGGGGGCTGCTAATCTAGTTGGGAGTTGAGCTATGATTGAGGTTTGTTGTTGCTATGGTTACCGAGTATACTCCCAGTGCAACGCTAAGCATATTATTCTTTTGTGCTGTCTGTAAAGTTCCTGCCTCTTGTGCCCCTTCCATCTGCATTGTACTCTCGTGTGTGTACTTGAGGTGGTAGCCTGGTGCTTGGCTAAGGAGAGCTAGAGGTTCTCAGGTTCTTAGGGCACATACAACATCCTTAGCTCCCGGTGTTTTGTTTCTGCACCTAACACTCATACCTGTCAAATTCCCAGAGTTAGAGCTTTGGTTGACTTTTTAAATCTAGTGCCCCACTGTATAATATCATCAGGATTAGTCATTCCTCTCCAGACGTATTATGGGATTTGTTCTTGAAGGGAGAAGCTGGATGTGGGTGTGGCCGAGTTTCAGTAGTGGTGGCTAGTCCCGTCATTGAGTTGTGCACACACTTGAGAGGTTTCCTTAGGATTCCCCTCAGTCTTCCCTAAGAATGTCTGATGGGACTCATGGAAGAAAATGTGCCCTAGTTTGAGAAACCTCTTATATCCCTGGCTTCTAGTAGCTTTTTGATTTTACTTAAGTACAAAGCATTAATTATAATTTGTCACATTTTCAGCAACCTAGTAAGATGTGCAGGTTTACATGGTGTTGAGCAGCCTCTAAGGTACGGAAACAACTCCTTGGTGTCTGTCTGTTATTCCTTGTAGATGTGAGACTCTTTTCATGAATCAGATTATTTATTTTCCATGCACTCTAATGTTTCTGATTGTTCAAGAGTTATTGATAATTTGCAACATCCTTAGTGTTAGAAATTTTGATTCCCTTTCCAGTTGTCTGTACTTTTAAGCTGAAACTAGTATCTCACATAATTTTAATTAACTCTTCTTAGGCAAATATTGAGCAATATCTGAAGGGCACCCCAACACCGTAACACAATTCTCATGACAATCAGATTATGAGTTCACTCATCGATTGCAGATATCTGCTTGCTCTCCATCTTGCTCTAAAATGCCTTCTTTTATTTGCATGCCATCATGCTAATTTGGTTTACAAATTTTACAAAAGCAACTCACAGACACAGAAGTTTCTGTAGTGTCTTTTTATTTTGTGCTGCACCTGTTTCACAGCTGTGTGTGTTTACAACCCCTCCTCATAGTCTGCTTTTTGTCTGACAGTCATTATTGAGCATGGTGTCTGATCACCTCAGTTTCCCTAATGTGGGCTCAATATGTGTTAAGGAGTACTCAGTAAATATTACATGTTGTGGAGTATTTCTAGATCACACAGGGATAAGATACATGAGGGAGTTCTCTGACTTCCTGGAGACATATGCCTTAGAGAGGTGAACAAAGCCTCTCTCCACCTATTTGCCTTCTGTGATATAATTAAATACCGCAGGTCTACATGTGCTCCAAGAAAGCCTCAGGCATATGCCTGTGTGTTCTCCAAAATGCCTTATTTTCTTGGCTGAGGGTGCAGAAGCCACTAGGTGATCTCCACATTCAACCATGATTTCTCACAGTTGGAGAATTTTTAGTGCTTCGTGACAAATGTCATTTTAATTTGAATTCTACAAGGCAAGGGGTTTACATTTAATGAACAAACACAAGTGGATGGGAAGGAAAAAGGCAACTGTCTTCATCGTGAACGTGCATTTCAGCAGAAAAGATGCTTTGAGTGAATCTTAAATAGTCTTGCAAAGTGAAATCCCCTCAGCTCAGCTGTGAAGTCAGTGAATATGGTAATCTGTGTGTTACAGACGTCTTCACAGCTGTTTCTCCACAGCGCACGATGACTTGAGATGTGTTTCTGTTATAAAGCTCACTGGACTCTCCATAAGGCATAAACTCTGACCCTGATTTGGAGCAAATAACTCTTTAGATGCTGAAATCTATCACATTAGTATCTTGATATGTATATGAAAATGTAGGTAGTATAGATGAATTTGGAGGAACAAGCTTGATTACATGCTTCCCCCATCCCAGTATTGTAAACTTACAATATATGGAGATGCAGATTTGAGTGTCTCTGTAGAAGATTTAAAGCCACTGGTTTGACAGATGGGATCATATACACATTTCTGCTTCTGGAGGTGCCTGACTTCCTTCAGATGTGTAGCCTCAAGCCTGCTCCCGGCTTCCAGGTCTTATGAGCAGTTGCTAACTTATTTTGGGCTTTGAATCTTGACTTCTCTGTCTTTCCTGGTATCTCAGTGTACTTCCATTCTAATTTATTTATTCAGTCATTCATTCATCTATGTGGCACCTCCTGACTTCTACCCAGCCCCAAGACCTTTGCCAGGTAGAACCCAATTCATTCTTACAGCTTGAGGATTTCAATGAGGTTCCTAGAGTGATTTTTTTTCTGACTGAGTCCTATTTCTCCCTAATGTTTCTTATTTAGTTGTTGGAAAGGACAGAAGCTATCTGAAGAAAGGGGGTTAACTGTATATGTTAGTCAGTTTGGTTTCCTCCAAGAGAGTATCATAGACTGCATGGCTTATAGACAGCAGAAATGTATTACTTGCAGTTCTGGAGGCAGGGAGTCTGTGCCCAAGATGTGGTCAGTATGATTGAGAGCTCTCTTTAGGTTGTAGATGGCCAAGTTCGTGCCTGCCCAGAGGCTTCCAGGACTCCAACCACAACCCTCGCAGAAGGAGTGCTCAGAGAGGAAGCAGAGTCACGCTTTCTGCTGTCAGCACCATCTGCTCTGCCCTTGACTGCCTTCCCGTGGAGCAGACAGGTGCCTTTTGCCTCTGTTCCATCAATTACAGTGATTTCAAAGGACACAAATGTATCTGACAAGATTGATTGGAAAGAAAATTTCTTCAGATTAACAATAAATTGATCTGATTACCTAATCCTAGTATCATTCAGAAGAAAAATGCCAGGCAGAAGTGAAGTGGCAATCTTTATTCATATCGATCTGAGAGACAGGGGAGAGTCAGGAAACGTTGAAGGAAAGAATAATAAAAATCTCTGCACTCTGAAACCCCAAAATACCTGAATCCTAAGGATGTGCTTCTACAAAATGAGCAGGACAGATATTCAAAAAAATTAAGAATATTATGATCGTGGATAGTCAGCTTTTTGTCACTATGGCAAAATACCCGAGAGCAGTAACTTAAAGGGAGAAAGGTTTATCTTTGCTCACGGTTTCAGTCGTTTCTTTCTATGGTTGGCTGCTGTATTGCTTCTAGGCATGGAGCAGGCAGAAACATCATAGCAGAAGGGTGTGGGAAAATAAGGCTGCTCATCTGAGAGCAGTTGGAAAACAAAGTTTCCGGGATGAAATGCATACCCTTCAAAGCTACGTCCCTAATGAACATTTTATAGCTAGGTCTCAGTTCCTGATGCTTCTACTGCCTCCCAGTGATGTCATCAAATAGGACTCTACCAATGGACAACTCTATTGATGAGGTCAGAGCTCTTAGCACCCAATCGCTTCCCAGAAGCCCCTCCTGTGAACATTGCTACTTTGGGAAACAAGTTTTCAACATGTGAGCTTTTGGGACTGTTCCAGATCCAAACCATAAGATGAATTTATTGATATATATTTTTATAAGAGTACAAAAGTTTCCAGACCTTGATATTTGTAAGACAGATAAGAAGCAGCTTTGATTTAATGTTAATAACTCTATTTTAGATGAAGATAAATGTTTAAATCATGCAAATATGAGTTAGCAGAAGAATGGTAAACTCTGGCTCTGACTTCCAGTAGATGTGCCATTTATGCCTATTTGCTGTAGAAAAGACGGTTGTATTTGCTGTTGGGAATAAAGTTGAGAGCACATTTTTGCAGAAGAACCAAGACACAAATCAGAAGGTCAGGATTTGATTTTAAAAGTAGACTGTATAATTCATTCATTTCTTCAAGTTTAAGAAGGAAAGTTGGGAGAAGTGAGGATTCATTCAAAGGCATTTGAAGATTAGACAAAAATTTATTTTGCCAACAAAGGAAACTTGAACGTATTTTCAGGTAGAAGGATAGAGTTCATTACACATTTCTGTAACAAGTTCTTTTTAACAATATAAATGATCTCATGGCATATTCTGTGACTCTTGGTCTATAGAAATCCTAAAGTATCATACATCCTAGATGTTTACTTTCCTAAGTGGCTTGGCATATGAATGACATATTATGGGCTGTGGAATCCCATTGCTGCATTTAATATACTACTGGACTTACCTACTAAGGTGGAGAACTGATGAAGACGAATATGGATAATGATCTCATCCTGGAAAAAATTTCTATGACAAAAGAATTTGACAAGAATATCCTATTTTTATTTGAACAATAAAATATATCAATTTCTCAAAGCTGTCATGTTTGGACAGTTCATGCGGTGAGAGAATGGAAAAAGAGGGACATTCATCAGTTTTATAGCCGGCAGTCCATCCCCAGATCACATCAGGAAGAACAGTGCATAGAGGACACATTTGGAAAAAAAGTTATTTTCCAAACATCTGGAGTAGGGGACAGATCCCATTAGCTCAATGCTAACAATATACACAGATAAGATTTTCCTCTTAAAACTTTTCTGTTTGCCCTCTTTAGCTATAAAGCTTTTATCAATGGCCAGCAATAGATTATTAGAATTAATAATTAGCTTTAAAAATCCAACAGTGGTGTAATTAGCATACAAGAATAAGGTTAATGGCTGTAAGATTGGCTAGTGATGCGCTTAAACGTTTTTTAAAAGTCAAAAGACTTTACCTCAATTGACTTGATTTCTATCCATTCTCTCCACTTGTTCTTCACTTGAGAGTTTGAGTGAAGAGTTAGAATTGTTTCAGGTGGAAATACCTCTAAAAAAATTAAGCACATCTTCAGACTCTTCAGAAGTAAAATCTGCCCAGAAAATGAAACGAGAGAAGAATGTACACGGAGAAGAAAGCCGAGCTCAGCACGCTACCCCAGTGCACTGAAGATGAGCTTGAACATTTTGTGTGCTACAAACAATTGTAAGAAGAAAAACATGTTTTCCAAAATTCACACGTAGATTTGAAAACCTCGGGGAAGATCCAAGGCAAGACTGAGTTCCATCAAGTGCCTGCAGGTTCCTGTCATCATAGAATGCCCAAGATTTTAAAATCATTATTTCCCATAAATGAAAATATAAATGTTAAAATAAGGCATCATTTTCTATCAAGATTTAATTAGCAAGTTCCAGTAGCAAAGCTAATTTGGGCTTTTATGCGCTGCAGCGAATATGGCAAATAACCATGACATTTGACGGGCACCTTGGAGTCTGGAACATGGTGTTGGAGTTCTGGGTTGTATGACAGATCTGACCATCTCTGACAGCAAATTTGCTTTTGCGATGACTCATTTTCTTATGGGCTATTTGGGGAACAAAGGTGATAACGCATCCAAAATGCTTAGCACTAGGTATAACCTATTTTTGCATTTAATGTTGATACACAGAAAGCATTTATTAAATATAAGATACTATTATAAAACTATCTTATTTAATAGTGCTTGGCTAACTTAGATATTTTGGGATTCAAAAATCTGTAAATTTTAAAGGGAGGGGAAAATTTAAAACCTTAAAAAATTCTACCCCTGTAAAGAAAATCTTGTATGGAAGAAGATTAGCAATTCTTTTTGAATATGCTCTAAGTATATGAATTAGTGAAACTTAGTTGGCTCTGTATATTGATGTGAGAAAGATAATGGATTAATTTAGAAGTTATCGGATACAAGAATGGCATTTTGTGGATGTCATACATGCCTGCACATAATTCTTAAGCTCAGTGGGACCCTTGTGCATCATACAGAATAATAAAAGGGAAAAGAAAGAATGGCATTTAAAAATAAAAACATACTATCTAAATATCACTTAAAATCAGAGCATAATTATGTGTCTTTATATTTTATGTATCACAATAAAATTTACACACTTTTAAAAATAGTAATACATTTATGCACAAGACATTCATTACCCAATGAAGGGTATTATTTAAGTGTGGATGTAGATATCGAATGGAGAGCTGGAGGAGACCTGGGAAGCTTTTAAACTTAGAGAATTTCTTCATCTGTAAGTTAGGTAAAGTAACAAATCTACCACTTGTATTTATGGTGGGAATTGAAGGAAACATTCCTGGTACTTCATCAGGCACGTACTAGCATAGTCCACGGTGTCATTTTCATAGGCAGTGCTCTTTAACAATGCACGGTGAACGTGTGCCTTAAGAAATGTTCCTGAGAGGAATGTACATTTTATAAACTCTCAGTCCCCAGATTGGGATGGAGAATGTGTTATGTTTTTAATTTCGACTCTTCTTTCATTTGTCAGCATGTTCATACTTACCAGGGAACATTATTAGTAAGTTTTTTTTTTCTTTCTGAATGACAACTATCTGAACGTTCAATGGCTTACAGAAAAATAAATATCCTGTCTTCAGCTTCTAGAAGCTACCTACATTCCACACATTCATGACCTCCTTTTGCTGATGGTACAAGCTGTTTTCTCAAATTCATGTTGAAATCACAACCTGAAAAATCTTGGAATGTAACCATATTCGTAGAGCAAGTCTTTAAAAAGGTGACTATTGGGGCTGTGGTGGTGGACCCACTACGCTAAGACTCAGTCATTTTAAGGGCAGATGAAGAGAAACTCAAGGTTAGCAAGCACAGTGGAAAAGGCACATGAAGACAGGGCAAGAGAAAGATCAGAAAAAAGCCTCAAGAAAAATCAAGGCTGTCAACAAGATGATCTTGAACATCTAGACTCTAGAATTGTGAGAATACATTTGCTGTCCCACCAGGTCTGTGGTGTCTTGTTGCAGAAGCCCTGGCGAACTCAAACAATCCTCAGAGCCAGCCTCATAGAATTCCTTTGGGCATCTTCCCTCAAAGCATCTCATCAGCTGGTAAAGCTGAATAATCTAAGATCTTTGGTCCAGGCCCAGACATTTCACTCTAAGCACATCTATAAAATCCCGTTGTCACAGCTCGTTCCCAGGATTCATTAGGACGTGGGCTGTAGATATGTCTGGGGATGAATAATCATTACTCTGCCAAATGGCAGACCAGTGTTCTTGAGATTATACAACTCACAGTTCAAGAAATTTGGATTGTTTTAAAAATGAAGTGTTCAGTTTTTGCTTTTGAAAAACACTACTACAATGGGAACGATCGTTCACTAGAAATAGCTCTTTTTTTTACACTTTCTCATTACTTAATTCTAAAGTAGAATTCAAACTTTTGTTAAAATTTTCTTTGTTTCTTGTTTATCAGTAAAGTGCAGAACAACGTAAGAATTTTCTTTTTTTTTGGTCCTTAGGATTGAAAGCAGGGCTCTTCCCCAGCTTTAATTTTTATTTTGAGACAGCATCCCATTAAATAACTAAGTCACTTAGGCTCAAACTTGGGATTCTTCTGTCTCAGCCTCCCATAAATACACATTTTTGATATTAAAAGAGATTTTTCACATCAGCCCATTTCTCAGGTCCTTGCCTTTTTTTTTTTTTTATAAGATTCCCTCTAGCACTTTCTGTCTCTGTCTAAGGGCTCTTTTTCATCTACTGAGGAAAGTTATTAATGAAAGCCATCAGCTGCAGGAGCCTTTCATCTAACTTATAAGCGAGCATTATAGAAAAATTTGTGAGTCTTTTTCTTGGAAAAGTTTCCCACTGCCAGTGGAAAGTTAGAGAATGAATCACATGGCTCAGCTAGTTTTTTTCATGATCTAGGTCTCAAAAGCTGTATTAAAAGTCTATTAAGTCTATTTTATCAGCTTCTGTTGGAGCTGCAGATGATAACTTCATGTTGGAATTCATCTTCCTCGCACACCAATTATAATATCAGAAGTGCGCTGAGCTGAATTTTTTCACATTTGCATTTGATGGCGAGGGCCAGCTGGAAAGCATTTTCTACTGTGAGTTAAGTGTCATGTGCATCTTTAAATTTAGATATTAAAGCACATACCAATCACACCACCATGCTGGAAAGATGAAAAGAAATGGCAGACGGGAGACCCATTTCTGGCTAACTTACAACTGAATATCCACTCGTCAATTAAACAACTTTGCCCACATGAGGGGTATGGAGGTTGCATCACTGATCATGATGCGCTGTGCTGTGGTCAGAGAATAAGTCGCTATTCCTGTGATGACATCTCTGCCTTCAACACCTTACCATTTGGCTTTCATATTCTGGAATAATTCTCAAGGCACCAAGTGACAGTTGTTTTGCTAGATATAAACACAGCTCGGAATCCATTATGACCTCTTCCACTGTTTCTTCGTCTGACTTTGTCTGGTATGCTGCCAAAAGAGCCAGTCAACAATCTTTTGCTTCTGTAACATGTAATACCTCATGGCCCATTTGAAGTTGAGTTGGCACAAAGCAAGGCTTCACGGTGGGTGCTGAGTGCAGTATCCTGGGTGGCTTCCGGCAGCTTTCCACCTAAGGTAAATAAGTAAGGGCCTGGCATACCCTGAGGGCTTTCCTGAGTGTAGCTGAGCTTAAGCAGAAAGAGACAATGACTTGAAGTGTCATGGGTTTCATGCTAGAAGAATCTGAATTTACATTCTGTTATTTCAGCTGTCAAGTTCCTAAAATGGATAAAGATCTTTGCAGTGACTCTGGAGACTCCTGTGGGTGGGATCAGACCTTTGCACGAGTAGAGAAGCAACAGTGATAGAGCTTCAGAAAATGTGACTATCAGCCCAGGTGGATGTAAACAAGAATACGAGGTGCCCCACAGCACAACTTTATCTGGCTTCTGGATACCGTATTTTGTGCTGTCCTGAAGATCACATAGGCAAACGAGAAAATATTAGCTGTATTGGACCAGGAAACATGCCTTTAGATAATGAGGTGTTGAAACAAAAATAAAAAATAATGGTCTTTCACAGATTATTCTTATATCTCATTTGTTGGCTACGAATCATCTAATTATTAGAACTTGTAGTGTTGAAGGGTTGCACACGGCCCTAGTCTTTACGCATTATTGTTTGTACGGCTCATGCTCAGCGACCTGTGGCATGTTCTTTAGCTAGAGATGTAGAATTTATTATCTCCTTATCGGTATGAATAGCTCATAGAATAGGGAGGGTGTGGCCACTTGTTGCATCTTAGTGTACACCTCAAAGTCCTTTTGCATGTTTCTGCAGTGCTTAGACTTTGCTCTTTTCATGAGCTTTTGGCTTAAGTACATATGCAGGAGTGATGTAATCCACCTACAGACATATGAGCAAGAGCAGCCTAGCCTGGGTGAGTTGTCCCTCCCTCCCCCCAGTGACTTACAGACACATGTGTTGTCATAGTATGTAAGTACTATTTTAGACTCCTGTGTTCTGGGTTTCTTTTTATTGAGTAGCGTTTCTGTAGCAGTATCTCATTGATAGCACTATTTTAATTCCTTTTACCTAATAGCTGTCTACTCAGTGAATAAGCGAATGAGACTGTATCCAGTGTATTTCTACATGTACGTGCACATGTGTATGTAGATATAAAATGTTTAAAGCACACACATGTACAGCTATGTCACTAAGCTCTAGTCAATGATGGATGCATAGATAATAGAGGTTCCATTAGATTATTATGGAGCTGAGAAATGTTTATCACCTAGTAATATCACAGTCACCGTACTACTGTTGCACAATTGTATTAGTCTGGGTTCTTTCAAAAGGCAGAATTTACAAAAATTATATCAAAAAGGATCTATTTGGAAGGCTTACACATATGAGGATAGAGATAGTCTAAAATGACTGTCTGCACGTGCAAGAGCTGGGGTGTCTGATGGCTGCTCAGCTGCGAAGTTGAACATCCACCTGGGACTGCAGGACCGCGGTGAGCGTCGGCTGCGGAGCTCGGTTGATTGAAGAACAACGGTGAAGACTGGAGACGGAAGTTCAGCGACCGAACATCAGCAGTGAGCAGACGGGCGCAAGTTGAGACTGGGACAAATCTGTGCTGGAGATCTGCAGTGTAGCAAGGCGGCATCTGTAGGCAATTGCGAAGGTGAGAGCTTTCCCAGAGGAAGCAGCTGTGACGATCTGGCTTCTTCCTTCCTTTTATACCGTTCAGGTTCCAGCTGGCCCTCCCACATCTGGGAGGGTGCTCTTCCCTCATTCGACGGTCCACACATCACTCACACTCTAATCCAGGCTGGTTCTCAATTCCCAATCGGGGCGTGGTTCCCAAAGCCTAATCCAGGTGTGGTTCCTGGTTGCCTCAAATTGACATGATCTCTCCAATGGTCACAACAATGTATTTTCTACATGCTAGGGTGGTGCTGGTTTAAAAAGTCTAGTACGCTGCCAGTCATATAAAGGTAGAGCACATATAATTATGTACTAATACTACATACAGTAATTGCAATGAGAAAACTATGCTAATGGTTTATGCTTTTATTATATGATTTTTTATTTTAAGGAGTATTATTTCTATTATGAAAAGCGTTTACTGTGAAATGGTATGCTGTAGTATGATGGCATATGTTTTGCATGGACCATATTTGCTGATTACATGAAGGTGCCATATTAAGCAATTGATCTATGTTACCTACGTTTCTGTATGCTCCATAACGCTCACATAAGAACTAAAATTACCTATAATGCATTTCTCAGAACTCATCCCAGTGTTAAGTGAGGTGCAGCTGTACCTGCAAATGCATGTTTTCATCTGTCTGCCAGGGCATATCTTTTTATTTCGGTTTTTAAATTTCCTTTTGAAAATGGTTATGTGAGAGAGCTACCCTCTGCCTCAGCTATATAGTTGGGTTTCTCACAGAATTTAGCTTTAGAAACCATGTCATTTGTGTTCAGGGATTTTGCTGTTGGTTTGTTCTTCAAGTTAGCAAATAAAATGAATTAATTTTTGCAATCAGAAGACAGCAATATTGACCCTTATTCTCTATGCAAAAAAGAATCACACAAAAATTATTATCATAAGTAATAGAGTGATGTTAACAAACCACAGTGTCTATTAGCAGGTAAATTTAAAACCATGCTGTGGGAAATCTTTAGACAAATTTTCTTTCACATTAGAACACTAATTGAACTTTAGGAAAATATAGATGGATTAATTAATTTCACTGATCGATGGGAGTTTAATTCTATTCTCCTAACTAAAACTGATAATGGCACTTAACTTTTATAATTAATTTCTGTTTCCAAACATATTCAGCATGAGTCTCAGGATGAAAACAGAAGATAGGTCTTTCAGAAATTAAAGGAAGTATATTTGATAAGTAATCAAACATTTTATTCCTAATGTAGTTTATGTTTTGAAAATTTTCTTTTAGGCTGCTCAAGACATTTTAAGATAGTGCACATGGAAGTTTTGATCATCCTGTGATATAACTAGTGTGGCACAAAGTGCAGTTTCTACTGGGTGATAAAAAAAAAGCTATGTGACTATGAAATTGAGATTAGTGATGAAAGAACTGGGAAAACTGACACTGTCTTTAGCTTTCTCACCCAAAAATAGGGCTCTTCTAGATTTCTCCTTCACACGCCTATTTTAAATAGAATCATTAAAGTGGACTACACGTTGAGGCCAATAAACCATTGCTGATTGTCAACTTCTAGAATGTGATAGAAAAATAATTGGGTTATTATTTGTTCCAACAAGGTGTCACACTCCCCCCCCCCCAAGTCCTTATAGTATGTTGAACATCTCATCTTAAGAGACTAAAAATAATTTGATAATTTGAGTTTCCTATAAAAGATAGTATTGTCTATGCTAATCACATTTATTCAACATATTAAGTTAACAATGGCTGGAGAGCCTGGGATTTGTGTTATAGGAATACAGGAAGAACAAAATTTCAGAGTCTTGAGCCTACATTATTTTTCAATGAATTTTTTTCTTGAGTCAAATGATTGGCAGGTAAAAATTGTTTTTCAATCCTTGGTTGATAGACTGACTCAATTGATTGCACTACTGATTTTATTAATAACAGAAGGATTGAGCATCAAAAGAACCTGTGAATCATTTCATTTCTGGTGAAGCTTTGAATTCTAAGAATTAGTCTGAAGATTTATCCTAAGTGTAGGCTGCTAACTTGGTGAATTCAGAAATATTTTAATAATAAGTTACAAACCTGGGGGTAATGATAGTACATGGCTTCGGAGCTTTAAAATGGTCTTTCTGATTATTCAGATTATTTTTGCTATACTTCTGAGATTTTTGTATATCAATCTGCATGTGTGCATATGTGTGATTTGGAGACTGTGTGTCAGAATTTAATATATTTTGTTTTTGAAAAGCACAGAGGATATAAACGCATCCCAAGGTTTAGTCTTCTAACATAAACGTGTTTTATAAAGCATGTATCATTTTCAGGAAGTAGAATGAATATTCTTCTTTTGGGATTGCTTATTGATTCCTTTTAGTCAATAATGATATGCAGCACTTTATTGCTTACATTTAAGCTAATGCTAAATCAATAGTAGGTTATACAAGTGGTACTGTGGACGAATGCACAGAGAATGTGGGCCATTATTGTTATGGGAACTCATGGAAATGTTCCTTTTAGATGTTCCTGACTAATCTGTGTGAGCAAAGAGATAAAAAGAATGGTCTTACATTTATTCTCAATGGTTAGTTCTTATGAGAGGTCGTTTTTATATAACAACTTTCAAATGGAGCAAACTAGAGAGGCTTTTTTCTTCTAAATTTTGTAACAGTTAGTGGTTATGGTCAAGTTAAAACCCAGAATGATTAATATTATGAGTCCTAATTCAGATATTGATTCTTTTTCTTTTTTTTTACTGAAGGTTATTTAATCTTTCTTACTTTCAAAATGAAAACCAGGAATAAGCATTTTAAACCTATTTTGTAATATGTAATCTAAATCAAATAAGGGAAAAACAAATATATATATATATATATATATATATATATATATATATATATAAACAAATATATATATAAACAAATATATATATATATAAACAAATATATATATATATATATCTTTGCCTTCACGAACAATACTATGTATTGTTTTTGTTTTCAGTGTTTAAATTTTCTGGGAAAGAAGTAGAACAATTTCTAATGAATAGAACTATTTGACCATATTCCTTTTTTCTTTATCTTTGTGTGTGCAATATTCCTTTTAAGATTCCAAGTGATCTTGATGTTCAATTTCTTTATGACTTTTATCTACTGTAAAGAGTATTCCTTGCCAAGTGTGAAATCAGTGACATATTTGTGTCACAAACAGAGATGGAAGATTGTTACACATTGGTTTATTTTTTAAATGATGACTAGGTAGTGGCCGTTCTCTTTGTACTTCCCATGTCTAAGGAAGTACAACAACCTTAGTCTGCACAGAATAAAAACGCTTGTCTCCCGTGAAGCTCAGTGGTGGGTGGTGGTACCATGGCTAGGTATCGGGCAAAGACTAAGGAAGGAATTCAGAATCTTACTTCTCTCTGTTTTCCATGATCACACATTTGTTCAGCAATTAATGGGACTCTGTTTCAGTAGTAATCCATGTCATATAGGTGAATACATTGGGCGAACAGTAAACTGGTTGGGAAAATGACCAAGAGAAAAGCACTCACCAGCATTGCAGCAGAGGCACAGTGCGAGTGCTGACCCACAGGGCGAGTGATGCTTGGCAAGGCTCTCGACGAACTTCAGAAACCACCTACCCTTCCTCCTCCCTCTCCCACACGTGACATCAATTTCAGCTCCCGTCAAGTCCGCTCACCAAAATGAGTTGGAATCCAAGTACCGCTCACCACCACCTCAAATCTGCCATGCTAGTCCAGGCCACGGGATTCCTGCCATGGGGTCTTCAAAATAACTCTGACCCATAGATTCCCGTTGTCGTCCATCAACGTCCAATACAGTGGGTCAGGTCTGTTCTCTTCCAGCAACCTGTCGTTGATATTTTGTCACTGCTGTCGTTCTAATTCTCACTGTGCCTCCCAAGTCCACACAACCCTATCCCTCTTGACTTTATATTCTTCCATGCTCCCTTGATCTTATTTTCCAGCTGTTTTGGTTTTGGTCTTTCTGTTCTTTAAATAGGCTAAGACCAAATATGACGGTTCACTTTATGCATCAACTGGGTTGGGTGATATTTGATCAAATGTTGTTCAGAAGGTCTCTGCGGAGGTACTTTTTTGGAGGAGGAGTTTAACATTTAAACCAAATACATTTTGAGTAACGCAGACTGCCCTCTATGATGTGGGTGGGCCTCGTCCGAATAGCAGAGGGTCTGAAGGAGGACTCTGTTCATGGAGGCATTCTGCCAGCAGAAAACCTTCACCTTTGGACTCCAGCTACCACGGTGCCCTGGGGTCTCCAGATTGGTAGCTGCCCAATTTATCAAGACATTCAAGATATTCTCTCTCTCTCCCTGTTTCTCGTATATATGTTTATTTTGTGGCTCTGGTGGCTCTTTTGGAGAACCCCCACTAGCCATTGCCTCCAGGCCTTCACAGCTGCTATTTTTCTCCCTAGGAAACTCTCCTAGCTAACTTGGTCTCATCTTTCAGGTTTCAGCTTAAATGTCACTTATGTAGAGAAGATTTTCCTGACATTTCAAACATAATGACATCTCTCTGTTTACATTTACTTTTAGATCACCCACTGTGTTGCTTCATGGTGCATGTGACGGTTCACCATCATATATTTGTTTGAGTTATTATTTAATAGATGTGATGCTAAGTAGAGTGCTGTTCATCAACATTCTGTCATCATCCAGACTTTACTCCAACTGCTTGGTACAAGCTCTATATACTCACAGTGTACATAGAATTATTTTCACTTCTTAGCCATCTGGGGATGATATTACTCCTGTTGAGACTGCATGCAGTGTAGGTTCCATTCCAGATAGGACTTCGCCTCTTCTGTTGTCCCAGGACATCCAGCACCCAGCCTAATGCTGTAACCTAGCACCTCTTTCAGTGAGTACATGTCGATGGGGTTTCTTGCGTGAGACTCCCTCTCAACCTCCCCTCAAGAACTTTGCTTTCTCAATAAGCCCCTTCTTGCTCTAAAAATAAATAAATAAATAAATAAATAAATAAATAAACAAACCTATGTTGAAAGAATTAATTGAGGAGTAGGCATAGTTGCTTGGGAAAGCGTTCTGGAAACAGCTTGACTGATGCAGTTTCTGAATTTACCCCATATTTTCCTTGAGCTTCAGGCAAAGCTCTTTGGGCTCATTTCTCATCCACAAATGAGAATAATAGCAGTTCTTAAATCACCCTGTGCTGTGATGACTAAATTAGACAATCTATGTGAAGGCTTCAGCAGAGCTCCAAACACAGCGTTAGAAAAAGTCACATGTGCCAAGTATGTTGTGAGTGAGCGTGTGTGTGTGTGTGTGTGTGTGTGTGCGTGCGTGCGTGTGTGCTGGGAGGTAGACGGTAGGGAGTATGAGTTAAAGGTGAAGGGTGAGAAGAACATTATGATCCCTTTCATCTCTACCATATTTCTCGAATCTAGAATTATAAGGCACACTACTTTTCAATCAATAGTCCTGACTAAATACCTGGATTTTCCACAGAAGGATGCTTGGACCTAGACATCTTTTGAATATCTGTGGTCATTCTAAAAGCAGTCCATGTTCTCAGGAATAAAGGGTACATCAGCAAGGTCTGATAGTAATTCTGTGGATGGTCCCCAGGGTCAGTCTCTCTTATTCTCTTTTGTAAATGAGGATGGTAATAATACTCACCTTCCTGATTTATTTTGAGGTTTAAACAAGAGGAAAATCGACATCTCTTTGTAAAAGTAGAGTATGTTTGCTTTTGTGATAATAGGATTGCCTGACATCACTTTGTTTGCTCATTGTGCTTCTTCTTTGTGCTAATTCAGTGCAGAGGATCAGCTCAAGTAATCCTCACCGCAAACCTATAAGAACGGTTACCCTACAATTTAACATTAAGAAAACCGAGGCTGCTGCAGATTTAACTCTTGCTAAAAATTATGGGGCCAGAGAAGGATAGAACCAAGATCTTCCCCTGGCCAGAGGAAGTCTGATGTCAGGACCCGTTTCAAAAATCATCACTCTTGTTTGTGACTCGAGTTAATCTTTATTGCTATTTCATTGTGGTGCAAGCATTTTACTAAGTGTTTTACACTTATCTTTAAAAGAAACCCACAAAACGGTTTTGTACTGTGAATATTTTTATTCATTTCTGTATTACAAATTTTAAAAATCCCAGAGATTTAGGAGTGTGGTGGCAAATCTTATGTGCAAACTTGACTGATCTTGATGTTCTGAGATAGTTGGTTCAGTAGCCAGGTGGGTCTGAGATGATGCTTTTCTCTTTCATTCCCTTCCTTCCTTCCTTCCTTCCTTCCTTCCTTCCTTCCTTCCTTCCTTCCTTCTTTCCTTCCTTCCTTCTTGCTTTCTTTCTTTTATTTCTCTCCTTTCTCTTTCTGTGGTACTGAGACTTTCACATTGAGCTACATCTCCAGACCATTTTTTTTTAAATTTTTGATTTTGAACCAGAGTCTCTTTAAGTCCCTAAATTGCCTAGGCTGGTATTATGGTTTGGATCTGGAACGTCCCCCAAAATTCTCACGTATTTGAATGTTATAGATCGTCTATAGATCCACTTGCTGTTGGGAGATTGGAGCCTAGTCTGGAAGAGTGGATTACAGGCATGTAAACTGGATTACAGGTGTGTAGTAGGGGCTTACCACACCTTCCACACCTGGATCCAGGAGGGGCTGATCCCTGGGAGGAGACCTGGAAGGATGTATAAGCTGCTTCCTGCCTTCCTTGGAGGACTAAACTCAACTTTCCCTGACTTGGCTTCCTGCGTGTGATGCCATGAGGAGCTGCCTCCACCTCTGCCTCTGCCACGTGCTTCCACTGTTGCTGCCCCTTCCCCCGCCCCCCTAAATGGACTGTGACCTTCTGAAACTGTGAGGGAAAATAAACCTTTCCTCCCCTCTATTTGTGGATGTTGGGTATTGAGTCACAGCAACAAAAAAGTAACTAAGACAGCTGGGCTCCACCTCCTGATCCTTCTACACCAGCCTCCTCAAGTCTGAGAGGACAGGCCTGCGTGCTTTGTGAGGAAGTTTTTTGATGGATTAGCTGTAGAACTGGTAGAGTGAGTAGAGGAGAGTGCCTGTCCTAATGTGGGTGGGCTTCCTTCAGTCACTTGCTGATCTTCTTAAACAACAAGGCTGATTCTCTCGCGGTAGGGCAGCATTCTTTCCAAGATTTCCTTCAATCCTGGTGTCTGCCATGTCCTTGAACTTGAACTAAGCCCTGAACTCTCCTGCGTCTTTAGTCTGCCTGCTCACTCTGCCAATCCTGGGACTTATCAGCCTCCATAATCACATGAGCAAATTTTTATAACACATTATCTTCTATATAAACATCCATCCGTCTTATTTGTCCTGTTTTTCTGAAGAAACCTGATTAATACAAGGAGGTTAAAAACAAAATGAGAGTGAGAAAGAGGACAGTAATTCTGATTTACTAAAGAGATATTTTTCTCCTTTAGAAATTTGAAGTAATCAGAGTAATTTCTCTAGTGTAGGTGTGGACACATAACAAATATGTATCTATATACTTGTATATACAGACACGCATAGAAATATTTATATACACAAGCAAAATATGAACATTTTGTATGTACATGTGCATAATAAAATCACAATATCTTCTGGAAGTTGTATTCCTTCATATGGTATAGTTAAAAAGAAATTAAAGATGGTAAGTCTATTTTTGAGATATTTATATTTTATGTCATGGTCTGTTAGGAAATGGTCTAATGTTTAATGCTATTTCTCAATGCAGAGTGTGAATCATTTTTGAAGAATATTCTCTCAGTGGGCTCATTTACTGAATTAGTGAGAAAAGCCACAGTAAAACAAAGTTATTATTAAAAGAAGAGAGATTATGCTCATTTCATTTATGCCTGTTTACAGAATCTCCAGAACAAAATGTTATCTGTGAAGGAAACAAAAATGCAAAGAGAAAAAAACTTTGTCATGAAACTGACTAGTTCAAATAAGTAGTGTTATGTTGTGGGCTAAAGACTCTTCAGTGTCAGAAAACAGGTTGGCTTGATAATTCTGTCAACTTTCAGGCTGGAGGAATGGCCCAGCTGTTAAAGCGTTTGCCTAGCAAGCACTATATCAAGTGCTAAGTACCTGAGTTCGATTCCGTAGCACCACCTATGCCAGGTGTTGAGGTCCATGCCTGTAATACCAGCACTTAGACCCTGAGGCAGGATGATTGCCGTGAATACAAGGTCAGCCTGGGTTCCATAGTGAGTTCTGGACCAGCCTGGCTTGCAGAGTGAGACCTTATCTTTAAAAAAAAAATATATATTCTGTCAATTTTCCTGACAAAGATTGTCTCTCATAACACTTAAATGAAACAGTCACTTTCATATGTCCATAGTTCTCTGTTTTTAACTAGATCAAATCATTATATATTTCCAGATAATAACTTAATAGGGACCTAACATCAGAGTTCAATGGTGATGCTTGCAAAAGTAAATATTTATAATTCATTCTTCTTTCTTTTCCTTTTCTTCTTCATATTTTTCCTTCCTCTGTGGTTTTCCCTCTGCTCCTTGTGTTTCTCCGTTCTCTCCCCCTACTCTTTTTTGATATCTATCCTTTTATGTGCTGTCCATCCTCAGGATACAGCTTCTCTTGAGGTAAGAGAGCCTGAGATTGGCGTGCAGGGCATCCCTGGAGAGAGTGTCTTGTTTTCTTTTCTTACATGAAAATTGTGGTTTTCCTTCGCGTCAAATGAAAGTGCAATTTCCAGAGCTGTGCTAATTATATTTAAGGTTGATTAGCCTATCATGAATAATTTATATTTGCAATTTTCAAGGTAAAGATCTTAGATAATGTTGCTTAGTATTATCTAAGCAATTGTTTAATGAACAAAGATGCTGGGTTGAAAGATGATTGTTTATTTGTTCACTAATGATGCCTTGGAACTCTCTGGAGTTTCTGTGACTGGGCTTTTAGATAGTGATATATACTCTAAATACAAGAGGAAAATGAAATGATGGGTAGGGAGAGAAAGATTAGGTTAGCAGTTATAGAGTGGTGCTGAGCATGCAGCTGGTGCCAGGGATGAACGGAGGCAAACACGTCACCAGGATCAGCCACGGCCTCCTCCCACGCCATGGGTGAAACTGGGCTCTCAGTTCCTCTCTGGAACGCGCCACACCTGCTCCACTGTGTGTGGAGTCCTCCTGATTGAAAAGAACTTCTATAAGAACTTTAAATATGGGTTTACATTTTCGGCTGTGCATTTTTATTCTTGCTCATTTTCTTCTTTTTAAAAATTAATCCTAGCCTTTATATCTCTGTTAGCTTCTAACTATTGAATCTGTGGATCAGGGGTGAGAGATAGTAGTGGTTCTGTGGCAATAAGAGACTTCCTGACTCTGGGCCCTCGCCATTATCAGTCCCCTTCCAGGGGCGGCCATAGGGCTACTCTCTCCTTCCTCTGAGGCTGGAGTGAAAACTTTGGTTCCAGTTACAACTGGTATAGTCTTAAAAATAAAAGGAGGTACATGTAGACAAAGGTGCTATGTTTAACATCATATACTATGTGCATTTGTGTGTTTGGACGTTCGCAGGCATGGTGTGTTTAATGTGTGTTCAACTGAATACCCACTATGTCAGACTGGGCTAAGTGCTTACTCAATGAAATAGGAAATAAAATGAGGGAATATCTGTAACAAGCCTAGGGAGCCTTGGTTACTGCTCCAGAGGAGAATGTAACCTCAGAGAAGTATGATCAAGAAATACAGACTGTGTCTAAAAAACAAAAGTATTAGAGATAAAGCACATTGCCATCTTACTCAGGATTCTTCCTCTGAAAACACTCCCAACGACTCCTTGCTTCAAACGCATTTATGCCATCTGTTTCCCGACTTTCTGAAGCAGTTCCGGAAGTCCTGTTTCATAAGTATGTTTAGTTGTTCTGTTGTGGCTGCCTCAGTGTCCCAAACTGACTCAAAACATTAACGTTTTAGAGTAATTTTGACTTTGGGGAAGAGTCAAAAGTCACACAGGTGCCATATCTGGTGAATCAAGTGAGTAAAGACACACTGTCATTTTTTTGTTGTTGTTAAGGCAAGAAGGGGTTTATTGAGGAAGTAAAACACCTGGGGAGAGGTTGAGAGGGATCTGGAGTGAGGATCCTGAGGGGATAAAGGACTTGAGCCCTTTGTAAAGCTTCTGGTCAGGGGGTTTCAAGCAATCCTCCTGTAATGGGGGTTGTAAAAGATGTGAGCCTGCTAACCACCTGAAGGCGTCTAGAAGAAACTGGGAGGGGGAGGGTAAGCTGCCTGTCTTAGCTACTTCTCCTTTATTGTTCCCTGAGGGCTGAGGGGCCTTGGCTGGGACCTTTACTCCACTTCTGCTTCCATGGCTGGGGGGATGCCCTGTTTTAGCCCTGCCTATCCTAACCTATTCACCTGCCTAACATCTCTCCCCTCTGAGGAAACCACCCCATTTCTATAAGAGGATGGGGTGCCAATCTATCTGGCTGCTTCATGCTGACAGTGAGCCATGCTGGGGTCAGGGGGTCCCCTTCAAGGCCGTCTGTCCAGCAACCCACGGTTGTCCAAGTGGGGCTCCACGCGTAACACCATCTTTAGAGCCGGGTGGTCTCGGTTCTGTTAGAAATGAAGCAGGACAAAGATTTAAATACCCATGGCAAGAGGGTAACTCCAGGATGATCAGCAGCAGCGGTCATGTTTTCTGAGGTTGCCTTTCCATTGGATGGCCCTAGGCAGGAGCATTCACTGTCAATTGGATCACTTCTCCTAAAGACACTTCCGGAAGGGATTCAGAAAGAAGCAAGGATGCTAAGTGCATTTAAAATGAGAGAAAGCAGCGTGAGAGGCATTAAGGGCAGTTTGTCTTTTACTTAAATAAATGTTTTTTTTAAATTAAGCATTAACCATATTTTTTGACTCACCCCTTGAAAGTTGTCATGTCTAGTGGCTGCGTCAGGATGCAACTGGGGTTTAAACTCAAGTAGCTTGGCTCTAGACGCTTCCTCCTTGGGCTTTGCTCTACAGTGGAATTTTTATAATACTTAGAGGACAAAGGAGACCATGTACGCATCAACAAGCGAAGACTGGTTGGAGATGCAGGTTCTCTTTGATGCTACCTTTTCTGTATGTTTTTTTTCCATTTTTATTAGTATGGATATCTGATGCACAATGGTCGCATTAAGCTTGAGTATTTTGTGCCTGTATATATATCACATAAACATTACATTCCCTTCTTTTCACCCCTTTTGGCCCTACTGCTCTCTCTACATCCCCCCCACCTTTCCCACTATCACACTCATTTGATTCCATAAAATACCTGTATTCCGGTTTTGTCATATGAGAGAAACCATATGATATTTAACCTTGTGAGTTTGACTCACTTCATTAAGCATGATGGCCTCAAGTTTCTTTATTGGTATATCATCCATTCATATTAGACCTGCCTTTGTGCATTTTTGTAGTGCAACTGTTGGGCACCTTGTGGTTCAGTCACATGAGGAGTAGAAAGATTCTCCACCATGGTATCTTCCAGTGGCAGGGGGGAGCATCTACGTGAAATTGGATAGAAGGGGTTCATATTGGAACAGAAGCTTCAAAGCGATGCTAGAGCAAAGTGTACGGAAAGCAGACTTGTAGAGGTGAAACACGAAGAGGCTGGTCTCATGGCTAAGGCCATTCATGCACTATCTTAAACTAGATCAGTTGAATTCAAATCCCCTCTCTGCCACTTTTTACCTTTGTGATCTCTGCATCTCACTTAACTTCTCTGTGCTTCTATTTTCTCACTGATAAGCTAAACGGCGGTAAAAATGTTTATCTCATTGGCTTACTGTAAAGATTAAGTGAGATCGTAGGGACAAGAAGTAAATGTTCTGGTGCATAGAAACACTCTAATAATAACAATAATAACCAACTGAACATCTTGTTGATGTTCCCATTGCATATCTTTACCAAGTTTTTACACATAAGAAGATTTTTGGGTCAAAACATCACGTGAAACATGTGTGATAATGAGTTTCCTTTCAAATTTAAAAGTATAAAAGGAGGGCTGGGGGGATGGCGCAGTGGTTAAAGTGCTTGCTCCGCAGTGCTAAGTGCTAAGTCAAGTGCTAAATACCCGAATTCAATTCCCTAGCACCACATAAGCCAGGTGTGGTGGCACATGCCTATAATCCCAGCACTTAGGAGGCTGAAGAAGGATTACCTTGAGTCTAAGGCCAGCCTGTTCTCCATAGTGAGTTTAGGACCAGCCAAGGCTGCTGAGTGAGACCATTTGTCTCAAAACAAACAAACAAACAACAACAAAACAAACCACACCAAAAGGATAACAGGGTACCATACATTGATTAGAGCAGTGAGCGTGAAGAACTAGCCAGCTAAACATGAAGCACAATAACATAATTATATTTTGCAAGGGCTTATCTTGGGCAGCCATGAGCTCTGGAATCAGCTCAAGGTATAGGGCCATGACTAAAGGATTGTTGTTCAAAGCACATGTTATGTGAGTTATCAAAGTGCCTGGCAAGGACAGTCATCACATGTGGACAACACTTCCTCTGGGCTAGTCCTGCAAGGATTATTACTTATCTGGCCCCAACCACATTCCTAAGGCTGCTCCCTTGGGTCCACTGGTAATTAGAGATGACTCTTTCAGTATTGCCCCCTCCCTTCCTTACCATTCTCCATGATAATGAAAGCAAATTTTATTACTAATCTTATAAACTGATCTTTAATGAATTTGGTGGATTTTCTGGCCACTTACTCTGTACTGATTGCAGAGAGCTCAATCAAATTGTTTACATCAAAATCAAAAAAATGTGTATAAAGGATCTGTTGTTAAATTTCATAAAAATGCATTCTTTCTGTTCTGACCCCAATAAATCCAGTTACCACAGAGGAAGGTCTGGATTAGTGTATTCTAAAAGAGCTTGGCAGATGACCAGATGCCACTTTGTTGCTACTACTCTAAGTATATTCTTTGGCCTTGACATTTTATTTCTTTTAGAAAAAACTAGGTGAAGGCAACATGGCAAATCACAATTGAGCTTGAGCACCTTCTTTAATTTTTTAGTTCCAGATAATTGATTCTTCTTAAGTTGGCTGAAGTAGGACAATGTAGGAATGAACTGGATCCATGGCTCAGATTTATGATACCATTACGGAGACGTGGTCATCTGGGATGAATGTGTGACCTCCAGCGCTGCTAAGGTCTTTGGAAAATGAGTGCATTTCCAAGGATCTCTCGTGATTCTCATAACCTTGAATCCGAAGCCAAAGTGTACACTCTCAAATAGCTCCTCTATTCCAAGCAGAATGACATCTGGCAGGATAAATGTCTCCTTTGAGTTTGGTTTTAACATTTCCTCATGGGGAAAACATCCAACACCTAAGAGTTCTGGTTGTGAGAATTAAATGAGAAAAATATATCGGGTGTACAGAGCTCAACACATAGTAGAGATACGTAGCTCGACCTATAGAAGGTTGAAAACAGTATTTGTTTTCTTCCTTCTTCTTTACTTACTTTTTCTTCTTTTCATTAAGTATAGTGTCTATCAGGTGCTAAATTGCCTAACTTAACAAATTGTTCCCAAGTGCCAAATGATCCGAGTTTATTGGCAACATAGATATGTACCTTGCCTTCTGATGTCATTTGTAATTCACTTAAGATACTTTCTGTTCATCAGAGGTTCAGAAGTCCTCACTTCAAAACTATACAGATTTTGCGGGACTAGGATTTCCATGGAATCTGTGCAAATTCCCAAGTTCACTTACTCTTAGATCCTTGTACCCTTGAATGCTGTTTGGGCGCCATCAACTTCCAGTGTAAGGCTCCTGCTGGTGAGCATGAGAAACCAGGAAGAGAGCACGGTCTCGGTTTTATAGCTGTAAGGAGACAGAGGGAAATGAGACGTTATATCATAATTGCGGCCCATGTGACTATTAACCTCCTATTCCTTTATTCCCCAGAGGCTCCCTCCTTAAATCACCCCCCCCACCCCAAATCTGTGTTTCTGAAATCTGCTTTGTACCCCAGCATCACCATGGAACCCCTGGGAAATCCAATCCAGCATCCTTGATCGAACACCTTTGTATACTTGCCAAGGCTTGTAGTGATTAAAGAGTGAAACTGATAAACATTCCTGATGCAGAAACCTCTTGAGTCGTCGTCGTCGTCGTCGTCGTCGTCGTCGTCGTCGTCTTCTTCTTCTGCAAAATATAAACGTAATTTCAAAAGTGCTTGTGAGAACCTAAAACCACTGCTGGGCAAGAGAGCCCGAAAGCAAACGTCTGCCTTTTTTTTTTCTCCATCTGCTTTTGTGTTTGCAGCTTCTTACACCGAGAAAGCAACAGAGATCCCTTTAGCCCATCGGATAACCAGGAGTTAGCGTCTATATTTTTAGTGTTGTGGGAATCGGAAAACATTCACTGCTAATTTTTCCTTCTCTGTATACCACCCTCTTTCTGTTCTTAAGTGATCTTTAAGATTCAATTCTATCGTTGTCCTTAGCCTCATCTTGTACATATTTTTGGCGTATCAAGAAATAAGTTAATCTTCAAAGAGGCAGGCCAGGGAACAATGCGACTTTCACCCTGAAGTTAAAATTTCTTTCTTAAAAATCACTATATCTTCCTGAAACTGAAGGCTTCAGAGAAATTCTCCTCTGCTTCTCCTTGCCTCTCTCCTAATGCATCCCTCCTCCTCACTCTGTTTTTTTTCTTAACCTTCATTATCTAAGCACATTTATTTCAATATCCCAAAGGGAGGCAGCTTCTTAATTTCAAATCCTGCCCATGCTGGAAATTAGCTATGTAACTCTGGGAAAACAATTTCTTTTTCTCTAATGTGGTTTCCTTATTTGTTAGGTGAGAATAGTAGAGTTTGTTTGTTACATAACTGTATTTAAGAAATATCTTCATTCATTTTCTGTTGTTATAAATGAATGCTACAGACTGAGTAATTTATAAAGAGTAGAAATTAATTCAGTTTTAAATTCTGAAGATTGGAAACATGTGAATAGGCACCAGTATCTGCTTTCCATCTAAAGACTACTGTCCTATTGAGTTTTGACATGAGTGAGGACAATACACACAAAGCCACTGTTTCTGTAACCTATTAACCCATTTGTGAGGGCAAAGTCAACATGACCCCATCACCTTCCAGACACTTCACCTCCAGATATCATTAACCTATGACTTTAGGGCACTCCACCTCCAGATACCATTAAACTATACCTCCAGAGGCTGGGTTTTTCCAGAAAGACAAACACCTAAGCTATAACAGAAAGCTACATGTTTCAATCTTTACGCATTTCCTCCATTGTTGGTGTTTAACCTTTCAGACTTGCCTCAGTCACATTGAGCAGAGGTGCATTGTCTTTGACTGCATATAAAATTTTTAATATAGTTAACACAATTGAGTTACAAAAACTGCATACAAATTCTATAGTGTTTTGAGAACATTTATAAATTTATATATCTTTGCACTCATCCTGGACTGCATGTGACCATGGGCTGCTGGTTGGAGAGGCTGCCTGAAGTAACTGATTAGATTACTACTAGAGTAATCTGGAGTCTTAGCTAAACATCTGCTTTAGTTGCATATTCGACAGAATATCCAACATTCTCAATGCAGGAAAGACTGATTGTGGCTCACAGTTTCAGAAGGTCTCACACAGTCCACTCATGAGACAGCTGGCAATGGCGAAAGCACATGGTAGAGACAGAGGCTGGAGAGCTGCTTATGCCATGGTGGACAGAAGCCAAGTGAGGCAGGAACAAAGCGAAGTCTGCAGACTCAGGCAAGGCCAGAGCTCTCCAAGGAAGAAGTGCCGCAATGTTTCTTTTTCTTTTAATTATTTCAAGTTTCCAGTTGGACACTGCCCCCACCCTCCAGAATGGGAACTCCTCCATCACTCCCTGGCCCACAAGTCAAGAACACACACCTGAAAGCTCTGTCCTGGGCAACTCCCAATCTCAACAAGTTGGCACAATCTGCCCAGGTAAAACCCAAGGCATCTGCTTCTTCCCGCCAGGCCCTACCTCCTAATAACACATAGTTCCACAGTTATACCGGCATATACAAATACACGAAGCTTCTGAGAGACACTTCAGATCCAAACTGTAACTGCATGTGGCCTACTGTAGTACAGACTGTGTTTCCTAGCTCCTTGGTAGTTACTGTGGTTGTCTGACTACATTCTGGACGTTAGAAAGCAGGAGGCAGCATGTAAGTTTGGGGATGTGTCTTTAGAGATAGTGGCCAAGTGGTTTTCCTTACTCCTCTGTCTTTTTGATGCTGAGAATGACTTAACAAAAGCTGTATAGAATTTCAATAAGAAAAGGTCACGATGAATGGATAGGTTCAATATCCAGTGGTGGCAGGACCTATGGTCTTTCACTCAGCTTTGCATGACAGTCATACTTTCATATTTCATTTTCTTTGTAATACTGAACAATTCTCTTTACCTGGTTCACTTTTTAATTTTTCCTTAGTCCAGTAGAGACATCTGACTTGTTTACTGCTATGTCCTAAGTTCCTAGACAGGAGTTGGAACCTAGAAGGTTATAGCATTGGATGAATGAATGAATAGTCAATGACCAATTCAGATGTTTGCAAACCTGTGTGCCTGTGGAATCCAGTGGTAGGAGGATGCTACATCCTCCTGGGCATGGAAGAGCCCCATGGGTAATGGTTCCTAGTGGCACGGTGGTCACTGTCAGGGATGGTTGAGGCAGAAAAACAGCAGTGAAGGTGAAGTAGTGACCCATTTACTAGTGTGTTTATTCATGATCACATTTAAAATATCCACATATAGACATACCTGGGTATTTAAAGAGAGAAAACTTTGCATGTGTTGGACTGTTTGTGTCTCTTGGCAGGCACAACAATTTAGTAAAATGTGAATTATCATTGCTTTTCCGAGGTCATTTGTGCCCCCAACAGATGATGAATCAATATTTAGGTTATAACCTTTCTAATCAATAGCTTCTCTGTCTATACCTGTGGCTCATTGTGGAATCCTGAAAGGTGTTTCTCTTCCGCTTGGCTCATCCTGTCCTGCGAACTCTGTGTGAGGATGCTCCCTTTACATCTATCTCAGAGGCGAGTCAGAGATTCATTAAAATTGTCTGCATTATTTGCCTCCTGCTTCTCCCGTTCATTAATCACTGGGCTCAGCCTTTTCGTTAGATGCGCCCTTTGCCTTCCAGCTATCTGATTCACATGGTTTACAGAGATAATTTATGGCTAATATATGTTTTGTCTGATTCGGCTGTGAGTGTCTGAAGTGACCCACAGGGCGGTGGTGTGGACGTAATTTGTGTGGGAGAAAAGTAGAGATAAAATGTTCTTTGGGGAATTATAAAGTATGATACATTATTTTGTGCTCCACCTGACTTCCTCTCGTCCTCAACATCTATATCGTCAGGAGAAGAGTGAGATAGGTAAAGAAAGAAGAAAGCTGTTAGCATTTAGGAATAATATTGCTTAGTTCATTTTAAATAATGCCCCAGAGCTAGCTCCTGCCAAAGCTAGAAATGAGGGGGAAAAAGATTCCAAAGGCATCCGTGACCCTTTAAAAAACTGCATCAATTTGGGTCCACGAGGAAAGGCCCCGGTGATTCTTCAAGCTAACTTTACCTGCAAGTAATTGACATATGGGCCAGCAAACTGAGGAAAGAAGACCCGCCCTGGTTGTTCGTGGCCCAACCAATGGACAGGTAGGTAGCTCAAGCGGAATAAAAGGGGAAGAACACAGCTTTTTTGTTTTGTTTTGTTTTGTTTTGTTTTGGGAGAGCTCCAGACTTCCCTACTGGATCTAGGCTCTGATCCTCAAGCAAACTTGCTCCTGTGTCTACGTTG
This sequence comes from Ctenodactylus gundi, assembly GCA_004027205.1. Classification (NCBI taxonomy): domain Eukaryota; kingdom Metazoa; phylum Chordata; class Mammalia; order Rodentia; family Ctenodactylidae; genus Ctenodactylus; species Ctenodactylus gundi. Next base: position 377,916 of record PVKB01000275.1, on the reverse strand, counting down.
CTTCCAGGCACCGATCTCCGGGTTCGTTCCTTATCAGGTCTGTGCCATCACCTCTGCACACCGAGAGATTTTCCATCTCTGGCTGCTATTCTTCTGTCTTTGTGTCGTGTAACTACTGGACCCTCCAACAACTCTCCCGCAGGCAAATGGCCATTTTGAACTCTCTCTTCTTTTAATTAATTAATTAATTAATTTATTTAGAGACAGGGTCTCACTCTGTAGTTCAGGCTGGTCCTGAGCTCACTATGGAGTCCAAGCTGGCCTTGAACTCAGGGCAATCCTCCTGCCTCAGCCTCTTGAGTGCTGGGATCACAGGTGTGCACCACCACGCCTGGCTTTCTCTTCTTATTCTGTAAGCTGACCTTACATAATAAAGCCATGTGTGACCTTCCCTTAATAAATCCATACATAAATAAATGTACACACATATATCATGTGTGTGTGATATGTGTTTTACAAAAAAGTAAGCCATATCTATCTGCCCATCCATCTATCTCCTTACAATTCTGTTTTTCTAAGAATCCTAATACAGCAGCTATCGCCACAGTATGTTGAAAATTTGGAACAGGTTTCTTACAAAAAATAAAAGATTCAGAGGGAAAAAAATTGACAATGGATAGATATATTACAGAAAAAATGTCTTACTATAAAATCATATAGAAAATGAGGGAAAACTCACTTGAAGGCCAATTTGCTTTAAATCACATTATCAATATACATATACATATGTGTTTACATATGTTTTTTTACAAGTTCCTCTTCCTAAATATGAGGGAAAGATATTTTTCCTCAAACTCTTATGTCACATAGCCTTGGTTTGCTTGATGCCATTGTACGTTTCAGACTTTCCATTTTCATTAAATCTGTCTGGAAGCAAGTCATTGCTCCCTTGGATTTTCTCCTCTGAAAAGTGTTTTCTGATTTCTTATTGAAGGGAGACAGGTGCAGTGTTTTTGAAACATGTGGCTAATATGATTCTTGAATCCAAATTGTTCTAGGCATTTGCAAAGGCTGATAGATTTGTGTGGTTGTAGCAGGCGCATTGATGATTATACAAAAGCCCAATTACTTTTTAGTTAAATAACCCAGAGAGGTTAAATAACTTAATCCATGACAAGGCAATGCCCATGAGACTCCAAGGTCAGTTGAGGTTCTTTCTGGCTTTTGACTTCTAATACGATATTTCTTTAGTGATAAACTAAGTTGCCCTACCTTAATAAAGCTCTCTATCTTTTTGTTTGTTTGTTTGTTTGTACAGAGGATTGAACCTAAGGCCTTTGGACTGAGCTATATCCCCAGCCAATATTTTAATTTGTATTTTGAGACTGGGTTTCACTAAGTTGGTAGGTTGTCCAGGCTTATCTAGAAAGTGTGATCTTCCTTTCACAGCCTCCCAAACAGGCCTGTGACACCAGGGCTCGCTCTGCCTCATCTTATAATTCATACTTGCCATTTGCATCTCTGATAGGTACTGTTGTGTGAGAGGCTCCTCTGAGTTGAGACACTACCTTCTGGAGGGAGGAGGAAGAATTATGAGCAAAGTAGGAGGAATTAGATAAAGCCCTCAGGTCTGGAGGCCATGCCTGTGCATAAGTGTTTATCCGTGTGACCATTATTTGGAACCACAGGTGTGGCTTGTGGTATGTCATACGTCCTAGATTCATCAGCTTTGGCTTGTGGCATGGTCCCTCTGGCATTTCACAAATGTGGGTGCATTACATCTATATTAACTTGTTTACTATCAAATTTCTATGTGTCCTAAACTATATGAAATGACTTTGGTTTTTGTGTTTCTATTATAAAATATATAGGAAAGTAAAAGAAAAGAGAGGAGAGAGAGAGAGAGAGAGAACAATAATTTACCACATATTTTATAATGAATACTTCATTCATTCAATCAACAAATCTTTTTAGTGCCTGCACCGTTCCATCAGTGAACAAGTTACTAATGGTCCTCCTTCATGGTGCTTGTAAAACTTTATGTGTATAAAAGGCAGTGTATAATTTAAGAAAATTAATGTGAAAGGAGGTGAAGGAGGAATATCTAAAGCCACAACCTATGATTATAGCTGTGATTTCTACATGAGGAAAGAGAATGTGACAGTTAAGTTTGATTGCATCAACCTGGGAGCCATTAAGATGGTGGGACTTCTGGATTTATCTGTGTGGATCACGGAGGCATGACCTTGGGTACTATATGTGATCCCTCTTCTTCTCTGGCGCTGTTTCTTTGCTGTGTTCCTTGGCTCTGAGGAACTAAGCAACTTTGATCTGCCATGATGTTTCTGCCCTGGAGCTGTCCAAGGACTGAAAACCTCTGAAACTGTAAATCAACTTAAACTTCTCTGTCTTTAAGTTGTGGGTGTCAGGTACTGTGTCTCAGTGACAGGAGAATTGACTAACACAGAAAAGTGATTAATATGGAGTCACAGGCAGGTTAAGATACTTACTGGTAAGTGAGAGAAATAGCATTAAATCTAGCTGTGTCTGAATGGAAACACACTTCCGTTATTTTACCACCGCCTAGGAACTGTCCTTGGTGCTAAGCAGGCAAAGGCTTTGAAACTACCACTCCCACCTTGTTGGAGAAATGAGACGTATACGTAGGAGATAAAGGTCAACGTTGATTAATATTTTAAGACAGTAATTTGTGAGTTTCCATAGGAATAAATTTATAGGCTAAGGGGCTTGAGAAAATGTTTAATAGAGGAAAATATATGCAAGAGTGAGCCTGGATGATCGATAGATTTAGACAAATGGATAGGCCAGAAGATGGGAGGGGAAGTACATTCCACATAAAAGGCCTAGAATCTATTGTGTCTAATAAAATAATTTACTTGAGCTACTCTAGGTTCTATTGGGAGAGTGGTGAGAAGGAAAATTGAAAAACTTCTAAATATCCTGAATAATTTGAATTTGAATACAGTGTTAAAAACTCAGAATGTTTTTATCTACGTCAGAGTATATGTTTTTTGGTTTGAGAAGCTTCGAAATCTCCACTGCAATCTCTCAGTTCCATTGATGTAGAGTGAAGGTAATTGTAGACAGGAAAGGAATAGATATGACTGTGATTCAGTAAAAATTTGTCATCCCTGCCCTCGTTAGTGGGGATAAGCTCAAGCTTTTTAAACTATAAATTTACAAGTAGCTGTTCAGAATACAGTGGTGTTGGAAATCAGAAGGAGAAAATTAAATGATATTCAAGAAAATCAACTGGAAGATTTTTTTTTGCAGTGAAGATTTTTAAGGTATTAAATGAAAACTTAATGAGTAGCAAGAGGGGGAGATTGTGTAAAAATTGAGACACCAGAGAGTAAAAGCACGTTTCAACTCCCAAGGCTTTTAGGTAAATAAAATAATTGTCATGAAAGTTTTAAAACCATAAAATATAACATAAATAGTAAGTGACCAAAATCTATCAAAAATGATCGAGGCGGTATCAAAGGAATTAATTAGAATTTTAGACATCAAAAACAATTATTGAAGTGTAAAACTCAGTGATGAATGTAAACAGTTTAGATCTAGATGAAGGGGTTATTGGTGATTAAGTAAATTATTCAGAGTACAAAGGAAGACTGGGGAATGGAAAATTATGAAAAATAGGCTAACAGTCAAGAAAGAGATCTTAAGAAAGTTTGTAGTACTTCAAATCAGATTAGAGAACTGGGAATATGAAGAGGTAATAATTGGAATAGTTGGGAAGGATGACATGAGTCACACTGAGTAAAGAGAAAGCACTCAGAAAATGAAAAACTTCAGAAAGCTGAAAGCAGAGTTTATCATTCAAAAAAGAGAAAAGTTGAGAGCAGATTTTTCAACAACTATGGAATCCAGATGAATTGGATGACTTCACATTACCTAAGAGAAACATAGCTGCCAGCCTATAAATGTCAGAAAAACGAGTTGGTCCAGAACAAGGGTGCAACACAGAAATTTTTAGATTAAAAAACATAAATTAAGGAGAGATAGTTTTTGCTAAAGAAATGTCATAGCCTTTTCTTAGTGGAATAAGCTTGAACTCAAATCACAAAATAACCCTTCAGTGGTTGCATGGCTCTACTGTTTCTCTTTTTTCAGCTTTAGTTTTCTTAATTCTAAAATGAGCACAGCATTTCTTTCATGTTAAGTGGCTAGAAAGTTTCCTGGCTTAGGAGTCCAATGTATTTGCTGGGCATTGAGAGGTAGAGAGGTGGGGCCTCTGGAGAGAGGACGTGTGCGTGGAGTCTCCACAGTTCCATCCTTTCTCGTGTTGTGAGTCAGATACATCTGTGCATACTAGGTCTATGAATATCTATAAGTTTTGCATCCTTTTATTTTCGTGCTGAGTTGGTCAGTCTCTTTGAACTTTAGGCTTAGAAATTTACAGCAAGTGAAAATATTACAGAAACTAAACAAAAAAATCCACTAACACATCCTAATTTTGCACATCTTCTGTAATTTGATGCTGCTGTACCTATTCACTTCCACTGATCTCTGGTCTCCTATGTAAGTTACCTCCTCCCTCTTTTGCTCTGCTAATACAGTGATATCACTCAGAGTGTGGGCTGTTCTCTGCTCTTTTTACGTGCAGAATGTAGAATGTTCATTTATTTCCTCCAGTATTAATACATTTTACCATTTCATACTCAAAAATTATTTTTCTTACTAAACTTTAACAAGATTTTTTTCCTCCTCATCCTTACTCTTATTCTCACTGAAGATAGCTTTGGCCTTCTGAACATCATTTTCACATTCAAATGTACTCCACAAATAATGTTTTATGCTCTAGGCAAGGTTTAGGGCACACAGATGAAGGAAAATAATTTGTTCGTCCCTGTTGGTAGCAATGCCAAACCCATAATAGAAACTCAGTCAATGAAGGCACATGTGCGTCCAAATCTGAGTTTAAAATGAACTGTTCAGAATGAAGAGTATTGACATCTAAGGAGTCATTCATTCGAGGCTGATAGGACACAACATTTGTTACTATCCGATACGTAATCTTACAAGGTCTCATTAGTCTGCCAATTCATCACTAGACTTTAAAGGTTGCTCAGTTTAAAAACCATTACATTTTTTTTAGCGGAGGAATTACCTATCCCCAACCTCTTTAATAAAGGCTTAATAGCTATTCCTTTCACTTCATGTATAAATAATAACACAATATATTTCAAATGAAAGAAAAAAAGAAGTGTGTAGTAATACAGGCCCCTGTAATTACTAAGAACCCTTTATTATTATTATCAACAGCCTATTTCTCAGCCCTAAAAACAATCTCACCAATTAGATAGCTATATTTAGGGCTATAAAATACAGCTGTTTTTTGAAACATGAAATACCACCCTTATTCATTGTTTTCCTAATTATAAAAACACAGTGAGATACTGATTCCAATATACATAACAGTTGGCAGTGATAAGAGGCTAGAGAATTTGAAAAATATTTTTTTTCCATATGGATTGATATGGGAATTTCTATCTTCTTTCCTCAGCAAAATTTGTCATCACTATCCAGACATTTCACAGAGAGGGCCTTCCATTCAGAGAGATAATGATTAATATTGTGTAAGAATCATCATTTCTCACAGTGAAACAAATTCTAGGATTTTAACACAAGAGTATTAAGCATATTGTCTATAATGTCAAACATAGATTTAAAATAATTGTTAAGAATTTAAATGGCTTCACATTTGGCTGAAAAAAAATCTGCCAAGTTTCTTATTAGGTAGCTGGAAGCAGATTCAAAGGATTTGGATCTGACCCTTTGGTCTATTTTATTGTCACTGAATCATTTAATCAGATTTTATAGAACTCTGGGCTATAGTGCAGTGAAATGTTAAGCACATCTTCCTCATTAGAAACAAATGAAAAACGCGTCGGCCTCAGGACTCAGCCATTTATGTTAAATATCTGTATAAAATGCTACTGTCGACATTGAGTCTGGATTGCTTTAATCTATGTTTTAGTCTACATAAAAGATCTTAAAAATATATAGACTATTTTATACTACTAATATTTCCATGGTGCAAGCGAATAAAAAAACAATGAAAAGAAATTCAAAGGCATATTTTGCTTTTCATCAGTTATTTGGGTGTCCCATTTTAGTTTTCAATTTAGAATTTCATCGGTGCCATTGTTTAAAGAAATTTGTGTGGAGCAGTAAAATCGGCACTTCATAAACCTGTGTTTGGTCTTAACAAGCCCCAAACATTTGAAATTTGGCACAGGATTTGGAAGTTCAGAATAGACTATAAACTGCTCACCATATAAGTTGCTATTAATGAATCTTCAATCTGAAAACTTAAAGAAACAACAGCAAATTTTAAGAAATCAAATAGAAAAAAATGCACCTATGAGTAAAGGCTTCTCTCATGACAGAAATCTCCTGTGACATGACCCTGCAGCACTGTATCTTTAGTACGCAGGATACTCACATATATATTTATTGTAGATGTTTATGGGTGACCATATGGGAATTCATATAGGAATTGTCACTAGACTTTAGTGGTTGGGGGAAAATCTGGGGCAGACAGAAAATTATGTATAAAATTATTTTGGTCAGATGTTGTCTTAATGACTTTCTTGTTGCTGGGACAGAATACCTGACATTCACAATCTAATAGAGGAAAGGTTTATTTTGGGTCACAGTTTCAAAATGTCCCAGTCCTTACATGGGTGGGCAGCAATGTTGAACACACATGACGGGGGAGTACCTGAACAGCTCCTCACAGCATGGTAGATGAAAGTCGAGCTAGGGAGAAAGGGCAGGACCAGCTCCTACCCCTCCATGTCAAGACTCAAGCACCTGCCCCTTACAGCCAGGACCCACTTCCCAATAACACAAGTATCCACGGGTAATCCACACCATCCAAACACGTGAGGCTTTTGAGGGACACTTCGATCCAAACTGTAACAGATAGCAGCAGTCACACTTGTCTCAATAATTTTTGCTTGGCAGGGACCATGTTTTGCAATAGTAATGTAGACATACCTATTTATATCTGTACCATGAAATTTGGAGGGACCATATTCTTAACTTTTAGGTGAGGAGCCGGAGGAACATTCTCTTGGTTAATTATTCATTCACCCATTGAGTCAAAATAGAAAATTATGTTAGTCTTTGCTGTTAATTTCAAATTTAGAGAAGAGATAAGCATAGATATATTCGTAGCAGAGGGCACCTTCATCAGTAGAATCCTTCGCAGGCATAGGCATTGCTTAGAACAGCCCTGTCCAGCCTGCAGCTCACCTGTTTTTTTTCTCCTCTTGGATTTTTTTTTCTTTTGGGACACGGTCTCCTTCTGAAGCTCTGACTGGTGCTGAACTCACTAGGTACCCCAGGCTGGCCTAGAACTCATAACAATCTTCTTGTGTCAGCTTTCCAAGTGCTGGAATTACAGGTATGCACCATCATATCTAGCTACTATGTGGTTCTGGGTGTTGAACCCAGGGCCTTTTGTTTCCTAGGTAAGCACTCTAATCATTGAGCTGTAACCCCATCTCTCTCTCTCTCTCTATCTCTCATCCTTTTTGATTGTAGAGGAACTATGTCGGACCATTTACAAAGTGTGCACACTTTATATATAAATTAAAACTTTCTTTTAAAAATTTTTCATTATACCATTGAAACATAACCAAGAGCAAAAAAGAAATGCAGAACACAGGCCAGACATACATGTTTTAGAAGGCGAAGGAGGGATTAATATGCCAGGGATGGGGCAAGGGACTTCTCTTAGTCATTTTCTGCCATTGAGAAGACACATTATCAGGCAAGCACAAGTTAAAAGGAAAGAAAGGAGAGCCTTATTTCAGCTCACGGTTTCAGAAGCCTCAGTTCATGCAAGATCAGCAGGTTCCAGGCAGTGGCCGAAACTCATGGTGGATAGACCTTTGGTGGAAGATCACGGCATGGCAGACAGAAAGTTGGAAGAAAAGCGGGCAGCCCGAACGAGAATGTACTCTTCCGAGTTCTGGGGCAGCGACCTGTCCCTCCACGCAGGTCACACCCTAAAGGTAGATGAAATCACCAATGATTAATCCATTGCTTAGCATGGCGCTCATAATTCAGTCAATTTTCAAACACTTGAGACCTTTGGAAGACATTTTAGATTTAAACCAGACTTACAGAGGCATGGTTGCGAAGGTCAAGCTTTGGTGGAGTTTTGTCGACTTCAGGAATGAATTAGGAAAGCAGGATTTTTAGAGAGCTTGAATACATACCCCGAATTACAGCAGGGCTCAAGACATCAGTGTGCTCTGTCTGAAGAATAGAAAGAGATTGATCTTGTGAGACAGGGGCACGTTGACGTGTGTGTCAGGGAGATGGAAGGTGTGATAGAAGAAGTTTGAGTAAGAGATAGAGCAAGCTATAAGGTCATGGGTACCACACACTTAAGACACGACAAGAAAGGTGAACTTTGCCTTTTGATACATCATATGAAATAATTTTAAATAAAAATATTTTGGCTCAGTACATAAATTCTGTATTCTAACGTTTATCTTTCAAAAACTTTAAATTGTATGTAGTAACTAAATAAAATGTTATTGCATACTAAATAATAAATTATTAAATTATAAAAATAAAAGCTTTCTTATTTCACAAATAGTATCTACAATTTTTGCTCACGAACATAATGTTTGTCTACAACTACTTTGTCAGCAAATCAATTTTGGAGTGGCTCTCATTTTGTTCCATTTTTAAACCAATGTATGTTAAAATGTTTGTTGGAGATTATACATGGCATCAATAAAATAGTTCTAAATTGCTTTTATCAGCTGGTGTTTGAAATAATCAATTTTCATGTTAAAAAACCCACAAATACAGTATAGATGGCTTTCCTGTTTTATTTGTACATAAAAATGACTTTTGGCAAGAATCCTTGCCTAAACAGCACATTTCAAATGCAGATAATTATTACTAATAATAAACAAAAAAATTATTAAGGTTTTAAAAAGTGTTCATCTTCCCATGCCAGCATTTTATAACAGGAGAGTACTTGTAAGGTGCAATCTAATGTTTCATTTTATTCTGCAACTTACATATGCAATGTGGTAAATTTGGAGAGAAGTTTTATAGTTCTCCTAAACTGGCATTTAACCTTTTAACATTAACTAACGTGTATATACCAAAGAATATAGCCCCCAAATAATAATGTACCAGAAAGCATGAGAACTGTCTGTCTCACACATAATGACACAAAGTAGATGGCATTTTTGTTTTTATTTATTAAGAAAGGAAGAAGAAAGCTGAAAATTGGCCACAATGAAACATACCTGCAAGAGTGCTGCAAAGATCAAATGACACATGGAAATAGAAGCAGGTCTGACACAAAGAAGACTCTCTACGTATGTGGTCTCCTATTACAAGTCGAATGGTGTCTTCCACAAATTTGTATATTGAAGTTCTAAACATAAATACTTTACTTGGAGATAAAGTGTTTTCAGTGATGGCCAAACTAAACTGAGATCATTAGGGTGGGCCCTAATGCTTATGCCTGGTGTCTTTATAGAGAAATTTGATAACAGAACATTCTGTTTAATGTAAAGGCAGAAGTCAGAATGATATTCTTCATGCCGATGATTGGGGGCAAAACAGCAGACGCCAGGGGAGAGGCACAGGACAGAGTCTACCTCAGGTTCCTCAGCAATTTATTGTTCCTGCAACAATAAATTTCTATGGTTTCAGCCACTCCATTTGTGATTGCGGTCTAATACAGTCCAAAGGAAATGCACACAGATCTTATACCCTTCTTCTGTTGTGTCTTTACCCCCTTTTAATCTGTGACTAATGCAATAAATGCCATAAAAAGAGAAAAATATGGATCCCAGAAACATAATGAAATCTAGAAATAATTACAATGTGTCACGATAACTTTAAAAGCATTTCATGTACTTTGAATCATAAAAATTCCTCTTGTATTATATTTATATAGAGTATGCTATGTGTAACTGTAAGTTACATTTCAGTTTTTTCAAAATGGCTCTGTAGAAATTTAATTTGCTCAATATTAGATTTGTCACTGAATTTTTCAACTACAAAACCCTTTTATATACTCTAAAGTTTTTTCATCTTAAAAGTACGACTTCAAGATGAGTCAGATCAGATGCTTGGTTCTAAAAAGCATTATGCTGGTTGTTTCCATGGAGCCGACAAGGAACTTAAGGGAGATATTTTACATTGTGTAATAGAAAACTTCACTGTTCTCAGCTCCTGAAGAGAACCTCTCGTGCCCTAGACAGATTTGTGGAATTCTGAAACCAGCAATGCTTTAAATCCTCACGCACTTCTTAAAGTGCCAGTCCTTCTCTGTTGTTTCCCTACACTGGACTCTTGGTTGGCATGGTACCAGGCAATTTGTGCCTGGCAGATGTGGAGGCAGATGTGTGAATGCTCTCTGTGTTCTTGGTGACCCCAGTGCAGCATCTGGGAATGTAGTCAGCTTTGCCCTTTTCCAGAGACCTGCTGCAAGTTCAGGCCGTCTGGATGTAACTTGGTCCCTACCATGCTGCCCCGCATCACATGTATGTTTGTCTGTTCATGGGTCTGTCACTGTTCTCAAAGTGAGTTCTTCACAAAGCAGTGCCTCAGTGTTACACGTATGGCTGCACGTTGACTAGTGCTTACTGAGCTAATCTTAGAGCGAGCACAAAACATGAGCTCCAGGATCGTCCCTTGGAGGGCTGAGAGCGCTCCTCACTGGTAGCTTAATTGCCTCCACTCGGCCTTGTTGCGAATATGGGCAGGGTGAGACCTCAGGCAAAACCAGGCAGATGGTGGAGCGCGGAAAAGTTGGGCAATGTGCATTGTAGTGACACGGCTGTGGGATTATGAGTGTGCTACTGATGCCATATCTGCATTTACCCTACCTATCCTCAGTTGGCCAGTGTCAATCAAGCTCCATATTTTTTTTTAATTCCTTTCCTTAAACCCCTGGGCCCATCCTAAGCCTTATTTCCCATGTGCTCTCCTACATGAATGATTGGACCTCTCAAGTAGGGTGTTTTCCTGATGGCCAATGGCCATAGGAACAAGGGCTTTAGCAGGCAGGTGGGCAGTCATCTGTGCCCTGCTAGAGAGGTCCTATATAGGGCAGGGAATGAATTCATTTGGTCACATGCTGTGAAAGACAACTGGCTCCTGGCCTCTCACACTTTATCACCTGGCCTGAGGAAGAACAGATACTTAATTTATAATCACAGCAATAAAAATAATAACTATTGGTAACTTGACACATCCATTCTATTTCCTTCAGGAAATAGACCAGTGCTAAAACTGGCAGGTACCAAAGAATGATTCATATAAGAAATACTGGAATTAGAAATAATTTGTGGGGGGCAAAGCACTCAGAACCCCTTCCCAGCTAGTGGAAGTTTTGACTTTATCCTTTGTTTCTAAATAAAGGCCTGTTGTTCTAAAGGGAAAAAAAGATAATAATCTGTGAATGTTCTCAAGAACTTTCATATTTTATGGGGCTAATATTCAATCGCAAGGATATTTGGTAGTGCAGAACCTTAAAACCAAAGAGACATGGATAAAAAAGCAACTGAATACAAAAAGTAAAGTAAAGCTTTACTTCACTTTTCCTGAGCTGAGCATAGCTCCTAGCATAAGATAGAGGCAAGGTGGAGGAGGAGAGGAGCTAGTTGGGAGAGAAATTCTCTCCCAAGATGATTTTAGGCAATTATTGAGGGGTTTCTTCTGTTTTCTGTTTTATAGCTTCACTGTCAAAGATTCAGATTTAGGGAGTTTCAGCAACATCTATTGAGAGAAAGTTGTTTCTGTTGTTGCAGGATGGGCAGTCAGGACACGGAGGCCCAAGGAGGGAGCAGCTGCTGTGAGTGCTGTCCCTGGCCCCGGGGAATTAGTTCCGCAAATCTGAGCCCAGATTACAGGAAAGCTTTTTGTTACATGAAATATTGACTCCTCTGTCTTCACTTTGTGGTAACAGGGAGTCTACTGTAAGGTTGCCAGGGAGTGACAGTGAAAGTCTAACGTTATAAGGTGGTGCTTGAGATTGCAAGGCAGTGTTAGAGTGCACGTGTGTGCTTTGTGTTTTGCTGCTGATGAGGTCACGCTGTCTCTCCACTGACGGGACCAGACTGACTCATTTCTTTTTTCTGGTAGGAGCAAGCCCAGGACCCTACCACAGAGTTTCAAAATGTTTCTAAAGCAAGACATTGTTCATTAAAAGAGATCTATACCTTGGCTCCCTAGAGTTTTGCCTGAGTGATATTTCCCCAAAATTTTATCTTCAGGACTTTTATCACACAGTGCAGTAGATGATCCTTCCATTTCCTCATCCTCACCTGAAACTTTTCAGCCACTCTTTACCTATTATTGCTCCTTTTGAAGTTTGTACTTCTTCAGCACGGTGATTGGCTCCGTGCTCCTTTACTACATCTTCAACATCTCCATCCTCAACATCCAGGCCTGTGGACTTGTCTAGAGACACAATATGCTGTACCAGAGGGCTGCCAAGAATCACCCTCAAACTCTTCAACATTTCTTGGAGTTATAACTCCTGGCCACAATTTCTTCCAGGTAGAGTTCACGGTCTTGTAAGAAAATTGACACCAGGCCTCATACATAAGAAAGGCAATGTGAAGAATGTTAAAATGGTCTTTCCAGAACTCTCTGACTTGTTTTTTGAAACATCTTTGGAAAAGAACCTTTCTTAGGGAGGCTTGCTGCTGTTGTTGTTGGAGATAACTGTGACCTGGAGCAGAGAAGTTGTGCTAGGGGAAAAGAACTTCACAGCTATAAAACTGAACTCCCAGAAGTCATCTTGTAAGCAGGAACATAGTACATAACTAACAAAGCCTTAGGGGTAATTCATTTCCCCACATTTTTTCTTTTTTTTGCACTACAGACAAAAATATTGTTCGTCCACTCTGCAAAGAACTGCCTCATTGTCCAAGCTATAGTTAGTATTAGCTCTCCACATCACACTTTTATCACATTCTCTCTTTGGGGAAAGTTTAAGTTTCCAATCCTCACTAGCTGTCCCGCAGGAACTCAGTCAGCCTGGCTTTCACCGGCTGGGGCCTTCTCCTCTTGAGTGATGTAGGTTCTGTTAGGAGTTTCTTCCGGAACAAATAAGGTATTGATATGTTATACACTTGTTGGAGAACAAAACCTTCAGCCCTAGTACTCCCTAAACATGATGACAGTCTCTCAGCAGCGTCCTTGTTGAACCCGGCTGCCTCTCCTGCTTCATCACAAACCAACGCCTGCTCTTTTTTCAAATTTGTCAAACCACCTATGGCTGGTTGTAAGCCCTGTGGCACTCTCATCATTCATTCCAGTCTTCCCTGGTTTTGTTATTTTATGCTATTTATTTTATTTTTATTGGTACCTGTTTGCATAATAATTACGCTCAGGCTAGTGTCAAGCAGATTGGCACAGTAATGCCTCACCTTGGCTGGCATCTTCTGTTTTTCATTAATCCAGTTGTGAAGCAATTTTTCAGCCCCTTCCCAACACCTGCGTACGTTGCTTCTTCAGGCCTTACGCCTTTGGCAACGCTTGCTGCTTTAATGTTTTCTTTATTTCTCACTGCTTATTCTCAAGACTGATGCTCTTGACATTTTGACCATAATAGTAAAATCAATTACAACTACGCCTCCTCTCATATGTCGCCATGGTCAGTTTTTTTAAAACCATGTTTCTTATTTTTCATTCATTTTATTGGTTTTATTTGCAATACATAATAATTACATTCACCTCAAGGAATTAGTGCATATATATATATTGTATTTTGATCATTTGACTTTTCCTATCCCTTCACTCTCCCATTCCCTATCAACCTTTTTAGCTTCATGGTGTCACTGTTAACCTTTGAGTAACCCATAGTTTATATGCACAAAAGGACAAGAGACGGATGACGAGTATGTGGGAGGTCCCAGCTGTTCCTGAGCTACAGTGAGCCTGACTTGTTGACCTCTGTTTTATCACAAGAGAGGAATATCCGGTGGTAATCAAGCAGAGTTATGAAGTATTTTCTCTTACAGAGTGACATTGTGACTCAGACAAGTTCTAGAAACTGGGACAAATGCTGAGCAAGTATCACAGGCTTGAACATTTTTTCCTTGTCAAAAAGTGGCCATACCAGGTTTGACAAGTTCTAAAGGCAAAGAATACCAAAGTATGGTAGGTACAAATTCTGAGTCACTTGGGAAGGTTAGAAAATGATGTAGCGTGGAGTCACCAAGGTGGTAGAGGGAAGTATCCTGGGGAGTGGATCTGCAGGGACTCAGCAAGAAGGCTGGGGCATAGTTAAGAAAACTCGCTAATGGCTTAGCTATGAAGATGTGATATGTATGCGTACCATTTTCTCGAGCTGAATGTAACTAGGCTGTATCCCAAATATATACTAATAAAAGGAGCAACTTTTGGGGGAAATATCAATGATGCAAGAATATAACGTGAACAAGAGAGCTAACTTTGAAAAGGAGGGTTGGGGAAAACATCTATGAGGTACTGGAAATTTTTCAGGAAATTTTCACAGAAACTAAAAGATGAGAAAGAGATTGGTGCGTTAATGTAACTGAAAATGTTCTCTGCCTAGTAGGTATTTACATGGGAGGAAATAAAATCAAATTCAAAAACATTTAAAGAAGAAAACACATTCCCTCAGAGGAGGGAGAAATGACGTGTCTCTTGATTATTCTTTCTCTTTGATTTCACAAGACATGCTCACACACATGCACACATAAACACCATATGTAAAGGAGCACAGAAACACACTAGGGTATGACAAATTCCTGTGTTTCCTTTAGAAGTGTCCAGCATTGTGTATGGTACAAAACTGGATATAGATTTCAATGGATAAAACCACCATCTTCATGTAAAGAGTTCATTTTCATAGCTTTCTAAGATAGATTTCCAAGGACGGCACAGGTTTATTTTTACATCTCAGACAGCACAGCTTTGATTGTAGCCGCTTTGCTTTAAAAAAAAAAAAGAGTAGTTCAAGGCATAAAGTCTTTTCCACAACTTGGGATTACATGTTAGTGTAGGCCCTGAGGGAGTCAGCCGTCTCTAGGGAGATTCGTGGATGGATGATTTTGCCTTCAAATCTGACTGCTGAAAATGAATGCTGTTGGACTTACAGTGGGTAGAAGCAGAGAAATGTGGTGCTTTTTCTCTTTGTGTGTGTGTCTCATCCATTGCTTACTGTCATGTACAAGAGGAAACAAAAAAGCAGCTAAATTTCCCAAAGCTGAGTTAGCTGCAGACCTGACCCTGAACTTGTAGTTGAGACAGACTCGATCCATCCATTCATATTCACGCAATAGACATTTGTTGAACATCTATTATGAACTTTAAGACACCGAGAATACACAATAAAAAATTAAAAAATAACTTACCAGAAAGGCAATACCCAGAGCTAGTACCTCACTATGCTTCTCTTACATTCCATGTGCGGGTTTACATATTCAATCTCTGTACAAGACAGGCCTTAGTTTTATACCATGGTGCAACAGAGGAAATTGAGACTCAAAAAGTTTAAGTAAACTTGTCTGCTGTCATTTAACGAGTAAGTTCTAGGGTGGAAGTTTGAGCCAGGTGGGCTCAACTTTTCCTGTTAGTCAAATTCCAGA
The DNA here is from genome assembly GCA_004027205.1 of Ctenodactylus gundi. Taxonomy (NCBI): domain Eukaryota; kingdom Metazoa; phylum Chordata; class Mammalia; order Rodentia; family Ctenodactylidae; genus Ctenodactylus; species Ctenodactylus gundi. The sequence goes on along the minus strand of PVKB01000275.1, from coordinate 362,335 downwards.
GCTCACAGAGACTGAGCTTTCATAGAGGAGCTGCCCAATGAAAAAGAAATGTTGATTGAATAGGTGATACTCTCTCTGTTCTAATCTATGCACCTGCTTGATTATTTTACATATATGACTTTATTCCACCTTCACAATCACTTTTTAAAGAGACAACTTATTACCATCCTATATTTCCAGATAGATAATTTAAAGCACCAAGAGGTTATTCGCACAATCGGTGAAGGGCAGACACAACATTTGTAGGAAGAAAGTTTAGTCTCATAGCCTGTGCTCTTAATCTTTGTGGTAGTTGCTTCATTTCTTAAAATTTTATGTATTTTTCTAATACATAACAACAACAGTTGTTTCAGAGAAGGGGGGCATGGATATTTTATATCTTCATCGGTTTTTGATGGCATTTCCCCCTTCTCTCAACTCTTTCCCCCACCCCTTGATCTTCTATTTCATCTCTAAAACTCTGCTTTTTAAAATTTCCTCATATTGATTAATATTGTCAACTTGATTGGCTTGAGAAATGCCTAGATTAATAAATCAAAATTCTGGGTGTGCCTTGGTGGATCATGGGAGTGGGATTTTGTGGATGATATCTGGCTCCTTCCTCTTTGGTGTTCATCCCTTCTTTTTGTTTTCTGGTTGACATAATGGTGCAATTTTCCTCCACCACTTTTATGCCATGATGTTTCTACCTTGCCAGCTGACCATGGGCTGAAACCGGGAGCCAAAATCTTTCTTCCTTTAAAGCATTTGGCTCAACACTGAGGTGGCTGACCAATATGGAATATTGGGACTGGGAGCGAAAACTATTGTGATGACTATTTCTGATCATTTGGTTCAGAAGCTTTTAACCTGGTTTGCTGGCGATGTTTGAAAACAACTGGAGAAGCCACCTGAAAAAGTCTAAAATATTATGAGAGGATCTTGCCGAATGATATTACGCTCAGAAGACTAAAATGTTGATAGAAATGTGAACAGTAAAGGACAAATTTGTGAGGTTTTAGGTGGGAATGAGGACCCTATTGGGGATAGGAGTATAGGTCGTGCATGTTTCATTCTGCAAAGAATTTGTCTATGTTTTATTTATGCCCAAAAACTTTGTTTGAGGCTGAGCTTAAGGGCAATGGTTTAACTAACCTGGTATAGGATTTCAAAGTAGCCTAACATTCAGGCTCTCATATAGACATTATTGGCTGCTTTTAGCCAGATTTGTGGTGAAATTTGGGAGCAAACAGAAGAGCAGAAAGACTTGGAATACTTTCAGTGTGTCCAGAAATTAAGTATATGTAAAGTTGGGACCAAATGAAATATGATTGCTTAAGGGATTTTATGCCCCTAAAATGAAACCAAATGCTTTGAATTGAGACAAAAAGAGTTACACCTGGAGGCATCTCAGGAAACACCAAGACTCCTCTCATGCTCAAAGGTACAAATACATAAAGTTTTCATTTGAGAAGTGAGTCCTGTGGTCTCTGCTCATGAAGGGCTACTAAGAAATTGCTTCCTCAGGGTTTATTTCAGCATATTCAACTTTCAAGGAACTCTGAAGCCACTGCTGCCATGGTCCACTGGGGTTTGGCTCCTACTTGAACTGGCAGTAGGCTTTCATATTGTCCACTTAATGCTGGATTGACAGAGAGCAAAAGTTAAGGAGTTCTGGGTGTGTTCATCCAGATTTCAAATGAAGGCTGGGGGAGTGGGGGCAGTCCAGAATGTGTGGCACGGTAAAGAGTTCTGACCAGGAGCTCCCAGAGGGTAATGTCTGATACAGTGAGAGTAAGGATGAGTCTATAGTGGACACCCCATTGAATTGAAGATGAGAAATGTAGAACACCTGCGTAAAGGCAGCTGTAAACAGCAAAGGGAGCCAGCCCATAGAGGCTGAGTGGCTGAAAATAGCAAAGCCATGGTGGTGGAGCTACCCAAGTACTCTGAAATTCACATCTCAACACCGTGTGTTTCAGATGTTGAACACAGAACTACAGGACTTAGTGTTTGCCCTGCTGGACTTTGGTGTTTGCTCCACTTGATTTACTTCCATCCCCTATACTTCCTTTAAGGGTAGAAATGTTTACTTTATTCTATTGTATGTTGAGATTATGTAACTTTTTTCTTTTACTTTTTATCAGATTCATTGCTAAGAGTTTTGTCTTGAACCTTAGAAGAGACTTTGTAGTTAGACTTTGAGAAATATTGGAAAAGTTGAATTTTGGGAAACAGTATTTTTTGGTCATACACAGCATAGTTACTTAATATTAGACAAAATTCTGATCTTGTTCTTTTTGATAAAGATTAAGTATGGGTTAAGAGTATTTGTTTAAATGTCAAGTTAACAAGGGGTAGAGTGTGATGATAAATTTTGATTGTGAAGTTGATTAATTTGAGAGATGCCTAGATATTAGTGAAGAACCTTTCTGGGTGGGCCATGGTGACGTGATCATGGGGACTAGTTGCTTGGGGGCTATCTGCTTGCTGGCTCTTTCTCTTATGGGCTCTTCCTTGCTTTATTCCTTCTGATATCTGGATGCTGAGAGTTTTGAGCAGTTTTTCTCAGCCATGCCTTTGTTCCTTAGTCCCATTTGGCTATGGTTAAAACTTCGGGCACTGAGCCAAATTAAGTCTCTCCTTTAGGTCGAAGGTGTTGGGTATTTTGTCCCAGAAAAGAGAAATTTGGCCAACACTCTCTTCCTCCGGCTCTATGTTGGGCAAGTTGAACAGAAGAAGTAGTGATCACAAAGATAACTTTTCAAAATTAGATTGAGGAATAAAGAATCACAGAAAGGCTCTTGGAGAGAAGATTCTCTATCTGAATATTTGAGGTTGAACAGTGTTGGGCAAAGTGGAGATTTTGAGGAAGATGATGGCAGCAGTAAGAGGAGCGTAGGTGGGGATTCAGAAGGAAGAGGGGGCTTGGACTGGGACAAAAAGTGATAGCTTTGTTCTTGGATAAGCCAAGATGAGGGGGTGAAAAAAAGGAGATGAGATGTTAAGTCTGAGAGGTTATTACATGGGACATGAATACGCCTGGGTCCTTTGTGTCAGGAAAAGCCCTGGGATTTTTGAAGCCAGTGCCAGATATGTATTTAAGAATGAATATTCAGGTTCATAGACTGAAGACAAGAAAGCTTGTAGTTGATCAAAGTAGTTCCACCTATGATGCGGACACAATAGTTTGCGCGCTAGAATGGGAACAACGGGATAGAGAAGCAAAGAGACTCCTTGTTAGGGGCAAATCCAAAGGAATGCGATTCTGTGCATGGGAGTTGACAGTGCCCTTAGCCATGTTTTCTTCTCTGGGACTGAGTCCTGAAGAAAATCGACCTAGAGGATGGATGATTTTGGCTCATGGCTTCAGAAGGTTAAGTTTGTGGTTTGTTGCTTCTATTGTTTTTAGGCCTGTGATGAGGCAGAAACAGCATCAAAAGTAGAGGTTCCCATGGCAACTACGAAACAGAGAGCCAAACATATGGCCATGCCGCAGAGTCCAGGGATGTAATGTAGTTCCCAAGGTCGTGCTTTTCCTCTGAAGACTTCATAGCCATTAAATTATAAATCTATCAATGGATTAATCTATTGATGAATTTAGAGCCATCACTTAAAAAAGTTCTACCTTGGAGCACATGAGTTTTGGGGATGGCCTGTTAGATTTGAACCATGACAGAGGATGGAGAGTAATTTCATTTGCTTAAGCAAGTGTACAGAAGGTGGGCCATCTGATGAGCTGGGATGTTGAGTGAGTCTCAGATCAGATGTGGACAGATTCCCCTAGGAGTCTGTGGAGAGTATGGTGGCTGTGGGAAACGCTGATAGCTGCCCGGTAGGCAGACTCATCTATGAATCTCTGATTCAGGAGAGCCAATCTAGACTTGTATAGGAATTGGAAAAAAATGAGCTCATTTACAGGTGATTATTCAGACTTGGGAGAACATGAAGGCTTCAATTTGAGGTTTAAGAGACCACGTTAAATAATTGGAGAGCTCATCTCTGAGTCTCAGAAATAATTTCATCAAATATTATAGTTCATTTTCTTTTGAAAAATTCAATACTACTCCACACCAACCTAGCCCTTTTTACAGTTTTTCCAAGACTTTCATACACATTATCTCATTAGAACAATCTCTGCCCACAAATGCAGATGACAAAGGCTTCATCTCTAAAAATAAGAATTGTGTTTTGAAGGTTTGTAGAACTGGCTGAATTTCTGGTGAGCCAAAGGCAGTGCTGAGGTGGATGCAGAGTTGCTCAAATTTTAATGTTTTTGGAATCATTTGGGAATCTGGCATATTATAATTCTCATTTCATACATACCTCCAGCTGCTAGGGCTACTGGTCCAGGAAGCATTTTCTGTATCAAATACCTAGAAAATTGAATTTTCCATTGTTTTATGTTCAATGTTCTTAGTAATCCATATTGAATTTAGATCTAAGACTCAGAATGAACAGATCAAGGGGAGATGTTTAATATGACGACTTCAAGTGACAGAATTTTTTAGATCTTAGAAGTAAGTTCTTGAGATTCTTTGGTCCAGCTCCTACTTTTGCAGAAATGAAGCTGCTATGGTTTGAATATTTTTGTTCCCACAATTCACAGGTTAAAATCCTGACCAATGTCATGGAATTTTTTCCAGAATTCAGTTTCCAGCCCTCTGGTCCATGAGTCCCTGACACATCCTGACGGACAACAGGGAATAACTAAAAAACAACAACAAAACAAAACAAAACAGAACAATACAAAACAAAAAACCCAAAAGGCTCCTGACCAGGTTCTTAAAGTAACCATTAGGATACATGATCAACCTTAACAATTAAATTTAAAGAGTTAATTTTGATTGATATAGGGATTCCATCTTCAAAGTTAGGTAAAAAATAAAGATAGGTAGGAAGGACATGCAAGATGGTAATTTTTAAAATTATAACCTTAAAAGATCTGCAGTTTCAAGACATAGTCAAAGTTAGGCAAGGTTACAAAGCCTACGTCACCCTTAATCCTGTTTTCTTCCACGCTTCTCATTCCTGAATTTCTAAGAGTCTAAAAGATACATTGGCCTCATAAATTTGTCCTGTGATTTTCTTCTGGTTCTATAAGTCCACAAATCCCCCCCAAATTTCTCATCTCAGTAAAACCCAATACTATATCTGGGTACTAATCTCCAAATTTCAAATACAAGCTGTTTTCAAACATTTGATGATAGAGCCCGTTTTTGCTTTAGCCCAAAAATGAGGAAGCTGATTTTAAGGAAATAGTCATTAGGTAAATGATCAATAGCTCAAAAAATATGTACTCCAAATCATCTTTCCTCGGGATACCTCAAGATCATATAAATATCTCCAACCCTAAGTCATCGTGTGATTTGGCCAGTAACTAGCACTTTTTTTCTTTGGGCATATGTTTATATTCTTCCTAATGAAGGCTATGCCCCTCATTGGTGTGTACCGAAATGCTTTTCTGTGACAAGATATGAAGACCTAGCTCGGAGTGAGTTAAAGTGCCCATGTCCTCTTTGCTGGAACCTCCTCAGATCCCATCAGGTAGCAGTGTCCAGGGTTGGGAAGCCCTTCATCTCTAAAGAGAGGTCTGTGGGTGTTCTGTGCTCAGGTACAATATTGAACTTCTTGGTTGTTCCCACTCATACAACTTGTTTTTCTGCTTATGACCTTGGCCTAGAGACCATCTCATTTCTTCTCAGGCAAGGCCATGGCAACTTTCCTGACTCTGAAACAGCAAAATTTCTGGCCATTGCAACTTTCCAAGCCCAGGCATAACGAACAACTTTCCTGTCATGGCAGTGAGTCAGCGAATGATGATAATCCTGACCTCTAGCATAGACCTCCTACTCCTAACCCATAGCCCAGCTGCCTGCTCTCCAAATCTATCAGGCAACCATCTTCTGTCCTTTCTTACCTGGTCACTGACCTACACACTACCCAACCAGCCAGATCCCCAAGCCCCACACTAAATAAAAGCCTTGCTCACCTCATCATTGGGGCGTTACACATAGACTTGCTACACAGGCATGCGCACAGTAGGGGCAATAAACTTGAACGATAACAGACTCTTTCACTGCTGGTCATCGTTTGATTTTGCATTATGTAAGGTGTGGTAGAGACAGAGGTTTTGTTCTGTTTTTAATCTAACAAAGTCTTCATGGAGAGATCGGTGCTCTTATAAAGGAAGCTGCAGGAAGAACCCCAGTCCCTTTACAGTGTAAACTTACACTGAAAAAAAAGCCCATCCAATGATCAGATAGAGGATCCTAACAAGACACCGAACCTGCCAGCACCGTGGTTTGGACTTCTTGATGTCCAGTACTGGGAGAAATAAATTTCTGGTTTTTTGTAAGCCCCCCAGCTTATGGTATTCTGTTTTAGTAGCCTGAATAATTTAAAACAGGAGCTGGTACACTCAAAGAGTGATAAGACTCCTGGTCTCCTTACCCAGAATCCAGTGATTGCTAGCCTCCTACTTTCTATTATGCAAGTCTGGATTCCTAGGGAGTTCAGAAAGATTCAAGAAGCTTGAGTGCTTAAATGCCAATTCACATGAATATATTAATTCTGAGGTTCAACCGCCCTGGGTTATGTTGAGGGGAAGAGCAAATTTGCTTGAGATGTAATTAATAATCCCAAGTGGGAAAGCACAAAAAGGGGTGGCATTGATTCTGGTTTCCAAACATTAGAACAAATTTTGTATCCTGCTTCCTACATGAGCACTAGGTCCCCGCTGACCCTGATTTATCTATCCATGTCCCGCTGACTCTGAGTTACAGAGTTACACTTTTAAAGCCCGATAGCTGTGGGTGGGATATGCCTTTTGTGACCAGCCCTGGCATCATTTTTCATAAGATGATCTTTACTTTCATATTTAAATCCAGTTTTACTTAATTTCAATTTTTGCTGAAAACAGCCATATTGCACAGAGTGGAAATGGAGGTAGATGAACATTAATGGTGGCGGTTCACAGCTGTTCTTAAGTTAAATAATTACTGCTCACTCCCCTGGATCTCTGTTTGAAATACCTGCGATATTCAATTAGAAGCACAAAGCACTTCCCTTCATCAGTGTTATTAGGATCAGGCTCAGGTCAAAGAGCCCATGCCTGATCTGAGCCATGGAAACAAAACTGAGGTGTGTTGATGAAACAGAACCAGCCCGTGTTTGAGAGGAGTCTGGGAGCTCTGTTGTCTTTTCAAATTTATTACATTTTTTAAAAAGCATCTAAATTAATGCTGCATTAATTACTGGTGTGGATGCACCCTGCAACATATGTTGCCATTAATTGTTTCCATTATCACAAAATAAACATCTCTTTATACAAACAAATGATGCTTCATTTCAATATGTGGCTTGAAACACCCTCCTCCACAGCTGCTGCTACTTCTGTTTTGGTACTTTTTCTACCAAGTGCCACCTGTTACAATAGACATTTCATTTACTTTTATTTGAATAAAAGAGAACCCTTCAAAAACAACACTCCACAGCCTTAAAACATGATGGTCATCAGCATGATCACAAAACACAAAACTCCAGAAGCTCCCATGGACATTTGTGTTCTTTTCCATCAGAAGTTTTCAACACAAGGGTAAACTTGTCTCTGTCCCTCTCCTTTTAGATTTGCTTATCTACTCTAGATTTACTTGTTTGATTTTTAGGTCTAGACTGATCTTGTAGTCTAAGTGTCTCCACGTGGCAGGTGAAGACGCTAAGACCACTTGGTAGCGACTTGAGGCAGAACCAATGTCCTCTGACACAGTATGAGTTCTTCCTGTTGCAGAGTGTTTGACTTGTTAGAATGGGTAAGAGAAGCTGTCGTTTTACTGTTGACAAGCTGTGTGACCTTGAACCCAACGACTCAAGCATTTTGAGCCTCAATTTCCTTTACTCCACAAAGGGTGGATAAACTGGGGGTGGTGGTGTACCATTGTAATTTCAGTAGGCTGCAAGGCTGAAGCAGGATGACCGAGTTCAAACTCAGCCTCGCCAGTTTAATGACTTGTTGTTTTATAACAAATGAAAAGCTGGGGATCTATTGATAGTTCAGTGTGATCAATCCTCAGTACCACACACACACACACACACACACACACACACACACGCACGCACGCACACACACACACACACACACACACACACACACACGCGCAAAGGATGAGTAATTAGAATCGATGAGAATATTAAATGAGCGGATACAAGCTTATTGCTTAAAATAGTCTCTGGAATTTGACTAAGATATGAAGGGTTCTGAGGGTGGAGGGAGATGGAGAGGAAAAAAAAGGAAAATGATTAAGATTCAATATGGGTGTGCACCACTTCCCAATTTAAACGTAATTCTTATGTGTTTGCAAATACATACCAATAAACGTAATGATCATGTAGGAGAAAAGAAAGAAAAAAGAAATGACTGTGCTACTGAATTAGCCCTGTGCTCTGTCTTGAGCTTTGTGTGTACCGAGTTAGCAGCCTGCTAGTTCCCTCAGCGTCCAAATTTCCATGAGCTGTTGATAACCGTCCAGAAAATAAAATCTTTGAGAATGCTGACCACTGCAATGCATTCTCCTAAAGATATACAAAAACATTTTACATATCAAAGAGTATTTAATGCAGCTACTTAATAGGCATGTTTAAATTTTGTTTTATTATAATTTCACTGAACTTCCTTTTACTATCTCTCAAGACTTAACGGTCTCCACTGAAGGAGTTGGATGCTCAGTCGTGGGTGGGTCATCTTCTCACAAAAGATGAAACTGGACTTTCTACTTTCCTTCCATTCTTTTGTGATTCTGCCTCTTCCCGGCTCTTTTCGCACAGCATTTTAAATGGATTAATGGAAGCTGTTTATGTTTTCATTTGATTTTGCTACTACAAAGATAGGCAACATTGGGCAGGATATTGACTCTTTTGAGTCTGTGTTTCTGCAACATGCATGAAGGAACATCCATTTTCTAGGTAGTTGGTGAGTCTTAGGTGCCAACTATCATGAAGAGCCTCAAGCCATTTTGACTGTGAGGCATAATCTAGATTATAAATCCCACTAGCTGCACTTCAAACCTTGAGCTTGTTTGTATCTCAGCTGGTGTTTCCTTTGATATGAAATAATGAAGTCATCAGCAAGTCACTTTTGCTTATAAATTACTCTCCTTGAATTGTCCTAAAAATTTTCCTTCTCAAATGCCAAGTAGTATGTCTGGAGATTATGAAGCATGGTACATGTTTTCTCCTACCATTGTACTGTTTGATACTCAGAACATTTGATTGACATCTAAGAATTTATCTGTAACATACATTAGGGTTAGGGTATCACCCAGGATGCGTTTCTATTTTATCTCTATTCCAGACCCATTTACTTTCCGTGACAACCTCTGTCTTCTAGGATGTAGAAAGATTCTTATAAAAATACATTGACAAAATACTTTTAAAAGAAAAAATATGGAAAATATAGCTCACCAGCAGGAGTAAGCAGTGATATGAACTGACATGTTATGAACTTTTGAATGCAGGGTTATAGAGCCTTTATGTCTGAACAATAGAGTTTTGCATTGCTGGCCTAACAGTTTAGGTGGGTGATACATAAAATTGCAACTGCTTCTGCAAACTTGCAACCTGGGAGCTATTGTCATCTAGTGCCAACCTCCTTTAGGTATGGGATGCTTTCCTTCTCTCACTTTGTGGTGTAGCAGAAGGAAAAATATATTATTTTTTCTCTATCTTAGGTTCATGTGGTAGGGTCCTGCAGATTAGATTAACAGAAGACAGATTAGCATGAGAAAAGTGAACAGAAATTTATTAACAGGTGTGGTGTTTTGGATGTGGAGTGTCCCCCCCCCACCCCCACCCCGGAATCCCATGTACCTATGGATACAGTGTAGTATTGGGAAGTGGGGCTTGGCTCGACTGGAAGGGTGTGTGCTGATCTGCCCTTCCTCCCAGGTTTTCTCAGTTCCACTGTGCTACCAGGATGTCTGTCTGCCAGAGCACTGGCTCTGGCTCTGTTCAATTCCACCATTTTCCAGCTGCCCATCTATGAATGAACTGCGGCTTTCTGGAAATGTAAGCGCAAGTGAATCTTTTTTCCTGACATTGTGAATGTTGGGCATTGAGTCACAATGATGAAGAGTAACTAAGACAACAGGGCATCGCGCTTGTACGTGAGAGCACTTGGGGACGAGTAGTTGAAAGGCATGGTTAGCACTCGGGATCACATAGCATTTTTCACTAAAGGATGGTAAAGCTTTAGTGAGGTAGCAAAGCAAAGAAAGAAGATTTTGGATTTCTAGACAAAAAGAAATTTTGAGAAGGCTAAAAGTGCATGTGCGTGGAGAGAGACTAGTGGGAGACAAGAGCTAGCTGGCAAAGGTTGTATAAAGATGCCTCTGGTGCCATTTCTGGGCTAATAGGGATCTAGCATTTCCTCTGGTAATAAACTTCCCTACTTTCTACTAGACATAGAAAAACATCTTTGCAAATCTATTTCCCCTTTAGGTTAACAGGTAAGAGCAGAACTCTTTCCATACTGGCTTCTCAGTTGTTTTCAGTTGAGAATGATGCTTATGCCAATGTATCACACTGTGGGGTAGTAGGTTCTGATCTCTTCAATAGGGAAACCTTTTCTTCTTTCCTAAGTATCCCCCATCTATCCCTCCGGATTCTTATTGCAAAATTTGCTAGAATACAAGTATATGTAAAGGAGAGTCTGTTGACTAAGAAAGAACCTACTTCTAAGTCATTTTTGTATCTCTAGAATTTAGCACAGTGTTTGGTATAATAATCCCTTCATATGCATCAAATGAGTTATTTGAGTAATAAACTGTGCTTGCTGGATTAAACAATCAATAAATTTTAAGATTAATGTAGGGGGCTGGAGGAATGGCTCAGCGGTTAAAGCACTTGCTTAGCAAGTGCTGAGTCAAGTGCTAAGTACCAGAGTTTGATTCCCCAGCACCACATAAGCTGGGCGTGGTGGTGCATGCCTGTAATCCCAGCTCTCGGGAGGCTGAGACAGGAGGATTGCCATGAGTCCAAGGCCAGCCTGGACTCAAAAGTGAGTTCAGGACCAGCCTGGGCTACAGAGTGAGACTCTGTCTCAAAAAAAATTAATGTGGAATACTTTAATAATAAAGTTCTAGGTGATTTGATAAATGAGAAGCTACTATTTTCAGGTCCCAAGTAATAGTAAGATTTAACTGATGTTTGTGATAATGAAGACTAGAAGACTTCTTGAATATTGTCTAAGTAGCCTAAAATTTAACGCTGTACTGCTGTTTTCTCTACATTCTGAAAATTGTTAACATTTTAGAGGGATGTCTGAAAGGTATCTGTCATGCTCTGCCAGCATGATGTTCCCACACTGGCCTTGTCTCTCCCTAGCTAAACTTTGATCAACCTCCGTAACAACTAAATTTCCCGAAACACCCCCAGCTCTTCCAGAGATCTATTCATGTTTACATGCTGTCCTTCCTGCCTGCAGTTTCCTCTCCATAGGATCCCCAACTCATATTTCTTTTTAGAATTCCTGATCAGATTTCATTCCTTTGATGAAACCTTTCCTGCTCTTTCTCAGGCAAATTAATTATGCAGCCTGATGCAGTGTGGAAGAGTCTTCTTATCATGAAAGGGTAAATTCCGCAAGGTAATGTCGCCAGTCCCTAGGCCATGTCCGGCCCAGGCTACGTGCCCCACAGTGTTTATTGAGTCTGTTGGTAGTGAGTCACCCAGCATATTTGTACAGACTATTTTTTTAAATATAAAGAAAGAGAACAAACATTGATTTTCTTTTTAGCTTCAGGGTTAGTCATATTTTTAGTGTCTGTTATTTCAATAATGTAAAGAGAATGTCAAAACAATGAATAATCACATTGTGATGACCAAATTGTGGGGGAATAATATTGTTCCTGAGGGATTTGGAACTCAGGAACAAAACGGGTTGTGTGCTGGTGGGAAATTATCAAGCATTTGGTCTTTTTGCTTGCCTTCGTAATGCTAAAGATCCCAGGGAGGCATTTGAAATCCCATGCAGTGGGATATTTTTCAAAATTTAAAGCCACATAATCATTCTAGGATATCTTGTCAAAGTGCATGGTTCTGTCGGGGCTGGTGCCTGGGAGTTGGCATTACCAGCAAGATTCCGGGTGTTGTCTGTATTGTAGAAACAAGGTGCTCTCTTAAGGTAAAATTAATATTTTATAGATAAAGTGATTCTCTCAACTCTCAGTGGAAAGTTGCAATAATTTTAGTTCTGAATAGTCACTATGTCTAGATGTAGCAAGAAAACAAATTCAACCTTAAGGTTTTTGCTTTCTACCATTAATTTTTCCTTCCATAAGTCTGACTTTGTATGTGATTAAATATACATTGGTTCCTAGGATAAGCAGTAAATGAGTCTTCATAGTGGGAATAGGTAGAAAACTTAGCTGTTAGGGAATCAAATGAGAAGAAAGGAAAAGTAAACTATTAGCTAGCTGTATTACTATTCATCATAGAACTTTTAAGAATAACAGGATTATCAGTTAAGTGCTAGAAATCATCTTCTTTTGCACTAAATGTGTTAATTGACACTTCATTGCTAAATCAATCTTGTTATTCACTAATTAATAGCTGCAGTATTTTGCGATTTTTTTTTAGGGTGAAAGAAAAACTGGTTAACAATGAAAGCAGTCAAAACTAAAATGTCTAACTTTGTGAAAGAAACTTCTGTTTTATCATTTCTGTAGTATGAGTTGAGGAACCTGAAAAGGTGAAACACTGGAGGTGAGAGAATGTCACCTGTTCAGCCGCTCACCCTGGAGCAAAATGACTACAAAATGTATCTTGCTGTCTGGAAAATAACAATGAGGATCATACTAAGACCTGTAAAGACTTTTAGCTATCGTGGCTCAATGGCGTGACAAGAGGGTCAATGAGAAAACAAGGTTATAGAATTCATTGGCGTCTTAGTTCAAGAGTGATTTTTAAATATCTAGTTATGTAGAAAGGATTTAGGAATATGATTAAGTTAGAAAACTAAGAAATTCTCCTCAAACTATAAGCAACATTAGATGAGAAAAACATTTAAAAATAGAATATTTCAGAAATAAAGAAGGTATCGTTGTTGGAATTCACTTTGAGACCAAAATCTCTTGTTCCCATGTTGCTTTCCAAAACTACCTCTTGGTATTGCTATTGTCATGAAATACACAAAGATATTTCAATATGTATTAAAAATGTGTTATGGCTTATAAGGCACTACCCAAATTATAGCTGGAGGTTTTTAATACTAGCAGTGGCAAGAAAAAAAATCATAAATGAAAGTGAACGCAGTCTGAATTTCTGTTGAACCCATTTTTAAAGAATTGCAAGTGAAGTTTTAAGCATCCTTAAGACTATAATTATGCTTTCATTGCTTAATATATGGACTCAAATTCTGACTTAATTATTCTGCAACTAAATTTATATGTCATTTATGTAGTAAATCTTGGCAATTGCTCTCACAACTATCATTGGAAATGTAATTAACTTGGGCTAGATAAGTTTTTACAGTGAGGACTAAATGCAGCGTAATATCAAGCATTATTTAAAAGGCAAAGGCCAAATACATCATACTAAACTTTCTTGTTTGTTTGCAATTTCTTTTCCCAGAAGGCTAAATGCTGAGTTTGTTTTCTTATGCTAGTTCCACATTTTTGTTTGTTAATTGATTGGAAGTTTTTTTTTTCTTTTTAAGGAAGAGTCTACTTTTCAAATTGCATCTTTTACTAAGGATCGAGTTTATTTTCGAAAGAAATTCTCCAGTATGTGATAAGGCTGGATGATTGTTTTCAAAGCTCAGCTCCCTTTGTTTTATACTTTAACGATTGAATTGCTTTCTTTTGTAATCTGTAGCTAAAACAATCATAGAAGGAACATCTTACTAAATCTAAAAATGGCATATTTATGACTTGCTAAGAAGGGATGTTGCCTTCTCTTACTTTTATTGTGAAAGATATAAATGATGATTAAAGAAAAATAGATGAAGTAAAAAGAAAACTTCCCAGGCACTCTCTCTCTCTCTCTTTTAAGTAGATAGAGGATCTATTCCCAGGTAATCTTAGCCTGCTCATTCAGCCATCACAAATATCATTCACTACATAGGCGGTTTAACAATAGAATTTACTTCTTACAACGTGCGGGGCTTGAAGTTGAAGATCAAATGCCAAGGAAATCAATTTGTTCTGAGGCTTCTTCTCATGTCTAGTCGCGGCTGTCATTTCTCTGTGTCCTCATGTGATTTGTGCATATACTAAGAGAGCTCTGTTCCTCTGCTTCCTCCTGCTCCTTCCTCCTCTACCTCCTTCTTTGGGCACTGACTCCATCATATGGAAATCACTTTTATAGCATCCAAACCTCATTGTGCCCAAGACCGCATCTCCAACTTCCATCCACCTATGGACTTTGAAGCTACAGTCTCCAGGGCTGTAGTCTCAGTGCTTTGAGAGGCTGGGGCAGAAGAATCACAACTAAGTGACTTTGTCTCAGATAAACAAAACAGGGAGGTTGAGAGTGCTGGGGACATAGCTCAGAGTGCGGGCCCTGTTTTCAATCCCAGTACCTCTAAAAAACCAAAACCATAAAAGCAACAGCAGCAACAACAACAAAAAAACCCTCAAAAGCAAATAAACCACTTAAACTTTGAGAGGGAGGAGAACACAATTTAGAAGATAACTTTCCTCTCGTAAATTTGAGATTTTAAATCATGATCTCACATCAAGATTCTATAATCTTATATATGCACAGCATAAATTAACATTCCCGTTCCTATTAAACTAGTGAATGCTATTTATTCTCTTAAGGATGAAAAAATCACAAGATACATATTTAGATTTTAATAAGTAGCTCAATGTTTATTCTATCTGCTATGTAGACTTAGGATAATACTATCATAGATTCCTTTTTTGGAGACAGCATTTCTGTCTGTACTCTTAACTAGTCCTGACTTCATCATGTAGCCCAGACTGCCTAGAACTCATGGCAATCAACCTGCCTCAGCCTCCTGAGTGCTGGATTGCAGAAGCTCACCACCAGGCCCAGCTATTATGTGGTGCTGGGGATCAAATCTGGAGCCTCATGCTTGCTAGGAAAGCACTTCAGTTACTGAGCTCTGCCTTTGCCTCACACCATAAATTTTTAAAATCATCTCACATTCACTATTATTATTAAACCAAATAAAAATGAAAACAGTAATACTTCAAGTAAGAAGATAGACACACAGATAAGGCATCTCCATGGTTCAGGTATATAACTATTTCTTACAATATATAGAATTTCAACAAAGGAAAAAATACCAATGACACACAAAAGGAAGAACAAAATGATACTTAGCCATCGCCACAGATGAACTGAAGTAGCTAAATCATAAAGTCCAATAATACTAAGTGTTGACAGATAAACAGAACAAAAAAGTTCCCATGCATGCCAGTGTGAGTGCAAATTGGTCCCAAGAATTTTGTGTAACTTTTTATGTATGTAACTTGAAAATAGTTATGCTTATATCCTGTGATCCTGAATTTCCACATTTTACACTATTTCTATAGAAATGCATATCTTTGATCACAAAAAGTTGGATCTTGGTTACTTTTAACAGCATTCATCACATTAGCTAAACATAGAAAGAAACCTCAAAAAATTCAAATATTCATCTAGAGTAAAATAGATAAATAGATACTTCCAAGTAGTGGGAGATTATCTAGGCATGACTAGAATACCTCTACAAAACCCTGTTACAAATAACCTAGGTTATGTTTTCAAATACAATTTTAGGTGAAAGAAACCACACTCTTCTTTATTCCATATACATAAGGTTTAAAATAGTCAAAGTCCACATTTAAGTATCAAAATCACAAGAATAGTTACCTTCGGTTCAGTAGGAAACGTAGAATATGAGAGGGCTCGTAGACATCTTGTGGTTTGTGGTCAATATTTAACAAAAAGCCTAAAGGGGAAGGATGGAGAAGTAAGTAGCAAAAAGCAGCAGCAAATAATTAAATTGATATGGTACTTCGCAATTTACATGTTGGTACTGCGGATATTAGGTAATTGGATGCGCCACACAGTGTTTGGTTGACCAGCATGGGCTAAGGGAAATGACACACAAGGCAACTCTGAGTCCAATCTTTAAGATGTTTTCTCATCTTATTCATTCAACAATATTTGGTCAGTTCTAGGAGCTAGCCTTTGTACTGAATTTCAGGGGACGAAAGATGAGAAAAGTCAGCGCTAGCTCCCGTCCTGGGAAAAAGGAAAATCTAAAAGAGAAAGAAGGAAAAACAAATATACTCTGCCATAAATTAAAGGCTCTGTAAGAAATGCCAGATCTTCCCCTCTTCTATCAATATAATTTTTGATAAGTAATTTTAGTTTTTAACGTTTTTTTCCCAGTTTTATAAGTGTATGTATACAATATACAGTGGTTATATTAAGGTTGAGAATTTTGTGCATATGCTTACAAGTGGCCAGCAAATACAAAAAAAAATGTTCAACATCCTTAATCATTAGAGAAATGCCAATCAATCAAAACATCATTAAGACACCATCTTGCCTCAGTGAGAATGGTGTATACCAAGAACTCCAACGGCAATAGATGATGGCAAGCTTGTGGACAAAAGGTTACCCTTTTGCATTGCTGGTGGCACTGTAGATTGGTACAACTACTTATGGAAAGTAGTATGGAGATTCCTCAAAAGAGGCTAAAAATAGATATTCCATTCAACTCAGTGATATCTCTGTTGGGTATCTTTTCAAATGAGTTAAAAGCAACATATAACAGAGATATATGTACATACATGTTTGTATTAGCATAATTAACAACTCTGAATTATGGGAGATACCAAAATACCCATCAATAGACCAATGGATATAAAAACGTGGTATTTATACACAATGGGATACTGTTCTTCTGTAAAGATAGATAAGTTCAAGGCATTTGTAGATAAATGGATGAACTTGAGGCCGCCATACTTAGTGAAGTGAGTCAGATGCAGAAGGTTAAATCTAGCATGGTTTCTCTATTACGAGAAACCCAAAACACAGACAATTTCAAGAAAAAAATGGATGAGATATTGGGAGTAGGGAGGAGGGCACAGGGGATGGGAGGATCAAAAATGGGAGAAGGGATTGTATTGATATATTATTTAAAGTCTCTGATATATGCACACCTCATCTAATGCCAGGATGTCCCAAATGTTTGTATATTTGTCCCATATGTGGTAACTTGGGGACACTCTGAATTTAGTGCTTGCACATTTTTTCTCATAGTATTAATTTTATTTCAAATAATATGAAAAAGTAATTCTGAGCATACACATTATTAGGTATGATGTGTATCGTGTCTCTCTTCCTGTGTTACTCTTTGTCTTCTAAGTGCATGAGGCAGGGGCTTTGCTCTGTCATGGCAGAAGCTCCTATGAGGGTGTGGTACCTTTGTCAGAGGTCAAAACTAATGGTCACCGATCTTGTACTGAAACCTCCACAGTCATGAGTAGAAATAAATCTCTTCTGTTTATAAGTTAATAGTCTGAGGAATTTCATTATACTGATAAGTATTAAGGTTATTTAAACTTTTATTGCAATTGGATGCACATCTTGAGGATTGGAACTTTCCTTAGATAAGTTGTTCAATTTTTATCAAAGTGAGAATATGACATATTTCTTCAGAAACCAATGTCTAAAGAGCTAGCAATGTCTAAAGAGCTAGCTGCCAACCTCTGCTATTTCTTTAGACAGATTGAAAGTTTCTTTTCCCTGTGTAATTGTATCTCTAAAAAATTACCTTTTGTGAGTTTCATATTGCTAAGAACTGCCCCATACAACTTGAGTTTATAAATACATCTCTGAAACAGATGATAAAGAAAATGGTCCTCTTAGATATTAAGGTGATATTTCCGAGACATTTAGGAGTACTCACAAAATAAAATAAATATAATAAAGTTAAAATTGTTTTTTGGTGTTAACACGTCAAAATTATAGCTTGTCAAAAAGATGCCATACTCTTTTTTTTTTTTTTGCATAGTATGTTTTTATTTTTGTGGCTGTTGTAGGTCTCCAGTAATGTCACTGCAAACTGCTTTAAAAGGGACCAAGTGAGGGATTTCTTTGTAGACCCACTTTATAAGTGACCTTTTATTTTTATTTTTGTTTCCCTGGAAACAGAATTGCATTTCTGATTAGCTACATAAAAAAATTGAAAACAAACAAACAAACTAGCATTCTTAATAATATGCTGTTTTAATTGAGTCTGTATTTTTCTTGCTGTAATTAGAGAAGTATTGGCTTTGAAAAATATAGGGAATGATTTAGAAAATTAAGCAGAGATAGGGCGGGGGGGGAGTAGTAGAGTAAACAAAATGTGACGTATTTATACAGTGAAATATTACTCGGCAAGAAAAAGAAACAAATTATTATTACATGCTCCAGTACCTATGAATTTCAAATGTTTTGGCAGTAAAACCAAAGTGAAAGACAGGTACCATGTGATTTAATTTATATGAAACAGCTAGAAAAAGCAAACCTGCAGAGACAGTGAGCATATTAGTAATTTCCTATAACCGAGGTAAGGAATGGGAATTGACTAAAAATAAATACAAGGGTTTTTTTTTTGGAATTATGGAAAGATTTTAATGCTGCGTTTTACTGATGGTGGCACCACTGTGTAAAATCAGTAAACTATTTATTGAGTAAACTTCATAGTATACAAATTTACTAGACCCTACTGAAGTTTCTATAAAAAGAAGAAAAAATTATTTTTCGATTGCAATCCAAAAATACCTTTTAATGGGTTCTGAGGGAAGAGCATTGAGATTTGATGGGAGCAGAGCTTTGATGAATTGAATTGAAAACACACTGATTTGTGAGCACACCGTGTGTTTATTTAGCAGAACACAACCAACGTGCCAATTTATTCACCAGTAAATACCAATTTATCTAAATTCTAACAGTAGAAAGAAATAGAAGAAATTCACTTTGAATGTTATCTTTGCAAATCCATTCTTAGGAGAGATATCATTGGACGACCATGGCTTCCCCATACTAGGGTATTTGGAGGACATGTGGGGTTGGACCAAAATGTTTGACAAAGGAGGGAGCCTTGTTGATTCTGACTTTCTGGTTCGGAGAACTAACTTAGGTCAATGAGATGTGCTTGCGGGCACATAGTCTAAAGTCTTAAGAAATTTCCTCAACATAAAAATAATATCTTTTATTAGGAATTTTGGGATTAATACCTTGGAATTATCTTTGTGGTAACATCTGGTTTTACATTTTCCTGGAACAAAAGTTTTAGAATTCTAAAGTTCTATGTGACTTTTCCTTAAACTAGTTTGGTCAATCTTCAAATCAATCCCACTTGCTTCTGTGTTTAAAGTACTTTTAAATCTTCTAATATTTCTTCTGTCGTGAATTTTCCTTCTTATTGTTGTATTCTCCAATGCAACAGTTTCAGAAATTATATATATATGTATATATGTATATGTCTGAATAATATGCAGAATATTAGACCTATGAAAGTTATACTTATTAAATAATACATATTATACCTCCATATACTCCTATACTATAGAAACCCTATAATTGAGCTTTGTTTTATAGGTGACTAAAATATGCAAATCCTTTTTGTTTATCTAAATTTACATTTTAAAGAATAGAGATGTCAATTTCATCTGAAGAAAGATTTCTTTAATTTTGAAGCAAGAAAATTTCCCTCCTAGCGACCACTTTGATTAATTCATTTCTTACTTTCACTCCCTGCAGATTGCTGACCAGGTTTCCTGTACATAAATAAACTATGTGTTAAGGTCTCTTTGTTATAAGAAGTAAAATTGATTACTTTATTATTACCCTGCTTCGCTGGTTTAAAATATTATAGCCTACTGGGTTGCTGTCATCTTATTAATTATGAATTAATTTAATTTGTGGAAGTTGAAAGCATTAGCTGATTTTCTTTAATTAATTGTTTTTAGTTGTACTACTAGAAAAGTCTTTTATAATGGTGATGTGGGCTAACAACAGACCCTTTCATTTTTGGAGACCAGGTCCTGAATTCTATAAGCACCACAAATATTGTGAATTGTTTCTTGTTTTAACCGCCCCTCCCCTCTCCTGGTGCTAACTCAAGCAGTCGACATGTCAGAGTAAAGTGTGAAGGCGTTTCCTGAGATCTGCCCTTGGTAGAGTTACAGGAAATGCTCTGTGCCTTTGGTAGACCCTGAGCTCAGCTTTTAAGCCATCATCGGAATGTCCACAGAGTATTCGAAATCGTATCTTGGCTCCATCTGGCCAGTGCGTACAACTTCTGTGATCTTGGACAAATTACTTCAACACCTAGGCTGTGATTTGCTCATTTTTAAGCTGGGGAAAGTAAGTATTTTATAAGTATCTGGAAGGGTTAATTTCTTAGTTCGTTTGCGCTGCTAATACAAAATACCCGAGAGAATTTATTTTATAAATAGACCCCCCCCCCCCCCCCCCCCCCCCCACACACACACACTTCTCAAGGCTGAGAAGTCCAAGATCAAGGGGCTGGTAGGTAAAGTTCAATTGTCTCTCCTTCCAAGATGGTATCTCGAGTGCTGGGTCCTCAGGAGAAGATAGATGCCAATATATAAAGGTGGGTCTCTGATGGAAGGGATAGAAAACGGGCCTAATTAGTTCCTTTTGGATCTTTTCTAAGTTTGTTAACCACAAAAGGAAACCTCATAGCCTCACCACAACTACCTTATAATGGGCCTCACCTCTTAATACTATCAAAATTGGCAGTTAAATTTCAATGTATGAGGTTTTGGAGACTGTATTCAGACCGCAGCATTTGGTGATAGGATTGGATGAAGTCACAAGTGCGAAGTATGTGAAATAGTGCTTGACTCACAGGAGATGCTCAGGGGGGTTTGGTTGTACAACCGTTATTACCTTTTTATGCGTATTAATTGACCTTCTTAGAACGCTTTTGTTTATTTTCAATTTTTCCCCTTTTCTGTTTCATTGTCCCATAATCTGGGATTCTTAAATATTCTTCTATGTGAACACAAAGGCACTAAAGATGAAACAATTTAAATTTAAATGTGTAAAGCATTTTATTTTTGTTTCATTTAAACGGACTCACGTTTTTACTTTTTCTACATTTTTCCCTGCCCTTATTATTTTTAGTAGAATATGTTTACAGTTAATAACAATTACAATCGTCTTAGGGAGTTGGGACAGATACCTATTGCATCTTATTCATTTTTGCTTCTCTTCCCCATCTCCTCCCATTCCTGGGTTCATTTTCCATCTCCACAAAGGCTACCTCCGTATTCCTGCTGCCTGTCTTGTGAAAGGTATTTTCTTTCTACTTCATTGACTATTTCTGTTTCTACATTCTTGAATGACTGAGGTTCTATGACAACACACCTGATTGGTAAAATTTTAATTAATGCACAATTTTTGAAATACTTTTACAAATGTCATTAGTGCTTTTTTAGGCTTTAAATGTGTCTTGCTTCATTGCATGATTGAAAAAGACCTTGTTGACTCTAAAGAAGCAGAATTCATATATTTAGCCAATAATCCTAGAACATCTTTGACATATCATCTTTTATTTTAGTTATGACTGTATAGTTTGAAATCAACTCCTGGATTTAAAAAAAAAGGGTCATTGACAATCTTGATAGCTCAAAGACCAGCTAGAATATGATTAAGAGGACAAAAAATAGCCAAAGTGAAAAAGTATAGAGAATTCTTTAGAATTCACAGTGGAAAAGAGAAGAAAAATGTTGGGTGATATTGCTCATTAATATTTCACCTGGGCTTCGTCACACTGTCCTGTTCCTGTCCAGGCTGCCGCAGAACCGCTTCCCACATAGTGAGCTCTCAGTATCTCTGCAAGTTTGTCACTTCCGCTCTCTTTACAAGCTCCTACTTTCTATCATCTAGGATTCACTTCTCTGTCTGCGCTTAGCTTAGTCTTATAATTATATATGTCGATCTCTCCCATCAAAACATCAACATCTTTAGGGCTACAGTGCCTGACATCTGTAAGATCAGAATCTCAGGCAGAAGAGAACACAGCTCTATTCCTCTAGCGGAATCCATTTCTAAGTTCTTGAATACAATCCCTAATTACGTTGTTACTTTCTATTTTACCTTAATTATCCCGTTTTCCCCATGATCAAAGTTAATCCACAAAACACACAGTGTGATATCCTCAGAACATACGTGTGCATGAACTCAAGTATGTTTATAGATTTTTAGCTAGAATTATTTTTGCAGAAGTGTAAGTACACTAGAGTATGATTAAGCACGGGAAGAGCAGCATTTTAAATGTCATTTCTGAGTGTGAGTGTTGAGGTATGTATCTGTACTCTCGCCTGACTTAGCTGGGGGCAGGATACTGATGTTTCAGTGGGTTTTGGTGGATGAATTTTTGAAGGATAGGCCCATGCTGAGACAAGGCTGCTCTTTTCCCTTTAGTTAGTTATAGAAGAAGAGCTAAGTTTTAATTGCTTTAATTACTGCCTCGGGTTTCTTTGAAATTCCCTTGTTCCTCTGTGCAGCCATGATAACATCACAGCCTCTCTGTGAGTCGGTTCCAGGAGCAGTGGGGGACATTGACTTGATTCACATGAAATAGCCTTTGATTTCTTCTTATGTAAAAGCTCCTTATCGTAGTTACCACCTTGGCTTTCCCAGTCGCTCTGAACTAATTTTTCATTCCTATTAGCTGAGTGATGTTTTATTTAAATGAAACATCAGAAGAACTCTTTTTGTTTTGGGGTAAGGAGAAAAAAATTATGCATAAAATCAACTCAAAATGGGCGTTCAGTGACTCTTGAGATGGCTCACTGAGTGGATGATCCTCGGTTGAACTCTGTGTGAGAAATGGACAAGAGGATAATAGATGAAAGTTGAAAAAAATTCAGTAATAGTGTGGTGACAATGAAATTTTCTGGCTTTGGGAACTTGTACTTTGTACTTTGGTTATATAAGACATTAACATTTGGTGAAATCTGGGTGAATCTTTGTTCTATTTCTATAAGTCTTCTATAAATCTGATTTTTTGGTAAGCAGCTTTCACAGCAGCGATATCTGAATTCATCTTATTCTGTAATATTGTTTCTACAAAGCTAAATCTTAGCCTACTTTGGTTGAGTGAGGTAGTATTTTTGGTCATTCAGGAAATCTATTAGGGATGGTAGAATTTGGAGAAAAGCTCTTTGAGTTGTTGAACATAGTAACTTTGAGCAAGTACTTGAACATAATGGGAGAATTTGCCTGAGTAGTAATTTTGGTCAATTTTGGCACGCTGTATTGTGAAAAAACAGTTCAGTTTTCCTCTTTAAACTTAATTAGCTCATTAGAACCAACAGGTAGAAGACATAGAAAATGTGTTCAGTTTATTATGTGGAAAAAATTCTGACAATTAGACTTATGCAAAAGTAAAATGGACACTAATACATGGTTGTCATTACTACTGGGACTTAAACCAGAGAACAGGTAATCTTGGAATTTAATATTGCTAAAGGAGATCCTGAATTGGGTAGGAAGCAATAAACATACAAGATCTCAAGTCGTTGCCAACTTTGATAGTGTATAATTTTGTTTTATGCTAAATGAATGGTACTCTCAATTATTTAACTTATTGTATTAACATTACTGCTAGCATTAATATTCCCTCTGTGTGTGTATGGGCTTATGAGTATTTGTGTGTGTGTGTGTGTGTGTGTGTGTGTGTGTGTGTCCCCTAAAGTACAAGGTGTTAAAGTGTTTGAAGCATTTGCCCTAAAATGATGATTTTTATGGATTATAAATGTGGATAATATTAGATGCCACACAGTACCTATTAAATGTGATTTATTTGTCTGTAGAACAGTAGCCTAAGACTGCTCCAAATATATCTACAGGGCACAGGTTTGAAATTAATGTGCCAGAGTACTTTATTGTAGGGGGCATGCTGGCTATGTTTGCTGATGTTTGGTGCCGCCAAAGGTTTTTTCCCGTGATGGATGGATGTGTTTCCTTCTTGATCAATGCATGTAACATCTCTTCTAGGTCAACAGAGAGAGGAAACAGTGGGGAGTCCTGCCGACAGCTGGAGAGGACTTTGCATTGGTAAGAGAGCTACAAGAAAGTGTGTTTATCTGAATCCTTGGCACATTCCCTTCTTTTAACTTCAAGTTGCCCATGTTGGATTAAAAAGGATCAGTCTTCTTTCTGTACTCATTAGATAGGCTTAAATGAATTAGGAATCATGGGAATTGTGCTTAGACTGGATTTTGAGTTTTCATGAAAGAAAAACAGTTGTTTTATTAAACATTAAAATCATGGTGGGTTAATGCTTCAAAATAGCTTCATTGAATAGGTTACCATTTTTCCTCAGCACCTTAAATAACATTCAAGGATATAATTCGGCGTTGTTACTAGTCAGTCTCATCTCCATCTTTAGAATTAAGGAAAAGGAACTTCTAGTCCAGACAAAGACACAGATGCTATCTTAGCGAGCCCTCAGATTGCAAGTGGACCACGAAAGGACAGCCTGAGAGAAGAGGTTCAATTCTCCAAAGCCTTGGGGGCTTCAAATACTCAATTTAAGATAAGTTGGAAATATATTGATGTAGCTTAAAAAAAAGAAGCTTCTATAGGATAAATTCTCGCTAACTAATTCAGCAATGCTAAAGTTGATAAAGAAGTCTATTCACAGAAACAACCGGCTGCTCTTGAAACAAAATAGGCTTTGAAATGAGGCAGACCTTGTTGGAATTCAGATTTTGTAAACCTGGGAAAATGGATTATTTTATCTGAATTTATACTTTTTTATTTCAAAGAGATTTAAGAGACTTAAAAGCGATGCTCAGGAGAAATTGCCACATTGTCTGGTATTAGATAGACAATCATTAATTTTTTTTATTAAAAATTAATTGTATCTGCTAGATGGTCAGTTCCATGAGGGCAAGAGATGTGTATGTGACAAGTGTTCTGTTTCTGGAACAGTGATGTCTATGTAATAATTGACCACTAAATATTTATGGAGCTAGTTACTTCAGTACTTTTAGTTCCTATTTTTTTCTAGATTTTTAACTGAAGTGGTGTTTTGGGAGGGGATAACATCACTGAGGGTTGGTATAGAAGAAGCCGGGTGTAATCCTGCAATGCTTTGGTTTTCATTGCTTGACTTTTTTCTGTTAATTCAAGATCACGTCTTCCAAGAAGAGAAGTCTTATCAAGTGAAAAAATGAAAATAAATTCTTCCTTTTAGAACTAGAAAGAGTCAGCCTCTTCTGAATTTAAAGCAAAACTCGGGAGATTTTTCTAGAAAAAAATGATAGTAGTATCAGGAAGAACAATGCAAGACACACCTGGAAAAATCACATCATTCTGGTGTCTTAAGTGTGATAACATTGATGTCCTCAATGAGCCTTTACAGATTGATGGAGAATCAAATATTTCTGACCTATTGTCTTTAAACATCACATGAAGGTAGCTGTTTCTAACACGACTCATGTTCTTACTCCTTTAAGGTTTGGAAATTGCCTTTATCTTTCATATTAATCAAAGAAAAGAAGAGACTAGCCTTTCCAGGTGACTCTTAGCCTCTTCTTAGAAGCCTCTCAACCTCCCATGATTAGCAGCTGGTGTGTTCTGTAAACAAGCTCTAGAACTTGAGCTCTAGAAGGTCACATGACACAGATCCATTAGTTTAGGAAAAAGGCTCATTATTTTTGAAATTTTTGCCATGGGGTCTCTGAAGTAAAACTTCCAGGGTGAGAATTTTTAATTTGAAAAAAAAATGCATTAACCTCTCTTTGGGAGGGGGTTCCTTTCCATTTTCTTCCACTTCTTTACTTTTTTCTTCAAAACACAGCTCAGGTTCCTGAGTGACTTCAGATATTTTACTTCTTTGTGTGATAAAACTTTGATTTTTTAAATTTCACATTAATTGGAACGAATGATTATGTATCAGTGTCCCCAAATCCTTCTCCAAGCATTCACCCAACGCATCTGACTGGGCTTTAATGTTAATGGTCGTACAAAACTATGGATAGACTGTAACAGTTAAAAGTGATGTCTCTGCAACCCTGGCTGGCTTTTCACTTGCAAGATGGAATACAGTGAACTCCTTCCAGTGGTGAATGTTTTGGAGACAAGGAACAGTGCCCTATTGTCTGGGGTCAACTCTAAGAAGTAATAGAGTAACAACCCTACTACTAAAAATATTAATCATATGGTCCATAGGTCTGAAGAGATTTAATTATCAGTGCAGCTACTTGGAAAAATCACACTTTATATAAAATTCTAATGAAACTAAACAGGGACTGTTGCAGTGGTTGAATTCACCGAAGTTATGCTGTATATCTGAAATCATGGGCTTTGAAGTCAGAAAAGTCTTGGTTTTAATTCCTGACTATGTGGTTATGTGATGTCTACAGTTTTGGTACACTCTCCTAAAAGCAAAAATTATTGTGTCAACACCCCAGCACCAACGCCAAAGTGAGAACAGAAATATCCATAAATGCACCAAGTGTCGTGTCTGTTTCTTTGCCTTTTTCTTAGCCATAATTTGACAGGCAAGGTCAATTTTTGAAACCTCAGTCACCGGTTCTCTATAGATATCTCGGAAAATTACTTGGCCACGACTTTAGTTAGCATTTTTTTTGTATGGAGGGAGTGGAAGTGAAAGACTGAAGTGAGTATCTTATGAGCTTACTGGACATTCTTGTCATAGGTACATGCAAGTGTCTTCTTATTTATTTATTTATTTATTCATTTATTCATTTAAGCTTATTCCCATTACTCAGGCCTGTGATTCAGTCTTTTCATATGCGTTTGACGTGTACTATTTATCCTGCATGTGTTCTTGTGACCATGGATGTGGTTGGTATTTAGTTCTAACTTACTTAAATTATCCTGTGGTATAGATTTCATTTTTATCTTTTCCACTAGTCCTATAATAGAAAAGACATGTCTCTGTGGTGTGGGTAGAAGTATACCGATTATTTTATTGCATGCGTGTGTACTTTACTGTTTCCCCAGTTATGGACAACTGGATTGCCTACAACACTTTCAATGTACTGGCAAAAGTTTAGAAAACTGGATGTTTCTAGACACCAGGGCTATAGAACTCTTATGTGTTGCTGATGGGAGTGTAGAGAGTACCACTCACTCTGGGAAATTGCACGTGTGTGTGTGTGTGTGTGTGCGTGTGCACATGGGAACATGTGTGCAGGTAGGAATGTGTGTGCATCAGCAGAGATATAGACATAGACAATAGGAATATGGAGATGAACGTATGCACACAAAGATGTGCATCCTCTGACCAGGAAGTGGTGGAACTGTACGCTCATAGCTTCCCAGCTCTATGGAGAGACAAGGTAGGAGTGGGCATAAAGGAAGGCTGTCAGTTCACCGTTCTGCTAAAGTCTTGTAGGGGTCTAACAGAAAACTCACCAGCCCTTCTCTATTCCTTCAAGTGAGGGTGGGCAGCATTTCCTAATCGTTCTTGGATGGTGGACCTTTCTGGAAACTTAGAAAAGCTTGTGGAATCTTTCTCAATATATCTTTTTAAAATGCATCGCATAAAGTGCATGCGATTACTAAGGAAATCAATCACATTGAAATTATTTTGAAATGGTAAAACAGCATTATACCTACTGATTGATTTCTATTCATGCATTAAATAATGCTTAGTGGAATCTCTAGTAATTAATTTCTTGAATTTTGAAGGCTTGACAAGTATAGTGTCTATTTCAAGATAACTTTATCAGCTGTAATGTAATAAGAAAATAGGATAAGAAAATATCTGTTATTGAATTGGAGATAGAGTCACAGGTACTGATGATACCATTGTGGGTTTCCACTTCC
Organism: Ctenodactylus gundi; assembly: GCA_004027205.1. Classification (NCBI taxonomy): domain Eukaryota; kingdom Metazoa; phylum Chordata; class Mammalia; order Rodentia; family Ctenodactylidae; genus Ctenodactylus; species Ctenodactylus gundi. The sequence goes on along the minus strand of PVKB01000275.1, from coordinate 334,510 downwards.
ATAACAAAAGGAAATGCTCTGAGTTCCTGGCCAATAATCCCAGTAGTAGTAATTTGAAGTTTGGCCACCTGGGATGCTCTTGGTAACACCTGTTCGTTGTCAATCCACTGAGTGTGTCCTCAAATTAGGAATTTATACTTAAACTTTGAAAAAAAAAAGAATGGTCCTTGAAAGCTCTGGTAACGTGCGGTATGTTAAACTCTAATCTTGAAATTTGTAAGTAAAGAAGCACAGGACCTACTGTGACTAGCTACTAACTCTGTTTCACCAATGAACCATCCCAATGGGTGTTGGCATTCTGCTGTTCCTGTGTGGGCTGAGCTTGGCTGCCGGTGTTTGAGCCGGTGTTTGATGTAATCAATGACTGTTCCTCCAGAGTGTATGACAAAGTCATTTTTCATTGCTGGGACTCAATACCTAAGATCCACCACTAAACAGGGCAAAGACTTATTTTGTCTCGCAGGTTGAAGATGTCTCAGTCTTCTCATGGGTGGCTGGTGATGGTGGGAAGGCACGGTGGAGGGCGTAGCGGGACAAAAGATGTTTACAACAAGGAAAGACAGGAAGACAAGCGAAGGGATGACAGAGCTAGGAAGGACGGTACAATGCCCTTCTCATCCAAGTCCCCACTGACCTGCTCATCTTAACTAGGACTCGCATCTTAACTGCATTTGAAATCAATGGATGAATGAATTTAGTCCTGTTAACCCACATTGTCCAAATACCTTCCAAACACATGAGGTTTGGGGAGACATTCTGGATCCAAACCATGACAGTGCGTGGAGGGGCTGCAGATTTAGTGAAAAGGAAAAAAGAGAAATGATTACTGGGTTGCCATACAACTGCTACGCTTCTGTCCACCCTCACTCAGCATCAGACCACAGCATAGACCCTCCTGTTTTTGTAGACATCCTCCTGAACTCAAGAGCATTCGGATTCCCCAAGAGTTTTTGGTGCTTTTCTCCGTCCATTCTTAAAAGCTATCCTTCCATCTTGCTTTAGTAGCTCTTCCAAATTGTTGTTTTGAGGGGAATCAGCCAACAAATTTGTCATCCTGACAGAAACACATTAGTTTCACTACCTAAAAAATAGCAATTTCTTACCACCTTTATAGGATTTTCTTGAGAATGGAATGAGAGAGTGTAACACACTCAACAAGTCCACACAGTAGGTACACAATGTTCTCTGCATTTTCAGAATTTATTAACATGTATATATCAATGTCCAAGAAAGAAATACACATGATAGAGGTCATTCCCACCCAGGTAATAGCTCTCATACTTGGCTACATATTGAATTCACCCAAGGAGCTTGCAAAGGTCTACACTTTAGTGTAGTTAGGTCCTAATATGGAAAAAAAAGAACTGAGTATTTGCATTTTAAAAATGTTCTCAGGTGCTTCAATGCGCCATAGAATTACATGTCTATGAATGAGTTCCCTGACTTGAAATATTTTTCTCTTTCCTTTATACACCAGTAACTCTGAGTGATCATTGAGAAGGAAGAGATTTCTAGGTGAAGTATTCAATTTCCGCAAAAAGTCATCAAACTTAATATTTCATGACCATCCGCTCATATAGAAGAACAATAAGCCCAGTATTAAGAAGTATTCGGGAGCAGGATGGATTTGATAGAGAAGAACATATGAAAATTCTGAACAGCACTTAATCTTTTCAGTAGTCAGAGGGCATAGTAACAATGAGTGTGAAATTCCTAAAGTTAGCGAGCTGAGCTCTCTGGAAAAGGACTTGCTAACTTTACAGAAAAAAACCACATTAATCATTCTTAATTTCATTCATTATTATAAAGTTTATTGGGGAAATTTGACACTGCGAAAACTTGTGGTTCTGTCTTATCTGACTCACCAGTAATTTTACTGGCTCTGTATAGTTTGAAAACAACAAGATTTGGAGATGTTATCCAGAGTTACCACGAGCTCTCGTGTCTTGACTTCGTCTGCCAACGCAGAGATATATTTATATGTTCTTTCCGTGGAGTGAGGTGTGGGAGGGGGAGGGGGAAAGACTTGGCACAAAGGACAGTTTCCCAGGAACAGAGAGAGAGTGCAGATGGTCCTGCTGGTGGGGGTGAGGAGCTGTAAACTCTGGACGAGATTATTGCTGAAGACAGATGACGAACTTCTCCTAGAAAAAGTTGGAGAGAGAGAGCTGATGGGAGTTTAGGTAGCTCCATTGAATGGAAAGGGGGACAAAGATGAAATCAGAGGACCGCTCACATCCCGCTTCTTCAGGCAACATTTACAAAGCCTTAAACGTTCGTAGGCAATGCAATGGGATCTTGCAATGTGGAAATATAGTAATGAAATTCTGTGTAGGTTTTTTTCCGCTTAAAAGTGCCTGTGACACAGCAGCTAAAAGCAGGTTGCTAGCATTAGAATGCAGAAACCGAGAGAAACACATGGTTGGTAAATATTGTCTTTATGGTTTCCCTGAAGAAAAAGTCTACAGGAAGTAAACACAGGTGTACTATCCTTCACTTCTTAACAGCATCCATATTAAAACCCATCCGTCACCCATCCACCGGTGTCTCTAAATCAGCGCGCAGTTTGCGACAGACTTTTTTCTCTTCCTCACTCTCAATAAATTTCTCTCTCTCTCTCTCTGTCCTGATCTTGCTGGATTCTACTCTGCTAAGTGACAGTTAATTTGACAAATGACTCCTTGCTAATAGATTGAATGTTAATGCATTCATTAAAAAATAATAACAAGCACTTATTGAGTGCTTTCTATGTGGCAGGAAGCATATTAGAAGTGTTCACATATGTTATCTCCGACCAAGTTAACATTTTCATTTTGAAAGGAATGTAATAAGTGAACCTAAGAAAATGGTCAAAATGACAGAAATCTGGGCTCCTGGTGGGGGAGAGGAAGAATATTTATCGACTGGAAAACATGACAGAGCTTCTTAAATCATATTTGTGCGCTGTTGTCTATCTCATCAGTGGCAAGATATTTATTAGAAAGCATATAAAAAAACAGAGAATCTCATCTTTTACGATCTACAACCTTTAACCATCACTTAAAAACTCACCAAATTTTAGTTTTCTTTCTACAATAAAAGAATATAACCAGTAGTACCTGTATGGATCAATATGGACATGAGATCTGATTTTCTATTTAAAAAAATTATCCATATATACCTTCATGTGTATCTTAGCTATGCATGTATTTGTAATTATAGAGACATTGAGGCTTGAGATTTTGTTTTCTGAGGATCAAACTCTGGAAATCAGGGCCTTCAGTATGTTAGGCAAATGCTCTACCACTAAGTTAAAGCCCCTTTTTTTTGTTGGAAACAAAATTCCCAAGGCCAGTTTTGTGACATCTACTCAGGACAGCATCATAAAAATCTTTAATCTGTCAGAAGCTTTTTCTGATTTATGATAAGCATACTAATATATCTGCCATATACACTGGATTTCAATTTAGTTGATGAATAAATAAATTGAATATTTAAGTAAAATATTATAATATATGGAAACCATTTTAATTATTTTATTTTATTAATTATACATATTAATGTGGTTTAGTGTAGTATTTCAACACATGCCCGAATCAAACCCAGTTTTTCATTATCCATACTCCCTTTCCAATCTCTAGAAATTACTATTCTATTAAGTTTGAATTATATTAAGCTTATAGATATAAGTGAGAAAATGTGGTATTTTATGTGTCTGGTTTATTTCATTTACCATAGTGTTTTTTACTTCCACCCATTTGCTCCAAATAGCAGGATTTCACCATTTTTATTGGTTGAATAATATGTATTTTGTTTATACATTACACTTTTAATTCACTTCTCCATTAATGGGCCCCTTGGTTAATTCCATATTTTAGCTATTGGGAATAGCACCACAATAAATAAACATGGGCAGGCTAGTATCTTTCTGGAATTCTGATTTTTATCTCCTTTGCATATGCCACAGTTAATTTTTCATTGCAGTGACTCAATACGTGACATCTACAACTTCAGCGAGGAAAGACTGATTTTAGCTTACGGTTTCAGAAGGTCCCAGTCCATTCAAGGGTAGGTAACCGGAAAAATGGTGGAATCACATGGTGGGGCCGAAGCCAGAGCTGGAGCCGAAGCCAGTGCTTTGGAAACAAAGATTCTGACAGCATGGCAGAACAGAGACGGGTCCGGAGGAAGGGCAGAACCAGCACATGCCTGACCAGGTCAAGCCTCAAGTATCTGCCCCTTCCAGCCAGGCCCCACCTCCTGTGAGCTGTACACAATATCCCTAGGAATCTGAAGCTTTGGGGGACACTCCAGATCCAATCCACAATGATATACAAACAGAGACGTGAGATAGGTGTTCAATTTTAGTAGGCTGTGTACAATGTTCAGAAATTTATCATTTTCTTCCAGGGCTTGTAGTTAGTTGAGATACAATTTTTTTCTAAAAAAATAGTCTGTAGTGATCTGTTGTAACTTCTGGCTTTAGTTATTTCCTGTTGCATCTCTGATTCTATATAGTAGGATCTCTATATTCCTTGTACTTTAAGTACAGGTGTATTAATTTAGTTCATTATTTTTAGAAAGCTTACAAAAAGTTTCTAAAACTTCTTAGAAGCAAGCGTACCTCTTGTCTTTATTTTTTGTTTGCATTACCTTATTTCTAAGTTCTCTTATTTTTTTCCTACTTTTTATGAGTTTGGCTTTCTTTTGTTTTTCTACATCCTTGAAGTTAGTTGTTTGAAATCTTTCTTGATACAGGAATTTATGGCTCTTGAATTCATTTTTAGTACTGTTTTTGCTATATCCTACACTTTTTTATGTTTCTGTTTTCTCAAGCAAAATTTTAATTTTCGTTCTGATTTCTTCATTGTTTATTTAATAACATATTAATTCTCCATGAATTTGCACAGGTTCAAGGATCTCTTTATTTTTTGTAAGAGTCTAGTTTTCTTCTGTTGTACTCAGAGAAGATGCAAGGTCTTGTTTCAGTTTTTAAAATTTGTTAGGATTTGCTTTTGTGAGCTAACATGTCCTCTCTTATAGAATAGAAGAGTGTATATTCAATTTTATCCAGTAGCTGCAGAGTGTATATTCTGCAGCTATTAGAAAAAATAGTCTGTAAGTGTATGTCAAGACCAGTTGGTTTAGTTGAGTTTAATTCTGCTTCTTCATTGGTTTTTTTTTTACCTAGATGATATGCCCATTGTTGAAAATAGGGCGCTGTCCCCTCTCCAGCCGTTAGTTTCTCTTTCATATCTAATTCTTATGAAATTGAATTTTTTGTTTATTCTAGCTTCTTGTTGGGGTCTTTTATTTTACTTTTTGTTTCACTTGTTGAAGTCTTCTTTCCTAAGGTTTCTGCTATGTTTTTCACAAAGTCTCTATTACTTGTTGCTAGTTTTCTTATTAATATTGTATGGTATTCTGCTAATTTCATTTAATTATTTACATTCTCTTAGATTGCCTGAGATTTCGAAATTTATTTATCAATTATACATGGCGATCTGTTGCCAGAAAGCTGTAGCCTTCCTTTGGCAGTGCCACGCTGTCTTGCTTTTTCATACTTTTTGTCTCTTATATTGGGTCGCAATGTACTTGATCAGTTGTCGCTACCATTTGTATGAGATACATTTTTTATTGTTGTTCAAAATGTGTCTTGGAGCATTGGTTTGGTAGGTGACACTGGCTTTAGTTCTAGCTGGGCATTGTGATGTACTTCCCCTATCAATTCCTTGGTGACATTAATGGTATAATGCACACTATGGCAGACTGAAAGGACCTGTTGTCTCTGGGATCCACGCATGACATGAACCCTCTAGCAGCTCAGACAAATGTAGTACTCACAGCTATCAGGGTGTGCACTTATGAAGGGAGGGGAGACGCTAGTTGATGTCTCCTCGGGTCCTGGTAGCAAAGTCTTCATGTATTGACACCCCTAGGGATGGCAAGGGACCTAAGGCACCTGCCGTCAGGCCAGTTAGTGGTGTAAGGGAAGATGTAAGGGAAGACGCGGAAGCAACTTCAGCACCTCCGTCCTCCTCTGTGTTACAGCACAGAGCGCTGGGAGAATTCAGGTGCTGGGATAGCAGTTGCATTGCTGGGTTAAAGTGGATTGGAGCTGCCATAACCCCTGTGCTAGTGATGTGAAATGTCTGTGGGTTCCAGCCGTGGGAGTATGCAGAAGTGTTTAACCTCAGAGCTGTCTCAGAAGACACGTAGATATATGGGAATAATAATTACTACCGAAAATTGTTTCGGTCAGTAGCTGGTGAATTATAAATTGGGCTGGTGTTAACATAGCCATTTTAAATAAGGCTGGCTAAAATTATTAATATGTTTTATTATGGCAGAACTTATAAATTTGTGCTAGTTTGGCAAAAAGTAGAGAGCACTATTTTGGGAACTTTGATTCATATAAGCAATGAATAGAACTGGAATAAAGATCTTTTTCTTCCAATTTCAGAATATTTTGCTCATCCAGTTTGAGAGTTTTGTTCATTAATCTGGTAGGCCCAGATTAAAGGAAATGAATTCTGCTCTGGATAATTCTTATGGTAACATATGTGGTATAGTATTTAGTTGATATTTCCCAGAAGTTTATTATTGACGATTGTAAGAAATTCGGATTATTTCTTCTTAAGCTGGTATTGAAACTGCAGTTTCGATGTTGATGACTTCATACTATATAATGTTTGGTAACTATTTTTTCTCTTCTTTCCTTCTTTTATTTGGGGTCGGGGGAGAGACAGGTTCACACTCTGCAGTTTAGGCTGGTCCTGAAATCACTATGTAAGCCAGGCTGACCTAGAACATAGGGCAGTTCTCCTGCCTCAGCCTCCCAAATAGGGATTACAGGTGTGCACCCCCATACCCAGGTTTCTCGTTTTGTGCTAGAAGGTACGATCTCTGCGAGTTGCCGGAGTCTTATTCATCTTTTAGTACACGAGGTCTTCAGAACAGACTGCATCAAGACCAAGATCTGCATCTCTAATTTTACAATCCCTCAATTTTAACTTTCTCCATCATTAACTGTCAACATGCCACACAAAATTCAATGCTCTTCTTAAACCATTTTTTAAAAGAGCCAGACATTGTCCTTCCAAATCTTGTTCTTAATACTTACATTTTATATTTTCCCGATAGTTACTGAAGTTAACATATCGAATGCATTGTCAGTTCCTGGGGAATGTAAACAGTGGCCCGTGATGGCCCAGCTCTGTGCTGTTGCATCCTCAGGCAACACAGAGAATTTGCAGAGATGCTCCTGGACCCATGAATTTTCCCATAGCTGAGTAGCCAAATTTGGCATCTGTCATACTGTGTGTAATCTACAAACCTGAGGCGGCACTCAGTTGTAATAAGAGATCGTGATCCTGTTCGCGCTGCCACATTTTCTGAAGCTGAGGTAGCTGAGTGATTGTTATGGTGAAAAATATATTGTATCAAAAGTAAAACGAGACGCAGCAGCGTCCAATTTAATCCAAGTGTTTGTGAGCTCATTCGGTGTTCAACACACACATACTGCTCATTAGTAAATAAAATAGAACACAAAATATTACATTTTCTTTAATTTTTAAGCATTATTTTTCAATTGGCTAAGTTATTAAGATATAAATATAAAACTTCATGTTATGATAGGAATGTGATACTTAATATTAGTTAAGTCGTTATAAATATAATACTTAATGAATCTAATTACTTCATAAATGATTTTTTTTCCTCTAGTGAAGGCTGTGAAAAAAATATGTAATGAGCTATGAAGGATACTGTGAACGAAGGACACTTGGGGACCTCTGGCAGGCTGTAGGATATTCATACATTAATATGTTACAATGGGCCAATTGCAATTATATGGTAGACACTCAGTAAGTACTTAGGTACTTTAAATAACTTATGTCTGTGAGCCTCATAATGAGTTTAACATATTTTTATTTTCAATTGAAATTCATAAAATTTATAGCAGACTTTGCAATGGGTAGACTGCAAGTTAGACACGTGCATATTTAGGAGGTTCTGTGATATACCTCAGCTGTGAGATCTGTTGAGAATTTACCCTCAATTGTCAAAATACAGATCACTTTTAAATTATTTTTTGTCACTTTTAATTAAAAATTTTTGGATTATCTGCAACTTTCACTATTTGAAGAGATGAAAGAAGAGAACAATAGATCTTTAACATAGGATCAAACTCTTGGTTACAATGAAAACTTTCTTAATGAGTCGCTGTTGGACTGAGCCTTGGAGCTCAGGATGTAAGTTAGTAAGAGTGGACTTGTGAAAATGTTTACTGGTTTGGTTTTGGAGGAAGTCTTTCTCTGAAAACTCATGTCGTTGGTGACCCTTTAACCATCAGATGCCCCATGGAGCACACACAGTCCCATCCCAAATTCCTCACCTCACAAAACATAATGAGGATTCTTGCGTGTGCAGTGACTTAGAATATAGAGAGCCATGAGAATTTCTAATTCCACCGGATGAGGAAGTTTTAATGTCTGAGGCATTTGCTAGACAGGGCAGTCCAGTGCAGTGCATCATGGGAAAATGCACTGAAAGGCTCAAATCCATGGGTATTGGCATGAACAGATGGGCAGGGAAAAGCTGAAAAGATCTCGGAAGAGGCTGAATAAAGCAGAAATCAGACTTCGCAGATTGTATGGTTTTGCCTCAGGCTGGCCCTGGAGCTCCCAGACAGTTTCTCACTGAAAAGCTGAGTTTATAGTTATGTAAAAGGTCGCAAAACTGAAAATATTCAGCTCTTCCTCATCTCTATTTTTCAATGGTTTCTGTGGATAGTAGGGGCTAAAAAACTTTTTTGCATGTAGTTTTTGAGGGGTCATACAGTATTAATAAATATGCAGAAATTGAGTAACTTCTGCTAATGTTTGACACGTTTGTTACACAAGTACCATTTTTTTTCAATGCAAAGTAAAATTGTGTTAAGGAGAGAGTAAAAAGGGAGTTATTAGACTTTCTAGAAAAACTATTTGAGTGGTAAATAGGGTATTTTCATTATGGCTGTGTCAGTTAATTTCAGAACTGAAAACAGTGATGTATATAATTAATTCTTTAGTAGCCCAAATAAAACTGTTAGCTAATACCCATATTTAGGTACTGTAGTCAATCAGCAGTGGGCTTTACTCCTATTAGCAAAAAAGAAAAAAATCTGAAATTTGGAAGTAATGCAAAAATCAATCATTCCAGGGTTTTCAATTTCACATGGAAATGTTATTTAACAGGCACCCAGAAGTGTTTACTCAATTACAGAAGACACACTTGTTTGCTTTGTTTTTTCTGCTATTTAATTAGAGTTCACACATTAAGAAATTACATGCTAGCTTGTAGATGTCCCTCCAATAAAAGAAGTAATTTCAAGAGCTGTCATTTCTCTGTAGCACATTAATTTTATATCCATGATCATGTTAACACCAGTGGATGTTTTGGACTCCCTTTATCAAATGACAACTTGTACTTTTTCCCCATTTTATTGATATGTATATGTGCAAAATTCGAGGTTTACAATGGAGTTGAGCCTTTTATGCACATACGTATCTCGTCAAGGTGACAAGGGCTTTCCCACTCTCCTTTAGTCCCTCCCCCTCCTCTCCCCTCCTCCCTCCTCCCCCATCCTACTCCCCTCTTTCACTTTGTCTTTCGTTTTAAGTTCCATAGGAGTTGTGATCTGATTGTACTTTTATTTAATGAGTGGGCACAATATTAGTTACATGTTCACTCTATGTTTATGTGAGAGTTGTTTTTTTTTTTTTTGTAATTTAATCATACTGGAACAGCCGTCGGGTGTGTCATTACTATACCATTCTATGAGCTACCTCTTTAAACCAGTCAGATTTTACCCTATTAATTGTTCAGAATTCCAAACAGGCTTAAGCCCTCATTTGGATAAAGAAGAAGTACTAATTAGGAAAATTGCCTATGCAATCCAAATTATTCACGTGCATAGGCCATATGTTTTCCGGCCAGAAATGATGTTTTCTCACTGGAGTATGTGTTGTTTCCCTAAAGCAACCATCGCATTATCTTGGCAACTAACCGAAGCATATCTGGCAATGGAAACAGTAGGATACAAAACTGGTAATTGCTAAATGCCTATTAGGTGCTGAGCAGTTTATTAATGTTCTACTTGAACTTTTTAAATGATCCTACACGGTAAGATTATTATCTTCACTTAAACACAACTTAAAGAGGTAAGCTTATTAGGCCAAAATTGCATTGTTTGGGTTAAAACCACGCTTGTCAGCCCCAAATTCATGTTCATTCTATGGTATCATTGTATCTTGGATTATTTTCATGACTATTTGGCAGCTATTTGATAAAGAGAAATACTCACTAATTAGCCAAAGTCATCATATTTTTTCTTTTAGCCATATCAAAATTTTGGTCAAAAATTATGATGACACTTCCAGCATTCTGTCACCAATAGCTGAAAGAATGTGAAGTAGAGTTGGAATGAGTGAATAGTGTGAGTTACAGAAATATTTCTATAATAATTTTAAGGCAAGATTTTCTGTGCAATGTTGTATTTTATAACTGTAATGAACTTTCTCATACCAAATGCTTTCTTCTTGGTTTCCAACCTGGGCATTCCACAGCACGTTTCCTTAGTGTGCGGGTGAGTAGGACAAGTCACTATGGACTCTGAAGGGCTGTGGCCTCTTGATGCTACTGCAGTGCCCTCCTAAGAGTACCTTCATGATCTTTTTCCAGGCTGGTGACTCTTTTCTAAGATTTTGCATGATCAGTGGATGGCAGAAGTCTATGCAGACAGGAGCAGGCCAGTCTCATGGTAGTGGCAAAGGAAGCAAATGGATTTGAGCATTCCTACAGAGCCACGTTCTCTGTGGGTCTTGCATTGCAACCCTAAGGAGTTCCCTGGCTAAGAAGGATATTATTTTCATAGTCTCTATTTCATTTGCCTCTCTTTACTTGGGCAAAGTTTCAGCTGGGCTGATATTACAGACCTCACATCCATCATTCCCCCCTCACCCCCCGTAGATGCAGCCAAATGACTGAGTTTCAAACAATGGAAAACAGCAGAATTGATGGGTACAACCACTGAGTCCTTTTCTTGCACTATCTTTTTTTTTTTTTTTTTTTTTTACTCATTCCGTAGGTTTAAATGAAGTCTTTATACTAATGAAGCATTGACTTGGTGTAAAAGAAGATCTTAGGGAAGGGATCCCCAGGCTCCTAGGCCACAGACCGGTACTGATCCATGGATGTTAGAAGCTAGGTTATACAACTGGAGACAAACAACAGGCCAGCAGGTGATGCTTATTCTGTATTTGCAACTGTTCCCCATCATTCTCATTACCACTTGAGCTCCACCTCCTGTCACATCAGCAGTGGCAATAGATTCGGCATAGGAGCCTGAACCCCATTGGGAACTGCACTCATGAGGGATCTAGACTGAGAGACTCTGATGAGAGTCTAGTGCCTGACAATTTGAGGAGGAGCCAAGGGGTGATGCTACTGCCAGGAAGCAGCTGCAAATACAGGTTAACATTATAGTGGATTGTACAATTGTACAAATAGTTTATTATAGCGTGGAATGAAGTAATAATATGAATACAATGCACACTACATGTAATGCGCATGAGTAGTAACAGAACCATCTCTTGCCACCCTTTCACATCCTGGTTCCACAAAACAATTGTCTTCCATGAAATTAGTCCCTGATACCCAAAGGTTGGAGAATTTTGCCTTCGGTGATCAGCTGCAAAATGAAAAGATCATGGGCCCTTGAGGGGCTTAGTGCAAAGGTCCGACGCAGTTGGATGGAACAGTGCTGGTCTTCTGTGAGAATGAAGCCTGGTCAGCACAAGCTACAATTGGGCATCTCTATCGCTGCAGCCCATTGTACGCGCTACCTAATAAACATAATTAGATTCTTCTTACTTCTATTGGAGACTTCATCCCTTATCTGCATCACTGCGGTCTCCCCAGGAAATTCTGCTTATCCAACACAGTTTCTGTGGTGCTCGCCACCAGTAACTCTGCCTATTGTAGTTTCTGTCGTAGTCTCTCTCGAGTGCTTTAGCTTTCTCTCCCGAAGCTTCTGCTGCAGCGCTGGTGGCTCTTTGCCGACTGCCTCCTGTATGCCATTGCCAGACACTCTCTTTTCCCTCAAAAGACCAGAACTTACTAATTATGGCTTCCATAAACATGTGGACTGCTGTCACTATCGTGCTTCGTCTCTCTCAAGGAAACTGAAAATGACGGCACAGACCACCACGGTTGCCTGAGTGCTGCCACTGGAATGCTAGAAGGGAAATGTGCCTCCTCCTTGGCTCCTCGGGGCTGGTCCAGAGACTCTAATCTCCGTTGCCTCGTGCTGCGCCTGACTCGTGGCTGATGGCAGGGGGGTGTTTGCCTGCTTACTGAATCTGTCATTGCACTGTGGACAGCAGGATGGGAGGAAATAACTGCCACTGAACTCCTAATTAGGCAAGTCCTTGGAAATTATTTTTAAAACCCACGTTTACATCTAGATAAGAACATAAAAGCAGAATATAGCACTACTCTCTTTTTAGCTATATTTCTCTCATTTTCTTTTTAAAAGAGATATTCTTTAAATAGGATATCTTGAATATACTTTTTATAGCATTCTCTCTCTCTCTCTCTCTCTCTCTCTCTCTCTCTCTCTCTCTCTCTCTCTCTCTCTCTCTCTCTCATACTTAGAATCAGGCCCAGAGCTTTCACACTGAGCTACCTCTCCAGTCCATTTTTATTACTGATCTTGAGACAGGATCTTTCTAAGTTGATAAATTGCCCAGGCTGGGCTTGAGCCTGTGTTCCTCCTGCCTCAGCCTCCTCGAGGGCTGAGATTACAAGCCTGTACCACCCGCGTCCTAGCTGAGAGCATGCATTGCCTTACTCAAGGCTGCTCTCTGCCCCCACAGAGCTATCATGAGTGGAATCAAAGGTAAGTCTTTGGTGTGTTCAGCTTCCTGTTGGATCTTCATTCTCCAGAGGAGTGCAAACAAGGGAGAGGGAGGAACGAGAGGTAAGAGTGAGGTCAGGTGATGACTGGCTGCTTTCAAGGATTAGGACTTTTATAACCATCTCTCCCTTAGGTTTGAGTAACTGCCCTCTTCACTCAATTTTCAAGGCCCACAAGTGTTGACAGCTCAGATCCTGTCAGTGCGGGACCTTGATGAATCTCCTGGTATAGCTGTGTACACACCCATATCAGAGTTATTTTCTAAACAGACTTTCCTCGAGTTGAAATGCTTCCTGTACATAATGTCTTTTGTTTCCTACTGGCCCCTGGCTCTGCATCTCGCTTTAGCATTTTTCAAATTGAGTGTTAGCCAGCTTGTAAAGAACCAAGGAAAGGCAATCAACTGTGGCTCGGAAAGGATTGGAATTTATTTATGGGTCATATGAGCACCAGGACAATGGGCCGTGTGGGACCGATAGGCAGCTCTGCCCTCCCCAGTGCAATGATGAGCCCACGTTGGCTGCTCTGTTTCCCACCATCTCCCAGTGACAACAGTGAGGAAAACAAATGCCAGAGTTCAAACTCAGTCCTTTGAAGTTCAAGCCTCCAGAAAGATACTTATCACTCTCAGTCACATTGCAAGGGCCTTACCTTGGTCTCCTGGCTGTTGTAAGGTGAGGAAAAGCTGGGAAATCCAATCTTCTGTGGGCAACAGTGTGCCTTGTAGATATTCCATTACTGTAGAGGACAGAGAAAATTGTTACTGAGGGCAGCCAATAAGGGGCCAGAGGCTGATTTTAGTTCAAGAGGAGCCAGGCAGACAATGACTGTGCCCCATGGTTACAGAGATGCACAAAATTCCCTCACTGCCTCTGTGAGCTGGTAGCTAGTTTGAGAGGCAGGCCCTGGGACGGGCACTTCCAACGCAACATTTACCTGGTAAATGTTGGACAGAGATGCTGTAGGAGCATGTGGGATAGACAGCTCAGGCTAACAGCTCTACAAAATCATAAAAAAGAAATTATTTGAGCTGTGGCTTGGGGTCTCCAAATGTTTTAGTTACTTTGTCATTGCTGGGACAGAATACTCAGAGACATCCACAACTAAATAAAGGAAAGGTTTGCTTTGGCTCACAGTGTCAGCAGTTCTCACTTCATTCATGAGCAGCCAGCAATGGAGGTAGCCAAAGGCCAAGGTCGGGCTGGAGAAAAGCTACTCATCCATGGAAATCAGGAAGCAGAGGGAGTGAGGGAGGCCTGTTATGCCCAGATTGCAAATGTCCCGAAGACGCCAGGAGATCGATCATGCATGTAAAAACAAGGACTCTTTATTCAGTCTTCACCAACATAGTGGATCCCCTCCGAGAGCCCAAAACAAAGGCTGATTAGGGTTTTTATGAGGTAGGGGCAGGGGTGTTCTCAGGAGATGTGACACAGGTATCTCGTTATTTACATAGAACTAATCGTGAATACACAGTTTTTATGATGGCGATGCTGGCCACTTAGACGATGCAGAGTGGCCAGAACTTTTGTCACGGCCCAATCATGACCTTTAGGGGCCTTTTGAATGTCACCAACCGAGTGTGGTGTTTTAATGGCCTGGGTAGGGTCTAAGGGGTGTGGAGTGATTGGTTACTTGTAACTGGGCAACTATCTATGATTTTCTGACTTTGCCCCAGGCCCAGGAATGCCAGATTTGTGTTAACTCTCTCTGATTGGCTGAACTAGGTAAGGCCCCAAGGCCTTGGGCATTCTTTTACAATTGTTTTACGATCTCAAGAAGTCACCAAGCCCAGGCTTAGATCCAGTAACTTTTAGAGTAAGTTTGAAGCCTGTCCTATAGTCTGTTCAGCTTGGGTTCTTGAGACTTAGCCTGTACCCTCCCAGGTAAAGTTCCAAGTATTTACTGTTCCAGCCAGCCAACGTATCCCTCTTAAGAGCAACTGGAATCTATTGACATTCACAACAGAAAAACCTGTGAAGTTTTCAGAGGACATGCTAAATCCAAATGGAGCACCAGGTTAATCACCAGGAGTTTGCATGATCTAAGTACCCACCAATCTCATGCTCGTGATAAAAATTGAGCCAAGTCAATCTTTCTGTAGAAGATTTCTATGACTTTTGTCACATAGCACATATGTGTCACTTGGTCATTGTCCTATTCAGTGGAAAATATAAGTAGCCTGGAGTAGGTTTGTCATAGTTTCTGCCACAAGAGAACATCATACTTTTAGAACAACCCAGCAATTTCCAAGTCTGTCTTTGTGAAAGTAAAGGATTCTTGGGCCCAACCTGGATAGCAAGGCCAGCTATATATTTCAATACTTCTGAATTTTAGCCTGACTGTGTGTCTTAAGTCTTAAAGTGACTTTCATGCTTTCAAAATGAAGTTTCTGCTACATACTCAGTGTAATGCTAGAAGCTGAGGAATATTTCCTAATTTTTTATATCTCTGAAATAAATCTTCACTTGTATAAAGAAGACGAGCCTTGTCTTGTCTTAGCCCTTAGAGACCCAAATCTTAAATCCTCTGCTTAAGTCATTAACAAAATAGCCAATAAAAGTGGATATTCAAATCTGGAGTTGTCCCTACTGAGTATCCCCTCTCATTCTGCAACAGGCCCTTGAAAACTGTTTGAGTCCAGAAAACCATGCAGCAGGTACAACTCCAGAGCCCTTCAAACCATTCTGGTGAGGGTGCTTTGTTTTCAGTGGCTTTATATGGTAAGAGTCCACACCAGACTTTTTAAAAACAGTATAGAAACTAATGGAGACAGGGATAAGGATAAGATCTGGGTGGTTCACTGGCCGTTTAGAGCCTCAGTTGGGCCTTCTGAGTGAGCTTCTGTCAGTCTGCTTTGAGCTTCTTTAATAGAATGTTATAGACTAAATAATTTATAAAGCATAGAATTTTTTTCTTTTTTGTTCTGGAGGCTGGCAAGTCTAGGATAAAGGAGCAAGCATCTAGTGAGAGGTTTTTTTTCTGGCCTTTTCATCTCATGTCAGAGAGAGATAGAGACAGAGACAGTCAGAGAGAGGCTGGGCTAATTCTCTTACGATGAAGTCAATCCTACGTTAACAATCTATTCGAGAAGGAAAATCTTCTGTGGCCAGATCACCTCTTAAAGGTTCCATCTCTTAACACTGTTTTAGTAGCTATTACATTTCAACATGATTCTGGGGGGAACAAAGATTAGAATCACCACATCTTTCTATTTCAAGACCATGGGGCATCATGTATTAAATTTCCAAGTCGTTACCAATGGAGGCTGTGTGGGTGAGGGAGCATGAAAGATGAGGAGACACAGGTGTTTCCTTCTGTTCTGTGTCTACAGCAGCAGTGATAAAAGTACCACAGGTGGGTGAGGGGATCTTTGTTACAGAGCAAAAAAGAGAATAAAGAGGCTCCCCTTAAGAGTGATTGTGACAGTGGACCGATTACACATGTTACACGCAGGTGACTAATACTGCTGCAATGAAGAGTCCCTTGTTGGTTATCTACCCCAGACTCTTGGTAAGACTGTGTGAAGTTTTGCTTTATGATAACCTTCTTATCTGAAACATGTGTAGCAATTTTTATTTTCCTGTTTGGATTCAGACAGATCCAAGTGGGATATAAGCAAGTGTTGGTTGCTTAAACAAGTGCAAATGAGCAAGCAACAAAAAGTCAAGGGCTAAAACTCAGCTAAGATTCCCAGTTTAATTCTTATTTTTGAAATTTGCTTGATTTTATGTTTCAAGACATTACCAAAGATGACTGTACTGGTCACCTGTCCTATTCCTGGGACAAAATGCTTGACACCCTCTCCTCCCTTAAAGAATGAGATTTTATTTTGGCTCACGGTTTTAGAGAATTCAGTCCATGGTCAGCTGCTCAAAGGCAGAAATATCATGGTGGAAGGAGGCTTGAAGCAGGAAAGCTATTCACCCCAAGGCAGCCAGAAGGGGTGGGGAAGGAGAGAGAGAAAGAGAGAGAGACAGACAGAGAGCAAGTGAGCAAGAGAAAAAGACTCTTCAAAGGCACATCCGCTATGACCCACCTCCAAGTGGACCACCTCTTAACAACACATTGCACAAGGAATATAAGTGAATTAATCCATTGACAAGTACAGTGTCCCACAGACTCATCACCATATAAAGCCCCTAACTCTGAACACATATGAAATTCTTAGGGGGCATTTGGGAAGTCTGCGCCATAATAGTAACGTTGGTGAATTGTGCAGTATGATTTTTTAAAAAAAATCTATCATCTTTTAAAGGTGTACCTGTGTATTTTTTCTGTTAGCTCTAGTCCATTAGGAGGACCCTTACAGATAAAATTATATGTCTACAACCTCAGCAATCTACTCAAAATAAAAGAAAGATAATTTAGTCCACACAATTTCTGTTTTAGATACCATTGTCATATCATTAACAGAGTCTCAGAAATGGGTTTGTCTGAGTGGCCATTGGATGGGCAATCATCAGTATATAAAGAATTATGGAGAGATATTCTTCATGCTCAGGAAATTGATGAGCTTTGTCATTTCTGGAGACATGTGTCTGCTCCCCACAGAGACTTAAAACTGGGTCACCTGCAGTGTAGCCCCTGTCCCTACTCCATCATAAACTCTGGTTAAAGCAAAATTGGCCCTTAATTATTTTCTCCTCCCCCAACACTGCCTTCAAGATGCCATTGACACATTTAACAGAATTAAAGTATGACTCGGCATTCTTTGGAAATACAATTGAGCCCAATTAGAAGGAAAATAACCACACATGCAGTCAAAAGCAGAATGTGCAAAAGAGATAAGATGTCCGAGGTGTGACTAGATAAAGATTGAAGTAAAAGCTGAGGTAATTGAAGTACAATTGATCACAAAATAATGGCGTTCATCAGACTTAGAATGGAGAAAGAAAGAGCCCACAATGAGGACAAAATTGCCCTGAAAGTGGAGTTAGTTCAACACAAGGGGTCAGTGAATGAGCTCTAATGGACTCAGAAATGAGCGATGACAGGAGCTCTTCTCACCTGAAACCTTCTGAAGGGTGTATTAACAAAACCAAGATGAAAGAGCAACTCATAATCCAAAAAAGTAAGGAAAATAATGAAATATCAATGCGTGTGTGACAGGTGAATTTGAAAGTGTGACAATGGAAAAGGCCATCAAAATTCAAGGAGCGAAATGACAGAGTGACAAATAGCCCGTGCGGAGCAGCTGAGAAGGCAGGAGGTCTTGTTTGAGAGTTTCATTAGGAAGAACAAAAGTAAATAGTGGGACATGAGAAGAAAGATCTAGAAAAAATGTAGTTTCTTTTTAATTCAATAGTATGATGCTACAAATCACAGTGAACAAGAGGTGGTGGGGGAGCTGGCGTTGTGTCATTAACAGGGACATTTCCTCTGACTTGGCTAATGAGTCATAGTGAACATGCAATTTGTTCTCAACCAGGGTTACTTGGTAAGTGAAAGGTGATATATTGATTGCACTGGATAGAAGGCACAAACAGAAATGGGTTCGTGCAAATAGGAAATACGGTTAACAGCTAATGGGGAAAGGGTAGACACCAGAACGGTTATGGTGAGGCTGGTTCACAGGGGTCTGGACAGGACTGTGGAATTGTGGGATAACATAGACACTTCTCTAGCACAGTGACTGCAAATGGCATCAAGCTATATACTTGGTCTTCTCAGGGTAGTGGAAAAGGGGTGGCAACCGAATCCTTCCTACGCTCAAACAACTAGTTGAGTCAAAAATTATAAGTGTCCAAGAAAGTAGGAGTGGGGGGGGGGAGAGCTGAAGGAATGGCATAACAGTTGAAGCACTTGCCTTGTAAGCTCATAGCTCTGAGTTCAATTCCCCAGGCACCACATAAAACCAGGTATGGTGGGGTATGCCTGTAATCCCAGAACTAGGGAGACTGAGGCAAGAGGATTACCATGAATCCAAGGCCAGTTTGAAGTACAAGGTGAGTTCAGGACCATCCTGGGCTGCAGAGCAAGACTCTGTCTCAAAAAAAAAAAACCCCGAAAAAAAAAGTATGCTAATGAGGAAGGTGCACGCTGAATACTATATAGCAAATACTGATGCTCAAAAGAGAGAGAATTAAAGAAAACAGAGAAGTAATGAAAAGTTAAGACATGTGTGTGGATTGATCTAAAGTTATCTCAGGGGTTTGGACAGCCAAGTCCTAGGAACTGGCCTGAATTTTTCCGGAGCTTTTTTTTTGAGGAAAAAAAATTGATAAGAGCTTATTTTTGATCCTTTATTTTTCTGTTCTAGTAACTGTACTAAGTATTAAACAAAGTGCCATCAAGTCAAGTTGGTGAAGCAGGTTTCATAATTTGATCTGCCTTCTGCCTTAAACACAGAGGGTCGATAAGGAAATATGAAGCCACGTGAGAAACACACAGGATGGCTTCAAAACAGGAAAAAGACACAGTTTTCTGGCCTGGATGAAGAGCAAAAGTGGGAAATGTGCGGGGCCCATAGTTGGAGGTGGGTGGCGGGATCAAAGCCAGCTCTCGTGCAATTCTCGTGAATTTAAAATTCTCCTCCTGAGATGAAGTCAGAAACAGTCTCTTCACTCCAATCTGAAAGATGGCATAGGGCACAATTCACCTCTGTCGCTAAAGCTGTCTAAGAGAGAATAAAAGGTGGCGTAGGATCCCTTTTAGGATCAGAAGTTTTGTTAGTTTCTGGCAAGGAGGAAAGAAGAAGAATTATTGAAGTTAATTCGCATGGCAGTTTCAGCCCAAATGTTTAACACTCATAAAAAAGAAAGATAGAGCAAATAAAGCAAAACACTAAAATCTAAGAAAGCAAGCTATAAATTCTTTGGTATCTTTATTATCTTCTGTTCTTGTTGGTATGTTTGGATCATTTAATTCAAAATAATGAAAACAAAAATCGAGCTGACAAAAGAAAGGCCTTTGAAAATTTGAATGTTCTCAAAATTGGTTTCATAGTTTTTCCATAATGAAGATGTAAAAAGAAGTTGAACAGAAAAGAGAAATGTATAATTTGAGAAAATCACATCTTCTTGAGTGTATGATCTTTGACGATTTCAGACACCATCCACATGTCCTTAGCAGTGTGTTTGCCTCTATCAACTGCACTGTTAGCTTCAATTAAAAAAAAAATCTTCTGGCTCTACCAAGATCAGTTTGACATTCTGCCGTGATACTGGCTTGTTCCATAATATTTTTTGTATTGAAGTATTCTGTCAAATGATGCACATAGGAAAATGCATTTGTTCCAACTCTGGCTTCTTTGCTGCATTGTCAAATAGACTCTGCAGAGAAATTTGCTTCTGCCTTCTAGGTTGTTCTTCTAACAATGCATACTTTTTATTTATTGTTTATTTACTTTTTGTTTATTGTTCATTTACCTTTTAATTTAAAAAAAATTTTTGGTGGTAGGGATCAAATCCAGGGCTTCACACCCACTGGTCAAGCTATCTCCTTAGGAGCTTTCCACTCAGTCCTATTTACTTACATTTTGCCTTACAGAATACTTAGGGATTGACTGACATTGGACACAACAAGCGTATTTTAGCTCAATTTGAAAATGGTTCATGATGAATTATAGAAAGGAAAGTGAGTGAGGCAAAACATATCACAAATATTGAGAGAAATTGGTTGGCTGAGTGAATGCTGGATTCAAGGTGAACATGTTAGTTTGAGAAAGGAGAAAGGAACAGCAATACCAGTCATATTAAAAATATTAAATATTAAAATAGTATTACTTAGTATTTACTATTACATAGTGACTAAGAGCTCTGTGCTAGGAACCAAATATACACTGTCTTAATTGATTATTATCAACAATTCTCCAGCGGATGTTATTATTTTTCCATAAGGAGACTGACCATGGGACTTTAGTAACATAAAGACTGAGGCAAGATTGGCCCTCAAGCATTATCCACAGAGGATCCTGTCTGCTCCAGAACAGAGCCAATGTAGTCACCATTACCGAAGTTTTATCTCTTCCAGAATGGTGAGGCCTCTCTGGCATAATTAAAGAGGTATGTTGTTTGGAACTTGCATGGGAAAACATATTAGTGTCATCTTCTGATATCCCCAAAAATGATCCCCATGAAAGTATCACAACCAATTGTCCCACATATAACTTCATGTTTGAATATATACATATTCATGTGAAAAAGAGAAATTATGATAAAATAAGTGAAATATACTCAAACTATAAGATATTCTACTTATAGATTGTGTTTAAAATGTCAAGAAAATTTATACAAATCTGTGTTTCATTTTTCCCTTTACTGAAATGTTAAAAACCTGTAATGTGCGAAGGTCAGACTTCTAATGAATCATCATGTTTAACACTTTGCGAAGACAGAGAAATCATTTTTCTTGTCCTATAGTTAGTTTTGAACCAAGATTTCACAAGCTTTAGAATCCATTTGCAATAATACATAATTTCACTAAAACCTTCAGGAGATGTCTTACATTTTACATGGTTTTAAAACACAGATATGCATAACTTAAAGGTGATTTTATAAAATATACCTTAATACAATGTTTAATAACATTCATCTTATGCAGGAAGCATTGTTTTTCATTTAGTTTGGATCTACGTTAATTGGCTTACCTCAGTGTGTGAGAGAAAGTATGAGTGGCCAATGCATAATTTTTAAAAAATGCCATCACATTAGGTTTGGGGTTTGGGACTAAAATATGTATGTGTTAAAATCTGTTGTCTTGTACAGCAACAAAATTCTTTTTTTTTTTTTTCATTACCTTCCACTTGGAATTCTTCCTTTTTTTTTTCTTTTCAAATGCCCAACCAGATGATTATTTTAGATTTTTATTTTTGCTTTAAATCTGGAAATTAGAGAGGGAGGTCTCTGGTCTGTGGAGTCTTTAGCAAACATATTTTAAGTGTACCTACTTTTTTTTTGAGACAAGATCTCCTTTGTAGCCCAGGCTGGTCCTGAACTCATTATGTAGTCCAGGCTAGCCTTGGGCTCCTGGCAATCTTCCTGCCTCAGCCTCGCAAGGTGTGAGCCAGCACACCTGGTTTATGTAGTACTGGGGAATTGAACTCAGAGTTTTGTGCTTGCTGAGTAACTGCTGTGCTACTTCTCCAGCTTTCTGAGCTAGTCTTTATTCTACACATTGGAAAACTTAATTTTTGTCATTTTTTAACTTAGTGAAATATGAGAAACACCTTGTTTTGTTCCATAAGAATTCCGGTCATCAGCCTTCCCAGTGCTGGGATTACAGGGGTGCACCCCCACACTCAGCTCACGTGGTGCTGGGGAGTCAAACTTAGGTACTTAGTGCTTGTAAGGCAAGTGCTTTAACCTCTGAGCCATTCCTCTAGCCCCACGATAAAGATTATCTCGAAGCATATTTTAAACATTATTTTTCTTTTGGGCTGTCTTTAGCTTGCCTTCCCCACTGTTGCTCTACTTGTTATTTTGGTCAAACGTCCATCACAGAGACAAACAGAATGACTTTGAGTAAACATAATTTGTAACTGCATAAACGTTAGAACCTTCCTTGTAGCTAGGTTCTCAAGTTAACGTCAGGCATGGGGTTGTAATTTGAGAGCTTTGGGATAGGCGCTCCAAAGCACAGGAGCCCCAAAGGACAGGACCTGAGGTAGGCACTTTGTTGGAAGGGTGGATGATGTCTGTAATAAGTGCATTAAGAAATGAAAACCTCTCTAAAGCAAGATGACTTAACATTTAATTTAAAAATAATATTAACGAATTAACTGATTTCTTTATTCAGTAAATATGAGTGGCTATTAAGTGCCAGATGGCCTTGGAAATGTTTTGGAAGGATGATGTACAAGCCCCCGCTTTGGTGCTATCTCACATATTCAATGACTCTATGGTCACATCTGGGAGGATGGGATGGGAAGAGGGAGATGCTGAAATTTAAGTCACAGTCTAGGTGACTTTGGGTAAATCGCTTGGTTTGTCTCATTCTCTTTGCTCATGTGTAACACGGCATTCCTAGCTTGCAAGATGTTATAAGAATTATTTATTGTGTTTACAGTGTTTATGATAATGGCCTAGTAGCATGTAAAGGCTCAAAAATAAAAATGGTGGTTACCATGTTGTTACAGCCAACTGCACTGCTACTACAGCTGCTAATATTGTAATTCTCCAACCCTCCTCTCACCCAATTCCAAAATCTGCCGGCTTTTGAAAATGGATTTGTATTTTCTTAACTGATTTTGGGGTGAAACTAACAAAATACATATAAAGCTTTTTAAAGATCTTGTTCATCCTACCTACTGTGAATATGTATATGTATAAAACTAGAGAAGTGGTAGTAATGTGTTTATTTCATGGGCTTTCCCCTCCTCAATTCTTATGCTATACAGTAACAGCAACAATTACTTTGAAAATCATAAACCAACAATGAAAGTGTTAGGCAGAAAGTTACACATTAGCAGTCACAGAGGCAGGTGGCTGGGGCAACATGGAAAGCAAAGAAAATGTGGCATTTTCCCTTTATTATCTTACTAGGTAGCCATAGATAAGATCCACACAGACTTGTGGCTTCACCTTTAACTCTAGAGAGGATAGCATCCTCTGGCAGGATAATAAGGTCCAGGAACCACAGAGAGTTCAGACCTTGAGTGAGGGGTTAGAAAACCCAGGGTCTCAATACAAGCTAAACAGAATACATGCATCTACAGAGAAAACAGAACAAGGACCTACTCTGAAGTAGGTCAACACAGGCCCTTTATATGTAAAAGAACAATGACCTTCCAGGAAGGAAGATGCCTTCTTCCAAACACTCAGTTAATTAGTATAAGTGTAACCTGAGGCTTCATTCAGAGCAAATGCCATTTTAGTGCCTGCTTGCCTTTGCGATTGAAGCTGCATTTTCTCTCTTACTCAGAAACTTTTTCATTTCATAATAAACTCCACTACCGTCTGTATGAGCGCTCGTGTGACTTGACTGAATTCTTTCATGAAGGGTACAAAGAATTCAAAGCGTGTTCCTGTTAGGATTTCGCTTCTTAGTGACAAAAGGGATAGTGGACAGAACAAGAAACTGGATTGTAAAACACAACTGGCCTCAAGGACTCTTGGAAAGAAACCTTGGTCTAGCTGTATGTCATGCTTGGTTCTACACCAAGGACGCTGTCCATCCTTTCTGTCACTGGGTATTCAGTGCTCCTACTAAGACAAAGCAAGTAGCCTGCGCAGTGGAGAGCAATTATCTCCCCAGAACTGCACTTCCTGAGTAAAATTTTATTCTCCAAATTTGCATGCTGTGGTTGCCAATAAACATGAAAAAAGAGAATCTTAACACATTATCTTCTGTTCATATTTTGTTTATTGTGACACATTTCTCATGTTCAAAGTGTTTGCTGGAATAAACAGATGATTTTCTTTCTAGTCAGTACACCAACATCAGCAAACATGTAGCAGAATGGTGCTGCAGAAAGCCAGGAGACATGGAAAGAGAAGACAAAAGAGAACCTCCAAGAGGAGTGTTCATGAAATTCGCATTTAAGCTGAATGAAGGGAAGCACCCGATCGCTCCAGCTGTGAAGCCTCTGGCTATATGTGTTCTGCCTTGGAGGGAAAAATACATGTGCTTGGTCACGTCAGCCTACTTTATCCTGATACTTTATTGTTCTAGAAATGGCTACTGCTGTCATGAGTTATAGGCAAGGATCGTAAATAGAAAATGAGCAAGAACCAGGGCTATGGTTCCAGTGGCAAGAGCTGTATGTTTCCTTCCTCTTTGGTATTTATATCTCCCAGACACTCACTCACTCAGGGGTATAAGTGACTGAACCAAGGAACAAATGCTTCTTAGTTCAGTAAAAGAATTTGAGTATCTCTTGCTATGCACTTTTAAGCAGGATCTCAGAGAAGTATATGCTGCTTATGTACTCAAGGGCACAATGAGAGACCCAACAAAATGCTGTAGGAGGGTCAGGCTCTCAGTGTTGTGGGGGAGATTCTATATATTGGCCGTCGTAGAAGCTGAGTACACCAGATGAAAGCAGTCATAGAAAGAGAGGCCTTGGGGAGATATTAACGTGAACTCTGGACTCTGAGGGATCCCAGTGTAAAAAGACATTCAATAATATAAAAGTTAGTATACTATGTTACAATAAACAACTTTTCATTTGGAGTGTTCTGCCTTATGTGGCCTCGTAGGAAAGTTCGTCCTAGACGTGTGGCCAAATGGTGACCCATTATAAGAAGTTTGCTTATCAGATTGCCAGAGTCCCAATCAATCATTTCAGAAGAGATAACAATTCTGGTAATTTCAATTATATTCCTCTGAGAAACTATATACACACATGAATTTAGATATTTTCCTTCCACATTAGCAAAGTGTTTATTTGTTGGTATCCAATGCTTCTTATTCTAATTGAATCCCAGTTTTATTTTTTAAAACAAGTGTATCAAACTAATACATTAGTTGCAAGGAACATCTAATTAATTAAACTCACAAAATCTGACTCAGTTGAATTTTATCCAAGTGTAAGCATTGAAAGTTGAATTTCTCTTGAATCTTCTAAGATTCATATACACATTTCAGTGTTGCTGTTAAGAGAATCACGAGGAAAGCAAGGTGTGCTGAGAGCAGCTTAAGCCTATTCTCTTAAAAAGTAGCAATAAAATGATTTCCCTTTGGAAACTGAAGTCATAACAAACCAAGCATGTGTTCTATACGAGTGTTCTCTAACATTGTAATTTCAGTAAGGAAAGTATGAGACTCAGAATGCTGTTTTCTGCACACCCCCATTAGACAATAACACTTCTATCTACCAGAATTCAAAAACACCTCTTGCTAATTCATCAGCAGTATCTTTGTTCCTGTATATCTTCTGAATATAAAAAAAAAATGACTATGAAACTCTTCTTACTAGGTAAGTAAAATAGGGGTAGAAATATTTGCCTATTTTATTACTTAAAGTGAACATAAAATTTCACATAAATAAGTGTATTTTTTGCATTTCAAACCCATAAATTAGTCTCACGATGTTGACAGGGAGATAAAAATTATTTATGACCTAGTCGGTGGAAGATGTTACATATTTAAGGTAATATGTTTTAATAATCTTTAAAAATTACCTCATTAAATGCAAACTCTTTTCCTTCTCATGTAGCATATAATTATGGAATTTTAGAGCTAGAGGGAGCCTTAGATCATCAAGTTCATATTACAATTTTCTAACTCAACTATTTTCTTACATCTCAAGAGTTCATCTTTATTTGTGGCATTTCATGACCACGTTATATCTTGGCTACATCACTCCATTTTATTTTCATAGTACATGATATTGGCATCGGTGATCTTTGGGCCTGAGGTCTCAATTTCCAATGCCTGGAGCAGCCAGCTAGGTGATGGCATGCGTGAACCTGGTCAGGTAATGTCTGAGGAGTATTTTAGGGAGAATCGAAGCCAGCCTAATACTTTTCCTTTAGCACCAGCAGTCAGGGCTGAGGTTTCCATGTTGAGCTACTTCCTTAGCTATTTTTTTTTTCTTTTGAGAAAGTGCCTTGCTCTATAGTCCGGGTAGTCCTGAACTTACTGTGTAGCCCAGGCTGGCCTTGATTCAGAGAAATTCTCTTGCTTCAGCCTCCTATGTGCATGGGAGTGTGCACGACCATGTCCTACTGATTTTTGTGTGGTGTTGGGAATTGATCCCGGGGCCTTGAGCACGCTAGGCAGGTACTTGAACCACTGAGCTACATGTGGACCCCTTTAGAAGCTATTCTAAAGAGGAAATGGCTAGAAGTTAGTTTCAAATGATAGAGAAACATAAATTCTGGCCACAGTCGTTCCATTTTGGCATCTAGGAAGCATTATGGTAAGACGTGGATTCCATGGCTTGGGCAACTCAGCTCATGAAAGCTTGGTGACTGCAGCACGTGTAATGTTATCATTTGGATCTGGGATGTTCCCCCAAATCTTCATATATTTGGATGTTGCAGGGTACCTACAGAATCATGTCCTGTTAAAAGGTGGAGCCTGGTAAAAAGAGGCTGATCACCAGGGGTTGACCCAGAAAAGGCTGAACACTGAAGCTTGACTGACCTGGAAGATTATATGCGGCCTTTCCCTTACTCACTCACTGTCTGTCACGCCAGGAAAAGCTTTCCCCTTACTATGCCTCGTCCAAATACTTCCACTATTGCTAGCCACCCATTATTGGACTATAACCATCTGAAACTATGAGCTAAAACAAATATTTCATCTCTTAAGTTGTGTGTGTCAAGTTTTCTGTTCCAGTGAAAAACAAGGTAACTAGGACAGAAATTGGTGCT
The DNA here is from genome assembly GCA_004027205.1 of Ctenodactylus gundi. NCBI lineage: Eukaryota > Metazoa > Chordata > Mammalia > Rodentia > Ctenodactylidae > Ctenodactylus > Ctenodactylus gundi. The sequence goes on along the minus strand of PVKB01000275.1, from coordinate 307,312 downwards.
AGAAAAGTGGGGCGGTTCTTGTGATTTTTCTTGATCCATGCGGTTTAGAAGCCTGTGACATTGGTTTGCAGAAGGAGTCTGGAATTTTTTGAGGGTGCTGAATAGAGAAGCCTTCAGTGCTGTGAGCCAGGTTTGGTGGGAGATTCCAGAATGTTGAAACAACTGCAGATTGGAAAGGCTGGAGTCAAGAGATTTTAGATGAAAGGAAAGAAACTATTGGCAATTGATCTAAAACTGTATGTGCTATGCTCTGGTGAAAAATGTGCTGGCTTTTTCCTCCTTTTCTAAGACTTTGCCTGAAATTGAGAGTAAAGTTGGTGGACTACTTAATCTGGGGGAGTAAATTTCAGTGCAGCTCAATGTTCAGGTTGTCACATGGGTACTGTTTGCAGCATTAGCTAGCTCTTACATTGGGAACTGGGAAAAAAAAAAAACAGAGGCTAGTGATGAAAAAATTTCCAGCTTTGCTAGACTGAAAGGGCCTGTGGAGGTGGAGCAGAGGAGCCCATGGTTGTTAAAGACATTATCCTTAAAAGGAAGCCTAGTACTTGAAATCTGTACAAAGTATGTCTTGAGGGTGTCTCAGGCATCGGCAAGATCCCACCCTCTACCAACAATAGGCTGCAAAGGCAAAAGATCTTGCTCTAAGAGTACCCCAGTCTCTTTGCAAGAGTTTAGCTGCCTAGACTTCAGCAATCCAAGCATTCTTGTTGTAGTCCCGGCACAGGAGGCTTGAATATACATGCAGAAAGCAATAGTTACGGGATCATGGAGGCCTTTTTCCAGATTTTAGAAGAAAGCCTTGGGGGGCAGGAAGTGTGGTCCTTAGATGGTGATACATGAATTTATGAAGGAGAAGCCTAAGGTGTAGTGGAGACCCTGGGAATTTGGAGATGCTGAGGCAAGAGTGTGGCTCATCTCCTGAAAAAGTCCTCAGGCTATGTGAATAGAACCAACCCAATGGAGTAGCCATAGAGTTTGCAGCCAGAGGCAGAGCCATAGGAGCCCTTGTAGCCCAAAGCCCTTGGATTTCACACCTCACTGCAGATTGTACGGGCTGCCCGACACAGAGCTTCAGGATTTAACGAAACTGCAGGATTTGGTGCTTGCCTTGCTGATTTTCATTCCTGCTTTGGTACAATTGCTTTCTCTCCTCCCTTTCCTCTCCCTTGGATGGGGATGTTTATGTTACGCTATTGTATGTTAGACATATTCAATTTGTGTTAAATTTTCACAGTGGCTCAAAGCTAAGAGTTTCCCCTTGGTATCAGAGGGATCTTTGGACTTTGACTTTTTGTCAGTGCTAGAACTTTTCAGACTTTGGCAACTCTTTGAGAAGGACTAAACACATTTTGCATAAGGAAGTGGACAGAGTCATCTGGGGCCAGGTGTGGAATGTTATGGTTTGGATCTGGAATGTCCCCCAAAGACTCATGTACTTGAATGTTGTGGAGTGCCTAGAGAACCAGAGTCTTGGTCAAGAGGTGGGGCTTGGTCAGAAGGTGCTGATCAATGGGGCTTCCCCCAAAAGGGTTCAGGTTACTAAAACAGGAACTGGAAGGGTATGACTGGCTTTGCCTTTACTCATCCGGCTTCTTGTCTGCCATGTTGTGATGTTTCCTCGGCTACACCTCTGCTATGTACTTCCACCATTGCCAGCTGCCTATGAATGGATTGAGATCTTCTGAAACTATGAGCTAAAATAAAATCTTCCCTTTATTAAGTTCTGTCTCAGCAATGAGAAAGTAACTAATACGTACATCCTCTCTCCTTGGCTCTGTTGCGTCACTGCTTCCCTGAGTAAGCATCCCATGTTCCTATCTTTTGGAATCCCTATTGATAAGCTTTGGCTGTACTATCAGAGCGCTATACATCATTCTATTGGAAGGGGTGCAGGGATTTTGGTTCTATCGCACATTTTCTGCCTTCCTAGGCTTTGAAATCTTGGGGGAAGACTTTTTGATCTCACAATTCTTTATTCCTACTTGCATGTAAAAGAGGCAATGTGTAATTAAGGCCTGGAATTGATACGAGTTCTACCTGGACCCACTTGGACCACAACAGTAGCAGCCTCTGAGTGGCATGGCAACGGAAATAATTCCTGATAGAAACCACATTTTAAGTAGACTTGGGCAAACCAGGTATCCCAGTGTTCTCTTCTCAAAGACTCTACCCTGGGTAGTCTCTGGAACACATTTACTCTTCTACACTTTTGGTCTGTGGTGGATGGACTAGTGCTAATTCCTAAGATTCCCGAGGGCATCTTTTCTATTGTTTCAGTGAAAAGTTCTTGGCTTCCTTCTTAATAACTTGAATTTCCACATCTTTTTGGGGCATACTTTTGAAAATCCTCTGCTTTCCAAGCTGCAATTTTTCCAAATGTTTATCTCCACTTTGCTTCTGTTTCTCACTGTGTGTCTGGATGACAGCATGAGCAATATCTGTGTCAGTCACTGAATGAAGGTTGTTCTGCCTTGAAATTTCTTCTGCTGGGTTAACCAGTCTATCACCTATAAACTGAGCCTCTGGCAAAGTCACAAATTCTTTCCCACAGTGTGATGTAGGTAGCCTCCAGTCGGATTCCAACAAAGTCGTAATGTCCACCCGAAACGTCACCTGTCCAATACTTACTACCTGCCTTTCTGTCAGCATTCATTCCTTCTGATCTTGCCAGATTAGTTTCTTGAGCTGTATTTACAGAATTCTGAATGTTTTAGCTTTTCTTCAAAAACATTTTTTCAAACTCTTCTCAAAAACCAATTCAAAAAATTCTCTGTACTATCTCAGGCATAGATAACAACAACCCTACTTCTAAATAACAATTTCCCGTGTTGGTCAGCTTTTTGTTATTGTAACAGTGTACTGGAGATAACTAATAAAGAGAAAAGGTTTATTTGATTCACAATTTGGGAGTTTCATTCAATAATTACGTGGCCCTGTTGACGTCATGGAAGGGAGCAGGCTTTAGAGAAAACTGCATCCCTCATCCTGGTTGGGAAACAACAAGATAGAGAAAAAAGACCAAAATCTCACAATTCTCTTTTATGGTATTGGGTCCCAGTGACCTAAAATCCTACAGTAAGTCCTACCTCTTACATTCTCCCTGTACCATCCCAGGTACTGGCTAAGCATGTAACACAAGAATTTTTAGGGGACACTTCGGCAAATCATAGCATTTCATGGATATTAGACAAAATAATTTAACCCACTAGTTTTTATAGTTTTGTTATTTATACCCTTAAATATATAGTTTCTCAACTCACTTACAAAGCTGATTGCAGACAAATGGATTTGTATTAGATGATTTTAAACATAGTAACTTTTTTTTCCTGATGTTTCAGAAACTCTAAAAATTATAGTTTATGTTTTCCAGATATTTCAACAGTTTGGGGGGAAAACGCTAATTTGTATCTTTTTAAAAGATCTCTGAAAATGTGCAACATATTAAAGCATATAATTTCAGTTTAACAAGTAGGTATTCTATATCTTCTCTGTAACAAGTATCATACTGGATTCTAAAGTTGTGAATAAGGTATTTCTGCTCTTAGTCTGTGCAGAATTTTCAGTGTGACAGACGCGTACCTTTGTTAATTCTTGTGCGAGGCACACGTCTTCAGGCAAAAATGACAATAATAGAATTTTCTCACAGACACTGTCTTGAGCATTGTGCATTACAGCTGCAGGTACTCCTCCCAGCGATCTTGAGAATTAGACTTTACTTTTTAATCGTGGAATGCACAATTCGTATTTCCCAGACAAAGAACCAGAGACACAGATGTAAATAGTTATCTCCATGGGCACACCCATTTTTACCCCGGAGTCTTGGTGCCCTTTGTTTTTTTTTTAAATGTGCTTTCTACTTTCCACGTGCAGATTTACCAACTAGATAAGACTCATGTGTGGATGTGGTTATCAGAAATTTATTTCTCTGGATTTATCAAAGCACTTGGATTATCATGTGTACGTCACACAAAGGCTGATGAGAAGAATCAAATTTGTTTTCTCTCAAAGAAAGATGTAAAACTCCTACAGTTATAGACACTAGAAAAAAAAGCACTGGTGTAGGGCTTAAAAATAAAATTTACTTTATTGACAGCATACAACAAGAAGTGTCGGAAAGGTGTGTATTACAGAGCTCATTATTTTTGGAGAAGGTTTTGCATAGAAGACCACAGGGGCAAGTGGAAGACCAAGAGAGGTTTATTATGATACCCAGAAAATGGTCAGCCAGGCCGGGGCACAGATTTCTTTCTGCGAGAGTCCGGGACTGAACTGAATTTTTACAGAGGTTTTATAGCCAGAGTTTACAATATGCACAAGACTTTATGTATCAAACAAGACACAGCTGGTGTATTTAGGACAATACATATTGGGTGCAGCCTGTTCACATCCTGGTTTCAACTTTGGTTTTGGGTACCTTGTTTTTCTCTGTGCCGTTGAGGTCAGCGGGGATGGTGGGAGGCAGGTTCCCGGTGGCTTCGGCAAGCAAGCTGATTCCAGAAGCAAAGAAACTGGTTAACAATGAGGAAGCCATTTTGCTCTTTCAAAGGTATAAAAATATGATTATTAGTAATAAATATTTGGAAAATCTCAAATGACTGCTGCCCAGAAATTCCATATCCTATTGCTATTGGCTCTGATTCTTTGACTTTACCAATAAAACTTTACAGTTGATGGATCAACAAATCATACTATAGGCATTTTAAAAAATCTACTTTTGCTTGATGTTAAAGACCATGATTATGTAGATGGACAGATAACCCATTATTCTGGTGGCTCCTAGTGCAATACGTGGCCTAGAACTATATAAGCCTGTGAGTCAGACCCCTGACCGCCCTCTATTAGCTACCCATTTGCGATCCATCAGTTCGTCTGCTGACCCTAGGTTCTAAAAGAAATCCTGATGCACCTCGATTCTCTCCCAACTACAAAGCGATATGTGATAAATGCCTGCTTCGCGTATGATCGGTTTTGCTATTTTTCACAGACACCACAGCAGTCCAAGTTACTACCGTGGCTTGCATGAACTCTTGTAGTAAACTTCTCACCTGTATTCTAGATCCAGTCTTACCTCTTCTACACCCTAAATTCCTTAACCAGGCAGTCTCTTTAAAATGCAAATCTGATTTAAAAGCCCGTGTAGTACCCTGGCTACAGCGTCTTGCAGCTCATACCAACCTTGCTCTCTGGATGTAGGTGTACTGACTTTAGGTTTCATAATTGACTCGCATGTTTATTCACAGGGCCTTTGTTTGCACCAGTCTCTCTGATCCGTTTTTGTTTTTTGTTTTGAGACAGAGTTTTGCTCTGCAATTCGGGCTGGTCCTGAACTCCCTATGTAGCCCAGGCTGGCCTGGATCACACAGTGATCCTCCTGGGTTAGCCTGCTGGGTGCTAGGATTATATGCCTGGTGAACGTAGTTCTGGGGACTTGAACTCAGAGCCTTGCACTTGCGAAGCAAGCCCTCTAATTGGTGTACTATTCCCCCTGCCTCCTCCTTTTCTTCTCTTCCCACAATCAGTTCCTACTTATCCTTCTTGCCACACACCCTGGTCCTTCCTTGAGTGAATTCCCTTTTTTATGCTATAAACCCACTTAGCCTCAGTTACCTTGTTTTTGAAACCCTAAGCATAATTGTGACTTTATATACATTTATGTGAATTTTTTATCAATGCCTTTCTTTTTCCAGAGTATAAGGTTTATGAGAGTGTGGATTATTTAACACACACACACACACACACACACATAATATAATATAAATACAGAGAGAGAATTAATGAATACTATCTTATTAGTTTGAGTAGTTAATAAAATAATAAGGTAATATAGTCACAGAAATGATTCAAAAGAGTAGAATCCCTTCCTTCTGAAAGCTTGCAGTTTTCAGTCTTTCTATTCTGCAGGTACAGTTCTATCAATAGTGCTCAGATGAAGTCCCATCAAGTTATCAGAATTCTTATATTTTTAGGGCCTTCAAGAGAAGGGAGGCCAAATGTGCAACAACTGCAGGTTGTAGGAATAGCTCTGTGATCTGTTTGACTAGCATTGTTCACTCACAACAGGGTTTGTTGTGACTTCCGACTCTTTTGACAAGGGAACACATCGTCAGTATATTCCCAAGTTCATGCAAAGCAATGAAAGCCTAATTAATTTAAATGAGGATCTACTTCCTGGGTTTAAAGTGTGTTATTTCTTGGATTTGTTATGCAAGGGAAGTGGTGGGAACCCCATCCTCAGAGCTATGGAGACTCCATGACCATTGGGTTAGAAAGCACTGCGGAGCCCATCTTCCATGGGTTAGGGAGGTTATGGCCATGAACTTTATGACTTAATCAGTCATCTGCCTCCTTCTCAATTTTGGCAAGAAGGCAAAATGAGAAATCATGACCACTGGAAAAGCTCTAGTGACTGTTGAATAATGTGTTGTTGAGTAAATAATGGATACAGAAGGAGAATTAGCATCTTCTTATTAGCTCTGAACTCTTAATGAGCTGATACCGCACCTCTGACTCTATCCGGCATTCTCTCGACAGTGAATTCATGAGCCTGCTGGGCATTCCTCATCGGAACACTGTGGCTTGTGGTCTTTTGGGCCCTTGCACAGTTTTGAAACCCTTGAAAATTGTCCTGTATTTTTAGGAACAAGCATAGGGCCTGCAACAAAGAATGCATTGAGCATTTATAGGTGCCATGAATGAACAGATACTTGGATGGCTAGAGGGATGGATTTGTGGATGGGTAGCTAGAGGCTGTTACTTCATGCCTTAAAATTACATTGAGCAACTATAAACTTTAAAAAATATATTCAAGATGTGGTCATCATGGCAAATTCTTTTCATTTTCCTTTTTTATACCCCTTTTCTTCTCTGACCTTAATTTACTGTTGTTTTGCTGTTTTCCTTTCATACTGGTCCCCTCAAGAGAAACTTCTGATGCTGCAGAGATAAAGGCTAGCAACAAAGCACCTTTAAACATCAAAACTTTTTTCTGACCGATAAAATCCATCTGGCTTTTAAATTCTATTTTTCAAGCCCTTTGACATAGAAAGTGTTAGTAAGTATTGCTGTGCGCGTTTTCCAACTTAGAAATCGGTGGAAAGAAGATAACTTTTAATTATCTTTGAACTGAGCAGCTTAACAGTTAAACCTGGTACTCAGAGGCTGGCATACTGAAAATCCATTCTTGGCTTGTTTTTGAAAAGCCAGCAGCCATTCTCGGAGCCAGTTTAAAACCTTTTTTTCATCTGAAATCTCCTTTGAACTTCACTGGTGTATAAAGAAAAGACTCTCCAGAGACGGACCACAACTGAAGCTGAAGGCATCTGAGACATTTGTTTGAATATTTTTAAAATACAGTGCCATAGTTCACTGGCACAGAACATCGTTTCTCCTCCCTGCACACCATGATAATTACACTTTCCTTTCTTTCTACTTATTTTAAGATTATTTCCCTTACGAGTAAAGCATATTTTAAATTTATCTTCATTATACTATCTATTATAATTAATAATTAATCAGTCAATATTTAAATGATAGATCTTAATGATCCCATATGATGTAGCTTATATTGGTCTCATTTTGTAGATGACAATACTGAGGTTCCAGGAATTGATGATTTATCCAAGGTTATTTATTGAGTATTGGGACTGTGTGGTTTCTAACTTTACAGTCATGTTTTATGCCAAGGTGTAATATTGTGATTTCAGATATTTCTGAAAATCAGATTTCCTCAGAGGAACATTTTTCTCCCTGGAATCTGCCTCCCATTTCATGCTTTGATAACAACTAAAGGCCTTTCACTTAAAGTGAAAATATCCCAAGAGACAGGAAAGATAATAATGTGTGTGCTTGTAGGGAGCACACGCTTCATATCACATCACTGGAGGGAGGATCACTTGTTGCTGTAGGGAACCCTTGAAGTAGACTTAGTGTGATTCATTTCTTACTGAAGACAAGCACATTGCAGTAGACCAACGACCCTTCTGCAGTTCTATCAGTACTAGACCAAATGAAACATCCTCCCTCCCTACATTTATCTGTCTGCTCTCTGTTACTCTCTGGTCATGCCTTGCTCTCAGTACTAGGCAACTTTTACTCAACTTCCAAATCCACCTTCTTTTCCTCAAACATTTTGCCCCAAGCTCTCCTTGAAAATCCATTTAATTTTCTTTACAATTTTTTAGGATACTTATCTTTATGAGTATTTTATTGTGGTTGACAGTATGCCTTTATTTAACAAAAATAGTGCTGACTTCTATTTATAAGCCACTGTGGTTTTGAATAACTAGAAACATCATGTCAATAAGACATAATACTATATTTAGTTAAAGTAGAAGACATGTTTTTACACTGATAGCTACATCATTTTAGTACTGTTTTGCAAAGAAGATGTAATAAAGGCATATCTCATTAAAATATATGTTTTAAATGCATGCTGAACACTTGTATTTCAATTATCAAACGTGTTTTCTGAACTATTTTGCTGTTTTGGCTTTGGATACAATAGAAAATGCAGTTTTCTTGAAGGAAAGCTAGGAGCAAGAGAGAGTTTGAAGCAGCAAGAACTGCTTGATAGATAGGGTTGAGTCGCTCCCTCCAGCCACGCCCCCTACTCATGTTGCCATCAGTTGGGCTTTTCTGAATGGGCTGCAGAATTCTAGAGAGAGCAGAGGTAAGGAGACACTGCTGAAGGCCCCAAAGTGATGCTTTGATACACCGTCACCACACAATGGAGAGACAGAGCGATACACTCCTGGTACAGTAGGAAGGGGATATTCCTCCTACTTCCGCCAATGCTCATTTTCCATTGATTGGCTGAGGTGTGGCGGGGTGGGGGTGTGGGGGGCATCTTTCACTACAATTCAACTCTCTACCTAAGTCCAGACTGCTCCTTGCCCCAGCTGGAGACACACTTAATTGTGTTAGCAAGAATTCAGCAGGCTCTGAGGTGCGCCCTGCCACTTGATGAGTGTAGTTTAGCCATCTCTTGTGGAGCTAGGCCCGGCATGGCATAAAGATGTACTCAGCATGAAAGTCCATTTATAGAGAATGGAGGGTTATTTGTGGAGAGTCTATTTAAAGTCTAACTCAAAACATTTTCTCCATAAGCTCTGGCTCTGTAATTAGAAAGCAAAATTCTCAATATTAGAGATTGACTTACCTGCCCCTACTTATTGTTCAAAATCTTCTAATTTGTTTCTCTTTTGTTTTCAACTGGCTGATAGAGTAATATGAATTTTGCATATCTTAAATTACATATTTGAAACACTTTATTTTTAGACAAAGAAAATCATTTAGGGACTTTAAAAATTAGGTACTAATGTACTGAGTGGTTCTGGTTTTGAAATGCATTAGTAACATAAATTGTATGCCATAATTTCAACCTAAGAGAATTTTTCTGTGAATGCTAATAACAAAAAAGATTTTGCCTAAATTCTTTTTTCTTGTTTATTTAAAACGGAAGTCAAAATCTCATATAAAAACCATCTTGACATTTCAAAGCTTCTTCACCCGTATTATTTACACTTTTTGGTTTACTGAGTTTCATGAAAACTAATCTTTTGATCTTTTGTTTAGCATCTTAAAATTATTGGACTGAAAAATATGTAACCTTCACATTCTATAATTAACTGTTACAAGATTTTGATACCCAGTGGAGCAGTAGGTTCTGTGGGAAAGAGAGATTTATTAAAGTTTAATAAATGATTTATAGTTGCATTTCCTATTGAAAAATGAAAGTTTTACAACCCCCAAGACAAAGAACATCATATTTCTCTCTGAGCTAAGGGTGGATGGTGACATTTATTAAGAAAATAGAAAAATTATAATAAACATACTGGTATCTGTGGAAGATTTCTCATCTATGAACCTTGATGGTTTCTTTCTTTCTTTCTTTCTTTCTTTCTTTCTTTCTTTCTTTCTCTCTCTCTCTCTCTCTCTCTCTCTCCTTCCTTCCTTCCTTCCTTCCTTCCTTCCTTCCTTCCTTCCTTCCTTCCTTCCTTCTTTCTTTCCTTTAGAAAATAGGGTCCCACTCTGCAGCCCAGGCTGGTCCTGAACTCATTATGGAGCCCAGGCTAGCCTTGGACTCACAGCAATCTTCCTGACCCAGCCTCCTGAGTGCCGGGATTATAGACATACACCACCACGTCCAGTTTATGTGGTGCTGAGGAATTGAACCCAGGGTCTTGAGCTTGCAAGGCAAGCACTTAACTGCTGAGCCACGTATCTATAATTATAAATTGTAATTTCAATGAATTTTTGCTAGTGTATTGTTTCTGGGCATAATGGCTCATGTTGTATTTTCTCTCCCCAAAATCACCTGAAACAATTCAGCTGCTTACAGTCTAAAATCTTACATGGAAAATTATATGGCTAAGATGTACATGATTAATAATTTTTTAAAAAAACATTTTTAGTTTACCATTACATTGACTCTTTTTTGTAGACAAAGCAACGCATTTACCATAATGACACAACCAGGTATGGGATGGCTTTATTGCAACTATTATCTGACCCACTGTGGGAGCCTACTTTATTATCAGTGTGGCTAAAAGCATAGCCACATTCTGAAAGTAAACGTAAAACTTACCCAGCTGAATTTGTGATTCAGAAAATAAACTATTTTTAAAATAATATAGTTCCAATGTTACACATGACTTATGTTCAACTTTCCTCTTTCTTTACGTGAATTTCTCATCCTGTATTTAATCTCAGAAACTTAGAAATATTTAATATGTATTTATCTCAATCTTCCAGAAAAGTTTTGGGAGATGCAGAAAAGAAAAAGTCATGAGAATATATTGTACCTTGTTTTGTTTGTTTGTTTTTGTTTGTTTTTTGAGACATGGTCTTGCTCTGTAGTCCAGGCTAGTCCTGAACTCACTAAGTAGCCCAGACTGGCCCCAAATTCATGCGATTATCCTGCCTCGACTTCCCTCGTGAGTGCTGGGATGACAGACACGTGCCACCACATCCAGCTTATGTGGTGTTGAGGAATGGAACTAGGGGCATTGTGCTTCATAGGCAAGTGCTCTGTTACGCTATTCCTCTAGCCCCTATATTGCATCTTAAAGGACTTCTCCGACCACTTCGGAACAAAGATCTTGATAGTTGCACAAAAAAGCCAGAAATAACAACTTGTCTTTTAGAAAACTCAAGATAGTAGAATGCACACAACAAAACACAACAGTAATGACAACAACACACAAAATTGTGCATTTGGAATGTCTCTTTAGATGGCAGGATCGCGAGACAAGTGATATGCCACCATAAAATCACCATAAAATCCCTGCTCACACTGACAGTGACTGAATTCACCAGCCAGGGCCCGTTCAAGCAGCAAAGCCCATTTCCAGGCTTGAGCTTAACAGCCAAGCTTTTGACAGATGTTAGGGGAAGTTACATTATTTGGACTTAAATGATTCCTTCCTAATTTTAGTTTCCAGCTTCTAGTTATAGAATCTTTACGAGATGTAGGCACCTCAGCTCATTAGAGTGTGGTACGTTCACATCTCTCCATGTATAATAAATGTTGCATTAATCAGAAGCACAAAAGAGAAAAAAACGGATGTCAGTTCTGGAAAGGAGCAAGGTAATACGGGTCACTGTTCAATTTAACAACTTAATTTATTGCTGACTATTTTTAAAGCACTGTCTTAACTTATCTACTCTTGAAATTAAAATTTTAAATGCAGGCATGTTTCAAGTGTCCCTGGTTTTCTTTTGTTAGAACTGGAGAACGGTCCTCCCCTGACTTTCCTTACGCTAGGAAGCTATTTAGCTAGTATGGATAACGATTCTGAACCCAACACACGTCAACAACTTTTCTCTCTTCCCTTCAGTTCCATAGCCATGAGAAGGAAATAACACTGCAAAACTGTCTTGTTCCTCAACAAAATGTATTTTATCTTTCTGTATTTAGGCAATTCTTTTTCCGGTATTGTAAGAGTGGTTATATTTAATTTTCTGAGTCTGACTCACTTCAATGTTGCAAGGTGTCTCTAATATATCAAAAACCCAGAACACGAGTAAATAACAGAGCCAGACGGGTGGGATATTGGGAGTCAGGAGTGATGAGGGAGGGGCAGGAGGGGGATGTAAAGTCAACGCGATATATATATGTGCACAGAATTCTCAAGCTCGTTGTAAGCGTTGTGTGTTGTATATTTATATACTAATAAAATGGGTCGGGGATCCAATTATTCTGGTTACAGATTCTATTATTCCTACTTGGGTCTTTGAATATATGTTCAATAGTTACCATAGGCCAAGTAAGTTATAAACAAATTTAAACCTGAGAATCACTGTTATTTCCTGTATTATGCCATTATTATTAATTATTAATAATTAATTATTAATTATTATTAATTAGTAATATATCACACACACACACAACTAAATGTATATATGCCATTTTTTACTGGCTAACATTTTTACTCAAATTTCTGGCCAGTAAACTATTTGTTTAAATGTAATGCTCCAATGACTCAAGCAAGTAACACCTACAGAACCAGAGTAGTGTCACCTCTGATTTAAGTGTCACTTACTTCTGTTACCTTTCATAAGGATTGCTGGAAAAGATTAAGAACTCCTTGGAATTCCCCAACCACATTTGGAAGAGTAATAGTAGGAAACGAAAATATGTATGAAGCTTACGTTAGAAAAGAAAGTAAACGAAATGGAAGACTGCTAAGAAGGTGTGTTTTCAGAGTCACTGGCCATGCTTAATGAGCTGACATTAGATTCAATACACCAAGTGCAAGCTTCTATTTTTCCCATACCCCACTTGATATGCATCCCTAAACATAAAGGCATGATGCTATTGCGGTTGCTTGCATCTCTGCACATTACTACGCTGTGCATTAAAGGATGGTGTCTTTAAAATGTGTATTAGCTGGACCTGCAGGAGAACCTGCCACTCGATGGAAATGTGATAGGAATACGAATACGGGACGTGTTGATAACATTTGTGAGTGTCAAATTCCACAGATACTTATTCTAGAGCATTTTGTCCGGCTATTGATGTGCTGCTGGGACTTCAGGTGCTGGGTAGCACACAGCCTCACTGAGCCTTGTTTTTCTTATTTGGACCATTCGATAATACTATTTGCGTGTTGAAATATTAGAGGCAACATATGCATATTTCCTCTTGGTTTCTGGACCTAAGGCAGCCTTTCAACTCATTTCTCATTACCTGGTGGAGAGGTCAGTATCCCCAAGAAGGAATTCTGCAGCCTGAAGGCAAGTGTGTAGTGCTTCCCGTTGTCTGTCCACAAGGACAATGATGACCACTGACGCTGACACACTGGGAAAATGGGAACACCAGTCATTCTGAGATTGTTGGATTTGGGTCCCAGTTGACACTGGCAATCAGGGACTCAGAACACGATCATGACATCTTATCAGAGGGAACAGGTTTTTGACTCAAGTGCAGAATGGCGTTCTACTCCCGACCTCGCTCACAGTAGGTCATTTGAGATGGTTGGGATTATCCTGGTGAAGAGTGAAAGGAAAATTCAGCGGGCAACCTTAGAGTCTAAAGGAGGAACATCACGGTTGCCCCAAGAAGCACGATGTGTTTTGAGTCTACAGGAAGTGCAGAGTGGCCAGAAAATAGGTGGAGAGTTAAACACTGAACTTGTATCATGAAAGCCTGATGTTGTGATTTGCTTTTGTAGGCAAGTGGAGTCACGAAAGAATTTTTAAACAAAGAATGAAATGAACATACTGCAGATCCGCTGGATCACTTCAGCATTGTTGTGAGAGACGGATCACGACAGCCATGGTTGGCGACAGGTAAAATATTTCTATGATTAACATACATGAGGTACGAACGCAAGCATGAAGAAAGTTGGCGGATATTTTTAAGGTAGATGTCACTACATTCATTGATTGATTTTAAAACTGAAGCAGAGTGAAAAGAGCTTGGCAGAGAAAAAGTTCAGAATCAGACATGGTGAGTGGGAAATGTTAATAACCAGTCAGGTGACACTGTTTCCCAGGGAGCTTATGCGCTCAGGAGAGAAATCAAACTATCAGTACATATGCAGACTTGAGTGTCGGCAGGAAGCAGATGCTAAGATCTAAGATCAGAGTACCTCACTGGGGTAACATATGCAGCACGAGAGACACAGGCTGGCCCTGGAAACGTGGGGTGCCCCACATGGAAATGGAGGTGACAGGAGGCAGTTCCAATCCCAGCGAGGGTCTCAGGAGAGAGCAGTGTCATAAAACCCTGAGGAAGTGTGGGCGTGGCTCACCACACCAGTCCCTATTGAGATGTGAACTGATGCTGACATGGTGATGTATGCAGAGACAGGCCCTGGGGGGAGTTCAGGCTCCTCGTGAAGTTTTCCTGTCCCCCTGTGTTGTTTTATTCAATGTGAACTGAACACAGAGATGCTCTTTTTAGACTTTCCAACATGCCAATTCTTTTGCTGCAGGACCTTTGCACCTGGTGCCCTTTGTCTGGAAAATTCTCATAGGATCTTGAGTGTAATTACACTGTAGGTTAGTTTTTCCTGCCCTCTGCCCTCAAGTTACTCTGTAACCTTTTACATGGCATGTTACATGAGAATTATGATGTAATGATTTGGGAAATATTGCTTCTTGTCTCTTTTCCTGTAGTCAACAAAAAGTCTAAGGTAATAGAGACTTGGTCTCTTTTGTCTAACTTTATATTTCCACTACCTGGCAAAGCTTGCAACATCATAAGCTTTCAGTAAATATAATTAAGCTTTCCTATTTTATTCCATAATAATATTTATGTTACTTCCTGTGGACCAAGCATTACTGTAAGCACGTTGTAAATAACTTAATTATTGGATGGAGATAGAGTAAGCAAGAAGTTGGTTGGATACTTATGAACCAATTGCCAAGAACATCTTTCCACAGTGTTAATCAGAAAGGCACAAAGCATGACTTATGGAGACTGGTGGGTAGCCCAAGGCAGGGTGACAGAACACCTGGTATAAAGGTCATCTCTGCTCCATGACAGCGCGGTGACACGGGGAATCACTCAGTCTTCCTAAGTTCTTAGTCATCTTCATGTGTATCATGGAGAAAATCATGGTACTTAAGTCTTGGACTGTTATGGGCACTTTGTGATTTACTATATGCAAGGTACTCAGAGTAATGTGTGGAATGCAAAAGACCCATATATGCTGTGCCATGGCAGTTTATGTCTGTTTATTTTTGAGACAGAGTGTGACTCTGTAGCCCAGGTTGGTCGCAAACTCACTCTGACGCCCAGGGTGGCCTTGGATTCACAGCAATCCTCCTGCCTCAGTGGTGGGATTACAGGCACGTGGGTGCCGCCACACCCAGCTTATGTGGTGCTGAAGAAACTAACTTTGGGCTTTGTGCTTGCCAGGCGAGTGCTTTAAGCCAAGATAGTTTTTATATTTTTACCACTTCTTTCCAAGCTCCAGCCCAAATTTCCTTCTTTCTCATATCTGTGTGACTTAGAAGCAGGTAATTAGCTCTTGGCCACCGGCAACAGCCTTAAAATTAATTTTGCCTCTCAACATAGTAGTCACATGTCTCTTTTATCTTCTAATGACCTGAATGGGTTTCAGACCTCTAGGTTTGTATCAGCCTATTGGATGCTGTTGCAATTGAAATTATACTGCTATTGCTTATAATCAGAATGTAATTACTTCGACTGGCGTCTAGATATGACTATATGCTTCCCCATTAAAAATTACATGACCCTTGTAATGACTATATCCACTTCCCTTTTTATAATATTGGCAGTGAGGAGCAGATTGGAGCAAGCTTTCTAAATGCATACAAAAGAAATAGTACTCTTTTGGTGGCCTTTATTATAGGGTGAAATCTACCATTTATTTTAGTTGATATGCCCCTATAGTATTCAAACTCATGTTACATTACCATATGGAAGCCAAAGAAAGGGATTTTTAGTCAAATGTAATTAATTATTAAAATTATTTATAATACTTTAATAATACACAGATAACTTTATACATTTTTGATTAGAGAAATCTTTATAAACATAAAATTTGTAGTGGAAAAAACTGATATATTGACAAAAATTCAAATTATATAATGAAATAAAAGCAAATGACAGACAAGATGTGTTTTAGTTAATGTGGAAGAAGGTGTAAGTATAAGGAAAACACCAAAATCACAGAAAATGCTAATAGTCTAATATAATATTTTCTATAAGAGCAGGCCATTAACACACATCCCAATAAAAATGAACATATTCTACTTCCAAACTAAATAAAAGCAACTACAGCACTTTTTTGGCATGTTATATTATAAATTATTTTTAAAATAATGATTTATAGAAACATTTTAAATTCTCATAGAAAAGAAACCATTAAATTATGTACATCCATGTCATGAAATAATGGATTACCCAGGTCTGGTGGTGTGACCTGTAATATTCACACTCTGGGAGACTGAGGCAGGAGGATCGAAAATTCAAGTCTATCCTGGACAACTTAGTGACTTAGCAAGACTTTGTCACAAAACCATATAAGTAAAAAAATGAGCTGGGGGTGTAGTAGCTCAGTGTGAAGGCTCTTGGCATGATACCCCCTACCTTCCAAAAATAAATTGTATCATAAGAAGATTGAAAATTCTACCCAATACTATTTAAACACACACACACACACACACACACACACACACACACACACACACACACACAATGTCAATAAGAGTAAGGTAGGTCAATACTTGCTGGTAAAGAGATAGATGATACATATTATTAATGTAGAAAAGATGAGTACGAGGTAATGCTTACATTTTGATAAAAAGCAACAACACATGCATGCTATAATATGTATACACAATCATGTACTTACACATGAGTATGTACATACATTTACAGAGAAAATTACTTGGATCATTGCTTTGGACATTTTTGACAGTGAATGGATTGGATGATAATATGGAATGAGTGGAACTCAACTCATATTGTCTATACAAGTGGATTTAGGTGTTCGTTATATAGAAGTCATTTTGAGAAAACTACATTTTTAAATGCAGGGCAATGGGCATTCTTCTGGTGTTCTGTTGCACACTGACGGCTTTCTACTGGGTGATTTGATAGTATATATTAAATACTTAGAAGACTTTTTAAACTAGCAAAACTTCTTCTCGTTTTCTGAGCTCTGACCAGAATCTCCCATAAAACTCAGCTCAGAGCACTCCAAAGCTTCTCCAGCCGGCATCCTCAAACTTTTCCCAATTCCTCCTGCAAACCGGTTCAAAAGGCTTCCTGATCACATGATCAGCAACTACCCAACTTCTCTGGTACCGATTTCTTAGTTATTATTATTTTTTTGGCACTGTGACTCAGTACCTGACATCCACAACTTAGGAAGGAAAGATATTTTTTTGTAGCTTCAGAAGGTCTCAGTTCGTGGGTGGGTGCCTGGAAGATGGTGGAATCGCATGGCGGGGAGATGGTGGAATCGCATGGCTGGGAGATGGTGGAATCGCATGGCGGGGCTGCAGCTAGAGCTGGAACTGCCTGGGAGACAGAGGTCCTCACCGCACAGTGGAGCAGAGAGACTGATATTTTCTTCTTTAATGGAGTTAATAATAAAAAAATCATTTGTAATTGAGGCTTATCTCATAGCAACTAGTTCCCAGAATCAAGAATTTGAGCCCTGTTGATAAACCATTCTATAAAAAGTATAAGAGAGGGAGGAGAAAGAGAAGAAATATGACATGTGTTGATGAGTTTGCTACAAAACTGAAAAATCTAACAGGAATGTGAAAAAATTTGCCACTTTTCCAAACTGGCTCACCTTTTCATGGCCCTGGTGATATGCCAAGAGAGAAGAAATGTCAAGCAGTATGTCTGGAACGTGGTTGTTGACAAAGTTGGACCGTGTTTCTAGAAAGAGGGTTTTAGCAACAACAAAGCTGGACCTGAGTTCATAACAATGCTTCATTCTAGTAAGGAAACTGAGGTGGTAAGCCAAGTTAAATTGAGATGCTCTTGATTTTTCTGGGTGAATAAGGCAAGCGGTGAAGGAAGATAAGATTGGGGAGGTGTTGCCCCTGGAGAGCCTGGCTTTGTCCCTAGGCTTCCAGCTGCAGGACCAGATCCCATTCTGTCATGGCTGGGGACCTCATCCTTCAGGTGGACTTTTACACTTCGGCATTGAGGGTATGAAGAACTAACCAAGAAACATAAGACTTGTATAAAGTTTCTGACATATTTTTAAAACAAAAATGTGATTTAAAAAAATCTTATACAGATTCTTAATACATTATAGGTATATAATGAACCACAGAAAATTTACAGGTTATTATTCAGTGAATAATTCAAACTCTGTAAAAAAAATCACAGTGCAAGATTTTTGGACATTAAATTTATATTGAGAAAATGAGTAACACTAACTTCATATGGAAAAAAGTTAGTAAAACTAAATTTATATGAAAAGGATCTTAACTGTGTGAGATTATTATTTTTCCTCATTAAAAACAGTTGTGAGATGATGTTCTGGATGACTGATGATACATTTTTAATATGAACATAAGAAAATCAGTAGAACTAGTGGTGTCTGATAATAAGGATTCTTGGCTTGGAAAAAGCCTTTTCTAGGTCAAAAACAGTAGCTTGAAAGTAGCAATCATAAGTGAACCTACAAAGTCCTCAAAATCAAATTGTCCACAAGATCTCTAATACAAAATAAGCTTTGCATATTTCATAGATAAATAACTAAAATTTCCTGCAAATTGTATACTGTGTGAAACCTATCTGATCCTGTCTCCATTTCTCCCCAGGTCATTTCCAAAGCTATTTAATCTAATCATGAGCTAAATCTTAGCTTTAGAGATGATTAAAAACATTTGCCTTTCTTGATGATCTAATGCATGGATTGTTCACCATGTTACATATATTGTTTCAAGCACTGGCTTGCTGAGAGTTAATATAAGAGTTATATCCACCTCTTTTGGAAAAAAATCATGAGACTTGCCTTTTAAGAGCTTGCAAAAATTAAATTCTTAGGGTACTTAATTTGACATGTCTTTATGCTTTCCACCATTAATTAAGATCAAAGTGGCATGTCACTTATTATAGCCAAGTTATTACATTTTCATTGTGTGCTTTTAATATTTATTAATTTTGAATTAAAGCTTGTTCACAACAATGACAGAAATGGCAAAATGGGACCTATGCTGAATTGTGCTATATTAACAAATGCTTCATAATTGTTAGCTACTTATCGTTAAAAAGATCTAATGTTTTGCTTACCAGTTGGAGTGAGATATTGCTTTTCTATTCATATGTCTCCTTCATTTTGGGATCCACATTAGAAAAATAACCTCTCTGCTATATGACTTACTCATGGTCAAGGTAAAAGGGCAAACCCTTCTCTCTCTCTCTCTCTCTCTCTCTCTCTCTCTCTCTCAGTATTTCTTTCATTCTACATATAGCTACAATCTAATTTATCTTAGGCTACCCCCAGCCCCTCATCCAATTCTGGGGCAGGGGATTGAACCCAGGGCCTGGAGTAGGTAATGCACCCTACACTGAACCACACCCCCAGCCGCCAGCAATGTAAAAAGTATTAGAGAAGAATGATTTGTTGAGAACTCAAATCAAGGCAGGACTAGGTAGTGGTAAAATTATAGGAGGCCATCTGATGAACATTTCAGAGGTAGAATTATAGTGTCTGCTCCTTAGGTGACATGCTATAGCCCCCTTTAAACATCCACCTCATAATGATAATTCCCATGTGAAGTCACCAGCCCTGAACTCTTTTTTGAGGATTATAGTACTCAATACTTACTTAAGTGGTGAACATGTAACTTACAATCTTTATATCCTGTTTATAAAGTCCTAGATTTCATGCTTCCTGTGTCACCTAGTATTTACCAGATCTTCGCCCTTTTAGAGTACAAAAACAGCACCAGCCACTCTGTTAAGAATTCAGTAACACCAGGAACCAAGCCATCTCATCAATGCTTCTCTTTTGTATTACTTTATTATAACCCATCCACGAAATCTGATCACTCGAGTTTTAAAATATACTTTGTGTCTTTGCGGTTCCCTCTAACTCTAATACTACCAGTCTGGAAGGGGTGGATGAAATATCACAAAGCACATGTTGAATGAATGAATATTTCAGCATCTGGATTTGTACCCTCTTTCTTAATCTTTCCTCATTCATTTTTCACAATTCTGAAAGGACACATTGCTTAATGTCACACCTCTGTGGCCAGCACTTAATGGCTTTCTGTTTACCTGCTGTGACCTACAAAGCTATGCCTGTGTCGCTTCCTGTTGAGCTCTAGGGAGAGCTTTAGAGCTCCCCTCACCTCCCGCTCTCCAACACACAACTTTCTTTTCTTCCTCAAGCTTGCCAGGTTTTCTTGTAGGTCCAGCTTCTTCTGCTGGAAATTAGATATGCCATGGTTATTTTTTCCCACTATTTTTATTAATATACATATGTAATACATAGTGTTTACAATGAATTTGGGTATTTCGTGCACACACGTGTCATATCGACTTTACAATTCTTTCCCATTTTTGACCCTCCCACCCTCTCCCTATCCCTTCCCCCAACTCCGGCTATCACTTCATGTGGTTCTATAGAATGTCTGTGTTCTGGGTTGTCCAAGTTAGAGAAACTATACGTACTTAATGTGTTAATCGTCCGCACCTAAATCATTTCACTTAAGTCACCACTCTAACTCAGCTTCCTATTCCTCGAATGCATTAAATCTTGATGCGTCTCCTCTGAATCCAACCAATCCCTTTGTTGGGATATTTACCAAAAGTTATTTTTTCTATATTTTGCTATATCTTTGTTGCTGTTCTTAAACCTGGCCTTACCCAACAGTTCACATCAGAAAAGCTACAAGCATGTAGTTCAAAAGGCTAGTAAATTTGGGGGAAAAAAGTTAAATTTTAAATGCCCAGAAGTTACCATCATTTTTGCCATTTTCATCTCTGGATTCTGCAATTTCAGTATCCGTGGTATCATCTTCTGGGGTGTCAGGTCTTTTTGTAGATTTGTTACCACGTTTCCCCATGGTTCTGCTCTCTCTGGTTGTCTCTGGTGCACAGGAAAGAAGGGTTTGGTGAAGGCCCAGTCCTAGATGCCTCTGGAATCCTCTGGCCCAAGGGACAGACAGGGCGATGGAATTCCCGGTCCTAGACGCCTCTGGAAGCCTCTGGGGCTCAGGATTGACAGGATGATGTAATTGCCAGGAAGCCTCTGGAAGCCTTTGGCTCACAGGATGGACGAGTGATGGACTTCCTGGTCCTAGATGCCTCTGGCGTGCAGGGCAGTGGTGAACGGAAAGCCTCTGGCGTGTGCCAGAGGAATGGGACAATGATCCCCTTTTGAGGTGTCTTGTTCCCCCTGGTCCACTCAGCACAGCTCTCCATCTGTCCTGGCTTCCCTCTCCCAGGGCGGGGCTCTCCACCCTCGGAGCAGAGGTGCCCCTGAGCTGTTCAGGGGATCAGCAGCCTTTCCCCCCTCTTTTCTCCTCTCTCTGCCACTTGTGCCAGTTTCTTCCTTGGCCCTGTTTAAGGGTGACCCCAAAGCCCTGGTGTGCTCTTCTGAGCTTTCTTTTACTCTAAAGGGTTCAGTCTT
Organism: Ctenodactylus gundi; assembly: GCA_004027205.1. NCBI lineage: Eukaryota > Metazoa > Chordata > Mammalia > Rodentia > Ctenodactylidae > Ctenodactylus > Ctenodactylus gundi. The sequence goes on along the minus strand of PVKB01000275.1, from coordinate 285,722 downwards.
GGGCTTTATTTCCCCCTTCTTTTAAAAATAATTCCTGCTGACGTCACTGCCTGTGAAGGCTGCTGAGCCCTGTCTCTGATTTGGGACCCCGGGGCCTTTTCTAGGGGGCGCGCACACTGCATGTGTAGCACACACTACCCGTGGGTTGGTGTTTCGGAGGCTGGGGCCGCCAGCTGCCGACAATTCCCACTTCTCCGGATCTGCGCTGACCTCAGGCTGAGGTTCTGGCTCTGGACCTTCCTCCGTCTATGGTCTGTGGGTGCTGGTGGCTCAGGACTGCGCCAAGTTGGCTGATGTTTTCCTCCTCTTCTGATACAACTTTAGGATTTCTGACCCGCCCGCAGCCTCCTGTCCATTGTTGGGGTGCTGTGTCCTCTCCCAGCTCCATCAGATGTGCCGGGCCCGCGAGAGCTTTCCTCCATCTGCAGCTGCCCGCAGCTCTAGCCATTTGCAGCTGGCTGCAGTGGCTTCCTGGGATGCTTGGGGTTTTGTTTTGTTTTGTTTTGGTTTTTTTGTCTGCTTTCGATGATCCTTCAGAATTTCTGACCTTCCTCTGGCCTCCTTTCAGTTGTTGGGGATGCTCCTCTCTTTCCTAGCTACACTAAACACACTTTTCTAACTAAATTCTCAGCTTTTTAAGTGGGTCGATGAGGAGACATTGTGCAGCGCTGTTACTCAGCCGCCATCTTGACCGGAAGTTGGCCGTGGTTATTTTACTCCTGAATTGTTTCTTTATTTTAGCTTATGATGTCATAGCTCAAATTTCCCTTCTACAGAGTGTTATTCCTTAGCACAAAGTTTGCTCCTTCAGTTAATTCATATCACATCATTGTTAAATGATTTCCATGATTATAATATTTTGAAATTATTTTTAACAAAATTTATATTTTGGTCTCCAATACTGCCAAAGTACATTAAAACAAATGTCTGCCTGTCTATAACTCTGGCATCTGGAGTTATTCTAGAGCATTCTAGAGTAGTTTTTACTCTAAAGCAAGAGCAGTGACCAAGAACGGAGATGGGGCATACGAGTTGCGTTGCAGAGTGGGAAAATAGAGACTGGTAGATGAAAGTACATAGATCTACTATAGAGAACGAAACGCAGACCATCGTGGAAAGTGACTTTTAGCTTAGGCTAAATTTGAGATATCTGAGGATATTTACAAGAGGTACATATGTGGGATTATGGGCCCAACTTAGGAAGCTCATGTCAGTTATGGGGAGTGTATTATTTTTCTTCTTCCGCCATAACATATTACCACCGATTTAGTGGTTGAAAATATCACAAATTTATCATTTACTATTTCTGAAGGTCAGAAATCTGTGATCCCTTACCTGATTTGGAATTGCAAAAGAATAAAATTACAGTGTTGGCTCTGAGGAAGTGTCCTTTTTCAGCTTATTACAGTGATGGCAGAATCTAGTTCCTTAAAGTTGTAGAAAAGAGGCTTCCCTTTCCTTTCAGTCTGTCACTGAGGGCTGCTGCAGCTCCTAGAGATCCTTCTCCAGTCCTGGCACATCAGCCCCTACATTTTAAAGAAAGCAATGGCATGCTGACTTCGCCTACATTATATCTCTTTGACTTCTTCTTCTGACACAGAAGACCATTGTTTTCTTTTCCACTATGTGTCTCTATCTGAATATATATTCTTCCTCTTCTCCCCTCAAGGACCCAAGTAATTATATTGCACTGATCCAAATGTAATCCCTCTATTTTAAGATCACCTAATTTATGATCTTGTTTTTATCTGTAATGCCCCTTCACAGGGGCACCTACAGTGGTGTTTAGTTGAATAGCCAAGACACAGGAATCTTTGGAGAACTTACTTAAAATTCTGCTTTTCACAAGAAGCGTGATAAAATTTCTGAGAATGATCCACATTGAAGGGACTGTTGAAAAGTGTGAAATGAACGGAGATGCAAAAACACCCCACTTGATTCGGGAAGAATCATGTGAAAAGACACTGTCTTGAAGTTGGAATGTGAACAAGATGTGTAAAATGCTCTAGAAGATGAAACCAAGGCATTTAAGAATCAAGGTCATAACTTTTGAAGGCGCAATTTGCAGAGAGGGGTGCTTGACTCCTCCATTCCAAGTGAAAGCTTGACTTCAGTATGTTAAAATCAAGCAGAAATGCTTGACTCTTATTTTCAGACGACTGATGCTGAAAAGAGAGAAATATGGCAGGATGGAATAATTTATTTTCAAAACTAGAAGCGTATCCCTCTTAAGAAGCTGTTTATAAGATAAATTTTGTGGGATTTGCTATATAATTTCCTTCAGGAAAACGCAAGAAATAAGTATAAAATCCAGTTGAGATTAAGAAGAAATAGCTTGACTTAGACTCTTATTTAATGGATACCAAGTATATCTGAAGTTCTCATGATAATATTTCCTAACAGAACCTAAGGTTCCCTTTTTTCTCCTACATTTTTGTATTTTTAAAAACTAGGCAACTGATGGTCAGACTCCATTGGTCTTTCAAAACTTTTAACGAAGCAAACAAGATGAAAGCAAAAGCCACACGAATTTGCTGGTATGCATTTGCAAGAGGTAAACGGGTCCCATCTGTGTGAAGATTGCATTTGCTGTCCAATTAATTCTCCATGTTGCCTGGTACACGAATGAGAAGCTCTTTCATACAGTTGGAAAACAGGACAGATGGTGCCTTTCAGTTACCTATTGACTACTGTGATCTACTTGTTAACAAATCTAAATAAAATATCTTGTATTTAATCTTAAAATTTCACACAAACAGGGCTTGGGATGTTACTAAGAAGAGATTTTCTTTTGTTTTCACTTTCATAAAGTATCTTTGAATGGTCAAGACCCAAAAAGTTGGACAAAGATTCACAATGATCAAAATGGTTTTTTGTTCTAATCAAGTAAATGTGGATCTTCAAGCTTTTAATATAAGAAAGCTAATACAGTGACAACTGTCAAATATGATTTGAATTCTTTAAACTGCCAAAGGGCATCAAAACCACAAAATTGTATAGCCTTCAATAAAAATCCAAACAATATTGTGTCTTTACATCTAAGATTATATAGAGAGAAACTGGATATTTGAGATGCCAACTTCAAACTTGCTCTAATAATGTTAATCAATGTTAGCTTCTCCTTTAATATTACTTGATCAGTGAGTCTGAAACATATTCTCAATCCTTATCCTAACAAGGTTACCCCAACCCTGTTTCTTAAATACTTTCTTGTTGCTGTGGCCAGAATACCCAATATCTACAACTTAAGGGGGGACTATTTATTTAGTTCACAGTTTCAGATGGTCTCACGTGGCTCATTCATAGGCAGCAGGCAAAAGTGGAAGCACGTGGCAGAAGCTGGAGAGCTGCTGTCCCACTACAGATAGAAGGCCAAGTGAAGACGGTCCCATGACAGTGTCTAGAGACTAAGACTAGACATTTCCCAGAAAGAAGCTGTAACAATGTTTCTTCTCCCTTCATTCAGTTCAAGCTGTCAATTGAACCCCTCACACCCAAGGCGGATGACTCTTCCTCAATTCCTAGCCCATAATTCAGTAACAGACACCTGAAAGCTCTACCTTTGGGCCCCACCCCCCAGACCCCACCCTACCCAGTCTCAACAAATTGAAACAATCCCTCCAGGTCAGACCCCAAGCATCTGCCCCTTTCAGCCAGGCCGTACCTCCCAATACCACACAGTCCCACGGTCATCCATCCCACTACACCCAAACACACGAAGCTTTTGGGGCACACTCCAGTTCCTAATTTTTAAACTTTTATACTTAAATTTTTTCTTTTTCTAATAATTTAATAATTCTGTTAAGCTTATTTTCCTGTTCTTCACTGCCTTCATATTTTTAATATGGAAACTACAACTAAATTTTGAAAAAACAGCTTTCTTGTAAAAGAAATATTATTCTATTTTAAATAATTTATTATGGAAAATACAACCATAGAGAGTGCATATGAGTCATATTAAAGTTTCTTTCCTTCATACACTGGTTGAAAACAATGTAACTAGTAGTTAAGAATTGTTACAGAGAATTAACCTAATTTATTCTCAAGTATTATATGGAAAATGTCAATACATCCTGTTCTAATTGTCATTACCTGATGGTAAGTTAAATGTGTGTGTGTGTGTGAGTGTGTGTGCATGCACGCATAGTCACTCACATGCCTGCACGTGTGTGATTGATGTGTGTCTTAACAAACAATTTGGTATTCCTCCTGTAATGTGAGGTTTTATGTGCCTTGACCCCAGAAGTTATTTAGCAGGTTAGGTAATTTCAGTATCCATTCTCTTTAGAGTCACATTTTTTCTTGGGAATTAGCTAGTTGATAAAGAATTCATTCATTGAAAGTTTCATTTTTCTCTGTGCTTCAATTACAGCACTTATCATGCTGTATTGCTGCTTATGTTTTTTATTTTTTCTTTGCACATGACCAACTCCTACATAAGTCTGAGAGGCTGGTTCTAGAATTCAGAAACCATATCTCATTTATCTTTTTATCCCTAAAATCAAGAGATGCGCTTGGCACGTTGTCAAGGACCGATGAATACTGTCAAGTGAATGAGTGTTCAAATTTACCTGCAACAGTCACGATCAGAGGCAAGGAAAGCTCAAAATACATTTTACTCAGGGAAAGAAGAATAAGGTGGGTAACTTGGTGACATGAGGAGACTCACAATATTTCTTTTTAAAAATTCATTTATTTTTGTGTCAATATGTTTCACTCCTCTTGTTTGTTTTTCTTTGAGCGTCAGGAATGCAGCAAACTCCAAGGCTGCTCTTTGTAAACCTGTACATTTCTTAGCTTGTGTGGGACCCTGACTAGGCCCGGGATAAGCTCACCTCTCGAGACTGGCAGGAGTGGAGCCCCGACCTCTTATCCCAGGCCCAGGAAGGCCTGCAGCTCAGGTTTCATCCTACCCAAATTCCTAATTTTCCCTACCCCAAGACCCTTACCAGAAATTACATGATCAGGTTTCGAGAGACCCATTAAGCAAATTAGGTGACTTCCAGACCCCAAACATCTTCTAATCAATAAATGACCTTTGCCCTATTACCCTGGCTGACCCTCCTCCCTTCAACTGCTTATAAGCCCTGCCCTCACCTCCAATAAACCAGCCGTTACACTGGTTTAGCCTCACGGATGTGAGTCTGTCGTACTCACGCTGCTCGAGACCTCGTTCCCCCAAACTTCGCTGGTTCCTGATGGCCGGTGGCCAATGGTGGCCGGAGACCCTGACGAGCTTGCGTGACTCCTGGTAGCATACTGCCGTGAAATGCAGTAGGAAGGAGGCATGTTGTCACTTTTCTTTTTCTTGAACCATTTTGACCATGGCCTGGGGCTGTCCCTTTCCTTACCTGCCATTAGTTTCACCCCTTGAGCAAGTGATTTCCAAGTTCCTTGTGTTTTCTACTCCTGTCTGGCCACAAATTAATACATAGGTAAGATATAAATCTGTAGTAGCATGTACTGGATTCTCTACTTACTAAGTTTCTTTCTTTTTTGTTTCACTTATTTTTTATATTGGTATAAAAACTTCACATAACATAAAACTTCACTGGTTTTGTAAACATATGAATTCTAAATTCTGTAACATATTAGAACCATGGGTTTGGGGAATTAGTGAGCATCAGTATCCACCCCTTTTTTGGAGGTGTTCACTCCTTTTCTGTCTGATCTTTGCCTCTCTTTCTACCCTGACATTCATGTTTGGGACTTTTTATACCTATGTTTATAGCAACACAATTCATAATAGCCAAAATCTGGCAGCAACCTACCTGCCCATCCATACAGAAATGGTTAAAGAAGATATGGTACCTATACACAATGGAATACTATGCAGCCCTAAAGAAAGGCAGATATGAAGCATTTGAATGAAAACAGGGCCACCTAGAGTCAATAATGCTCAGTGAAATGGACCAAGCACAAAAGATTGACTGTAGATGAGTGTGTCTCTTATGAAATGCACAAAAATAACACTAAGTTTTCATTTATGGGAATAATTGAAACAACAAGAATATTTCTGAATAAGAAGGTGCCTTATTACAGCTCTTACCTAGTTTAGTCATTATTCCAAGTTCACCTGTAATATTTCTGGCAATAATATTCCAAGGTATATTTTAAAATGCTCATTAGGAGGAAACTCTTCATTTTCTAAGTCCATTCCAGTGCAATTCAAAGCTAAGAATCACAATTAGACTATTTCATTTAGGACATGGAAGTGTCGGGGTAGAAAGAGAGGGGACAGGGAAGGGTAGGGACAAGTGAAGAGCAAGCTGTCTCTATTCTGATAGTTCTAACAGTTTACTGTGACCATCACAAGCCACTGGCTGTTATTTGTTTCATACAGTGCAGGATGACGGGAAGTGCGTAGCTCTGAATCCAGATAAGGAGGGGTCCATCTGTCCGGTGAGGCAGGCCTCCTCTCTCCTCATTTTTTGAATGGTTACCCTTGTGTTGTGTTGAAAGTTTTGCCTGTGTTCCGGAGCCTTATAGAATATTTTCTCGTTGGGCCGTGCAGAAGTATTAAGAAGCCCTTGGGGCTAGATTACCAAAGAATTCAAAGTGACTCTCACAAATCAAGAGTCAAGGAAATCTAACATCGAATGATTTGATAATTGCTAATTCTAGAGGATGATTTTTAGAGTCTAAAAAAATACAGTTCTATGAGATGTAATTTTTTAATCTTACTCTATATCAAGCCAAATCAATAAGAAAGCAAACAAACAAATAAAAGGCAAAATAAAACTCTAATTAAAATTCCAATTTCAATGGAAAAAAAATCCAATCAAGAGTAGACCCAGAAAAACTGAACTCAGTAAATATCAATTCCACTATATTGTAAAGGATAAACGTTTCAACCTGGCCTTAGATAGTAGTCTGAACTCTGGAAGAATTTTTATTCTTTAGATCCTTTATTTCCCCAGTTCTAAGAAATTTCAATCAAAGAAGCAATTAATTTATTAACACATTTCCAGAGAAAAACTTCTTCTAACTAAATATAACTAACTCAGATAAGAAGAGTTAAAATATAAAACCATATGCATCTTAGAACTGAGAAAAGAGGGCAAATCATTATTGAATGAGCACTGAATTAAATTCTCAAAAATTTAGTATCACAGATTGGTGAAGAATAATAAAGTATAATAAAAAGATAAGTAAGACATGCTTCAAGTTCTTAATATTATAAATCCCTGAGTAAATGAAAATACATCCATGCAAATATGGTGACTTTCACCTGGTTCTTTAAAAGAAATCAATTTGAAAAGCAACACTTTGTGTCCATCTGAAGTCCAATTACAGTGACAGATCCTTAGTACTAGTTGCAAAGGATGTACCAAAGGATCACATAAACATCCCACTGTTTCAAAATTGTAAAATCCATCTCCCATTTAGGTACACAGCTTATTAAACTTTGAGATGATTAAGCTGAGAAAGAATTAAAAACAGCAGTTTTCTTTTGTTTCTGCAGCAAATTCCTAATAACATTTTTATAGCCTGTCTAAAGCAATGGCTTAAATCCTAGTTTATCTAAACATTTACATTTCCCCATCTTTCCATTTATATATTGGTGTAAATATCTATCTTCATCACTGCTAAAGATAAACTACTTGCATCGCCATCTTATACTTTATAAGAATCTCAGATATTGCTACAAATAAAAGCAAAAAAAAAAAACTAAGAAAGGAGTTAAGTATGATAATGGTAAGTTAGATACTGTACAGTGTATTTCTAAACCATTAACAGGCAAATGGAATGTAAACAAATCAATAACAGAACGTATAAAAGCATAAAAAGGCAAGACATTAGAGTTTAAAGAATGTTCCTGCCATTGTATTACTGGAATCTGCTACAAACACGTGCCCTGGGGGGTAGTCAATTTATTTTTATTGCTGTTGTTATGAGCCGAATACACTGGGTGAAGCAGTCAGCAGAGAATGAAAGTGAGAGAGATGGAACCACTCGGCACTTCCAGCCTTCCATGAGGATTGTGCCAAGGTGAGAAGTGAAAAATCACAGAAATGTCCACGTGAGATGCCACGGCGTCCCAGGAATCCCGAGGGAGCACTCAGAAAATGTTGACTATCTACCCATAAAGTTGCCATCTGAAGATCCTTAAACGTGACCTAAGGATTTATGGCACACATCTCAATCCTCTGCCGAGTGGATGTGGAATCTGTGGTTAAACTTTTATGCAGCGGTGGCGTGCTAAGGTAAGGTGAATATTTTAGAAGACTTACCTAATCAAGGTAATAGAAGAAGAAAGAAATGACCCAAGTAACAATTGGTGTTCTTGTGTGTTATAATGTTTTCCTTCATCTTCAGCTTTTTCTTCTGCCCCTTTTGCCGTTATGATGAGCAATTCAGCTCCCTTGAGAGTCTCAGTACCTTAGGAGTCTTATGTTTCCTTGTAAGTCGTGCTGAATGGCAGTGTTCATTAGGCTTTAAGTGGTTATTTTAATAGGGATCCTGCTGGTTTCCATTCACAGTGCTCTCTCTACTTCCTAGTAGTGACACCATCTGCCTTTGCTACTGGAAAGAAGTTCATTCACGTGGGTGGTTAAAACCAGAGACATTTATTTTTTGAAAGCTTCTAGAACCAGTGTGCCCTTGGGGTTTGATCCTGATGAGGCTCCTTTCTGACTTGTCGACAGCACTTTTTCCCTAGGATGACTTCTTTTTTTTTTTCTCTTCCACACACACTCTAATTTCTCTTTTTCCTTAGAAGGACACACTCAGTTCTATTACACTAGGCCCTGATCCTTCAGACCCCAAGAGTAATATTTGTTCCAAAGACCCTCTCCTCAAACAGAGTCAGATGAAGTGTTTGGCCATGCATTTCAGTGGGGACAAAATTCAGCCCATGACACAAAATCTGCCACCCTAAATAACTTCACAAAGTATGTTTTCTTGAAGTTGTTTTTGAGCATTGTCGATATTTGAATCAACACATCTTCCATTTTGACTAGAGGGTTTTTTCCAGGGAAGATAAAACTGTATATTAATAAATGAGCCTACTGTTTCAGGAAATTCTTGCAAACCGAATCGACAAACAGCTTAATCATGTGCTAACACAGCTCCTTTGTCACATAGCACTTTGCTTATTAATGATTGTCTAAAGACTTCACCTCACTGTGTTTACCAATTATAAACTATTAGGTCATGAATTTTGTCCTCTTTCTATCAATTTCCCTCTTGAAGAGATCTACCTTAAATCTCTTCAGCAACAACCAAATGCATATATATATATATATATATATATATATATATATATATATATATAATGTATTTTTTCTCTAAGTTCCTCCTGTGTTTCAGAAGAATTTAGATTCTCTCAAGAGAATTTGCCAATGCGGTGCTTTACTTTGCAGTTGTGAGTTCACACTTGGCTCTCGTCAATTCACAAGATTTCTTTCATTGGTGATCTTTGTTGGTAGTTGACTGCCAACATCTCCGAGTGGCTACAGGAGCACCCAGAAGTATCACTTTCCAGTTTAGCTGGATGAGAATTATGCCACACAGGTTTCAACATCTATTGTGGCAATTCTCTAACCATTTCTCCAGTAAGTACTAACACTTCTAAATGAACAGAACACCAGGCCCAGTGAACCAGTTCATAATTCCAGAGCCCCTGAAAGGCTGAGGCAGAAGGATCACAACTTTGAGCTTGGCTGGGGAAATTTAGTGACTTCGTGAGACTCTCAAAAATCAAAAATAAAAAAAATGGGCTGGAGATTGTAACCCTGTGAGAATGCCTCAAGCCTAATTCTCAGGACTACAGTAAACACATACATACATACATACAAACATCAAAAAATAAATAATCAGAAAGAATATTAGTAAAATGAAACTTTTGAGAACCATTTACTTCTTGTAATCAGAAATCATCCTCTTCTTTGCAGCTCTTTTGTTTGGATTTTGATGCAGCGAAGTGAGGTAACTCTAATATATGCAAAAAAGATAGAGGCAATTTTGGAACTTGGAGATCAATAGAAACTGGGTATGTTTTGAAGTTCCTGCTGGAATTATGAGTACTGAGGGTGATTCTGGCAAAGGACTCAGAAAGAAAACAGGGAAATTAAAGAGAAAAGGTCCATCTTCTCAGAGAATACATAAATATTGCTGAAAAGAATATTGGCAGAATTGTGGTTGTTAAAAGCCATTTGGATAATGGCTCAGGCAGAAATGACTTGTTAGAAACTGGTGTAAAGACAATCCTTGTTAGAAAGTGGCAAAGAAACCGGCGTGGTTGTGTGTGTTTTAGTGACTTACAGAAGGTAGAGTGTAAGAATAGTAAAATTGGACATTTAGCAGAGGACAGCACTGCACTGTAGGCACAGCTTGCTCTTTCCTGTTTTCTTACAGCACCGTGAGAGGCAAGGGATGGATTGTGAAAGAATTGTTAAGTCAAAAAGGATCATAGCTTTAAAATTTTGGTAATAGTCTCAGTCTGTCCATCTCACAAATATAAGAAAGTTTGCTCTAAAGAGAACATGAAGGTTATAAATCAAACAACTTCTTGACAAGAAAATGCCTACATATGAGCATGAGCTTATCAGTCATTCTGCCATGAGCAACTCTACTTTGGAGTGAAGGGGCAGAGATAGGACAAAAGGACAGAAGGAACTTTGTGAATCCCACAGGTCTAGATCAACAACTGTTTGACTGGAGACGAGAAAGATGACTTAAGAGGTAATTCAAAGATCTTCAGAACTGCCCCCACCCAACACACACTTTTTTGGCTTCAAAGGGGAAGAGTACGGCCTGAGTTTCAGTGAGCCAGATAGTGACAATCCTTAGCCTTAGCGTAATCACACTTGGAAGTGGACCTCTCTACCCCAGCACATCTTAATAATGGGAGTGCTGCCCCTAGGGGGCTGGGAGTCAGAGCACTGAACCCGGAGAGCTGTTGCATGAAGGCTAGATCTCACGGAATTTGCTTTTTTAGGTGTTGGACAGCTTTTCTAGTTCTACCTGTGCGGTAGGACTACCTATCCTATGCACGACTCACCACTATAGTTTGTTGGCATAAAACTGGTCGGGGTTTTTCTGGTTCATAGCAGAAAAAAATTTATTTTGCTGCAGAATGAATTATACCCAGACTTTCATCCATAGGTACGATGGTCACCTTGTGGCTCAGTCAAGTTGATACATAAAGAAATAACTGCCACATTTGGACCATGTTGCAAGTAGCCTATGCAGCACGTTTTGAGAAACAACTTCACTGTTTTGGTCTTTTTAGAGTTCTGAAATTGTTTAATAGCAGGCATAGATAGATAGATAGAAAGATGATAAATACATGGATGTAACATATTTTCCACCCTTATTTATTTATTTAGTTTTGGTTTCTCATCTTACATGGGAAGTGGTTCAACCTGTTGATTCCAATATAACATAGAAATTTTTCCAGTGTGTTATACTTTTAAACTGTGGTAATGAAAAAAATCACTTATAGGAAGAGATATTTCTGTTCTTGAATATATTAACCAGGTATTTTAACACTGATCCACTCCCTACTTGAGACCTGACACACCACTAGGTGTCTGCCACTGTTTTCTCAGCAGATCAGCCATTCCCTGGGATACAGCATATGGTCTGATTTTCATTTTCTGTAAGGTTACAACTTGACAAAATTGGATAGACATGCAGGGAGTGATGACAGGAAGGTGATGACAAGGCCACTTACTCATCAGAGCTGTGATTTGGTGTCTCTGGATTCTTCAGTGGTGCCCCCCCCCCGGTGGCAACATCCCTCTGGCTACATGCCACCATATTTATCTTGCAACATTGTTTCTGTTTCTGTCAAAACAAAAGAGAAAAACCCAGCAGAAAGGAAAGTGACAGGAACACATCTTGTTTGGAGTAAATATAGGATACTGCATTTCTTGTTCCAGTTTTGGAGTTAATCCTTAAAACTTTGAGAAATAGATGGCAGTTATTTCAGACCTGTGTCCTCTCTTGTTTGATTCTAGTCTTTGCTCTCTATTTGCAAGTTGTCACCTGGGCTCTTCGTGCTAGATTTTTATATGCAAATTAGTGTCTAAAATTTTTGTAGAATTTAAATGTTTTTATATTATTCGGAGTGCTTTCTTTTTGCCACATCCTGCGTTTATTGCTGAAAACAAACAGTAAGTCAAGTGTACAACAATTTTGCTTAATATGGAATTAACTGGGCATATATGATGTAACAGAACCTTTGAGAAGGGTTTTAAATATTTGTCCTAATGAAAAGTTTTTAATCTCAAATGCAAAATAAAATAGTACCTTTACTTTTTAATTGAGAGAACTGAGGCTTAGCCAGATTCCAGGACTTTACCATGAAGACATGGTTATGTGGGAGGGCTAGATTGAAATCAAACTGATTTAAACCTATAAAACAAATCAACACGTAGATTTTGTGGAGTAAATTATTAGCAAATTTAAATTACAACTTTTCTTGATTTTTTTAAAATTAAAATTTGGCAAATTCAGTTAAATGAATGTATTTCAAATGGTTGATTTTAGATATCAACATCCTGAAAGAATTGATTTGGGCCAGAGAATTGTGAAAAATAAAAATAGCAGAAAGCATATTTTTTGGGCCCCCAAAAGATTATATATATATCTTTATCATTGCTCTCTCTCTTTCTCTATTCTGCTGTCTTCTATCAGAAGCATTATCATTTGTGTTTACCTGTATTTCTCTTACAAAGCTCTTAAAATAGATGCGATTTCTATTTTTAGAACATTTCTGGTCCCAATCTTAGTACAGAAATTGATGAGATAACAGGCCACATGGCTGTAACTTCAGTGCTTTGAGGCATATGTTGATAGGAATTAAACGAATGGGAAGGTGATTTCCGTATACTTGGAAACAGGGTCACATATAAAATCATGTGATGGGAGTTGGAAAAATACATGAAAGTAAGGAGTATTTAGGAAACAGAAGCAACTGAACTCAGAGATGACTTGGGAATGAGGTTGAAGAAGAGGAGGTCACTACAGATGTCTCCTGTTTCTGCCATAATCTATTAAGAAAAACAAGAGTGATCACAGGTTGTATAGAAATTGAAATTGTTTTGGGGTAATAATAAGTAAATGTCTGAGAATATGACATCAAACTCACTGGAAAGGTGTAAATGGGACATTTAGCCCATGTGAAACTCCTGTTAGCAGGCAGTAAATAAGCTCTAGGGTGTACTCGGCATTGTATAGGGTGCCAAGAACACAGGCATCGAGGGGTCGGGGATGCTTTGAGATCTTCTATATTTAACTAAAACATTAAAACATTAAAAACATTCTCTTAAAATAGACAGTACTATAAAACGTTAATTTTTAGTATTAATGATAAATGATGAGACATTTTTGTATTACATGGCTGCATTGGAAGGTTTAATCAGGGTAGTTTAGGAAGGTAAGTGGGGTAGTGAAAGAGAGACTTTCCCCAAAAGACCGTGTAGCCCTTGGGAAGTGCACGAGTGCTCTCAGGAGGGGGAATACTCCCATTAGGCTGGGAAGTCAGATATGGGCCTGAGGCTGCCGTGTTCCCTTCTCCAGTTTTACTTCCCAAAGAAGTAGAAATATTTTACCAAAGGGTGACTGATGATGTTCTTCGATCCCAGAGATATAAACCTTTCACTCAACATAACGCCTTTGAAATTGTTCCATGAAACACTAATATTTTGTGCAAGGTCAACTAAACATTTTTGTGTGATTCAAAAGAGTCAACCTAAAACCACCCAGCCCAGACTCTAAAATCCTACAATGATATCTGTCCCCTGCACTGCTCCTTTCTGAAATAATACTAAGTCTCTTTCATGGTATGTTCCATTATAATGCAATAAATTTCAGGCTTAGTTCTTTCTTTTCATCAATACATTTTTTCATAGTTATGATTGGAATCAAAAATGTCTCCAGAACGATTCAATATATTTAAGGTTTGATTAGCAGCTGGTGGCTTTGGGAAAAATGTTTGGATCATGAAGACGCTAACTCCATGAGTTCATTGGTCCTTTGATGAGTTTGTAGCCGAGTGGCAGTTAAGACATGGAGCCTCGTTAGAGAAAGCAGCTTACTGGACGCGTAACAGATGATGCTGTCTTGCTCCTGGCCCTTTCCTCTTCCTTTACCACTTTCTTCTTCACTATTGTAGCACCAGGTTTTGTATTACTATAGGACTAAAGCAATGAGCAGACCCACTATGAATTGAGACCTCTAAAACCATGAGCTAAAATTAAACTTTCTGTCTTTGCATTGTTTTTTCTCACAGCGACAGAAGGATGACTAGCACAGTAGTATTCTTTTATGGGTAAGTTGAAAGCTGTGGTAATTTCCATAACCCTATTAGTGATTCACCAGTAAGTATAAGCCCAGTATGTTTCAAAAATACTGCCTAGCATTGATAATTTAAAAAAAATACATTTCTTTCTTGGAGTTCTTTCTTGGAATTGCTCTGTAAAAAAATAACTAGTGACTGATTCTAAAGATGACCACTAACACCTACTCAACTGTTAATAAAATAAAATAACTTCCTCCCTAATAGAGTAAGAGTTTGTTCAAAATAGATTTGGTCTTCTAGACTGAAAATCACATTATCACTTAAAACCTTTACTCCAAAAGTAGACTACATGACACATTATAAACAGTTGTAACTACTTTAAAATAACTTTTCTAACTCAAATCTTCAGCAATTGACAGTCATTAAAAATGTCAAGATCCCATATTTTTGGTTGAATTTCTCACATGCCCACTGGTAGAATAGCTTTAATTTATGACTTTTTGGTTCTTTCTCTCTCTTCCTCTCTCTCTCTTTCTCTCTCTCTCTGCATTTGATCTTTGGTGTTGATGAAGTAAGTGCAATCTCCCTGTATGATATTTACTTTTTATGGTTATTAAAAGAGCAAAGCATTATGAGGGTGATCTAGGCACTTACAATTTATACTGTAAAATCTTGTTTCCTTTCTTCCATTGCTTTAATCAATGTACATAATTAAGGTGTTTTCTATGAAACACGTTGGGAATTTGAGTAGCAAACTGGGAAATTTTCAAAAGCAGACTTATAGTGAAATCCATGGCTTGCTACAAAGCATTGCTGCAATACAATCACATCTGAACATGTTGAAACAGGACTCTCACTTTCCAGAATAATATAATTCCTATCACCTTACATTTCAGTTCACTTGCTTGACTCTCTTGGCACTTAAGAATATTGACAGATTATAAGGTTCAGAGAAAAAGGGAGGGGGAAACACTTGAAGCACCATACTTAACTATTACTGGTACGAGCATGTTTCATGCTCTCATAGATAAAGTGGGTTAATAATATGAGAATTATTTCTGTGAAATAAATGTGAGCATCTAATAGAATTATCAAGCTACTTCAAAACTGTGCTTCAAGTCTAAATAAAATCGTATAAACAAATACTAGGGTTTGAATATTTCTCCCTAAAAATATGAATTGAAAAAGTTCCCAGTGCAACAATGTTGGATGGCAACATTGGGTGTGTAGAAGCTGTTGATGAGATGTTACAGTGTGGATCAAAAATGTCCCCCAGGTGTCTCAGGTGTGTCAAACGTGGGGTTATCAAAAGTCAATTGGATCACTCTGGTATTAACTTCACCAGTTGATGAGGTCAGCTGAAAGTGCTCTTAGGAGGTGGGGCCAAGATAAACGCTTTCACCTTTCAGTTGTATGAGTCAGGTATTTCGTTCCAGTGTTGGAAAACTGACAAGTATAGAAAGATGATACTGAGAATCGGGGCCTTGCTACGGCTATACTTGACCGCGTGCTTCAGAAGATGTTGGTTTGTTTGAAGGAGTAGTTTGGGAAAGTTTAGAGAATTAGGCTGGGAAAGTTCTAGAATTCTGTAAACAGAGCCTTATGTGTGATACAGGTGGAAGTTCAGAAGATCATAAATACTGATAGGAAGCCAGACAGTAAAGACTATTTTCATAAAGTTCCAGAAGGGAATGAGGACTTTGTTGGGAATTGGATCAAAGGCTGCAGGTGTAAATGTCTAGCAGAGAATGTGTTGGCGTTTTGTCCATGCCTAATGTGTCATGTGAGCCTGAATTCCAATGTAGGACACTCATTAATCTAGCAGAGAGAAATTAGAGGCAAACCAACATAACACCGGGGTTGGAATACTGCTGACTGCTTTTTGCTACATTTACAGTGGGAGAAAAGGCAAAGAGAAATTTCAAAAACTTAAATTTTGGTCTTAAGACTAATAGCAAATTTATTCTAAAAATAATATAATCAATATTTGGCCATAATAAGCTTAACAAAGCTTATATTAGGCTAGAAAATAATTGACCTGAAAGTTTGCATGCAATTTTATTTTAGGTTACTAAGTGGAAAATATACATTAAACCTTTTATAAATAAAATAAAAGATTGAAATCTTTAGCATATTTAAACATTCTATGGTATATTTTAATAATTGATTTTATGTCATATATAGTAAATATGAATAAAATGTGATATTTTATCCACTTATTTTAAACATACAACATATTTTGAAATATTTTCTTGTGTGTGTGTGTGTGTGTGTGTGTGTGTGTGTGTGTGTGTGTGTGTGTGTGTGGTACTGGATACCCAACCCAGGGTATTTCCACTGAGTTATATCCCCAGATCACTTTTAGTTTTGCTTTTGAGTCAGGGTCCCACTAAGGTTCTAAGTTGCCCAGGCTGGGCTCAAACTTTTAATCCTCTTGCCTCAGCCTCACACAGTGCTGTGACAACAGCGATAGGTCATGAAGCCTGAGTACCTTCCTCATTTTTATAAAAATATATGCCTCTATAAGCACTTTACTGCTAGTCCTGCTAGGCTCATGAAAGAATTCCATGACAATGGAGAGAACTTACATTTCCAGCTAAAAGTGGATTTTACAGGGCAGTGTACAAATAAGCCTAAAAGAAGTTTCAAGATCCTGGTTAAATATTTGGTCAGAAAATCTGCCGAGCACAATGGAACACACCTGTAATCATAGCACTCAGGGCATTTGAGGCAGGAGGACCAGAAGTTTGAGTTGAGCCTGGGCAATTTAGCAAAATTGTGAGATTCTGTCTCAAAATAAAATACAAAAAATAAAAAGTAAAAAAGCTGCAGGTGTAACTCAATGCAAAAGCTCTTGGTTCAATCTTCAGTATTTACAAAAACAACACTATGTCCCTTCCTTCCTATCTTTTTCTTCTTTTCTCTGTCTGTTTCTTTCATTCTGGTTACTGCAGGGTTTGTGAACGTTGAATCTTTCTCAAAGCAGCTTTGTGGAAGCCTGTGAGAAGTTAGAAATCAACTTTCTCAGAATGTTCATTTATATACTTTGGAGAGTCTGCCTACTTCATTTTAAAACATTTTGCCATAGATTGGGGATTAACAAACTCTGGAACAGATGGGAAGTGTTTTAGGCTCCTTGGGCCACAGCTCTCTGCAGCAACGACTCATTTTTTCTATTTAATATGAAAGTTGTCGTAGACAATGTTTAAATGAGTGAGGATAACTGTGACTCTTAAAACTTTCTTCACCAAAACCAAAAAAGAAAAAGAAAAAAAAAAAAGAAATAGAAGGTAAAATTTGGTCCCTGAGCCACATTTGCCGGCTGACCACACCCATAGATAACCAACGCGTCCTACAGACAAGAAGCATCACAGACCAACATATCCATAGATAACGCTGGAAAGTCCTTAGAATCTAAAACTGGCAGTAACATTTACTATATTTATGCACAGTCTACATCCCAAAAGTCAGTGATCTTCAAATTGAACAGTCCCAATTAAATAAGTCTGCAACGTGTATTTGGAGATAATGAAAGTGTGTGATATTAAAAATAACACAGCATTTTCTGATCCTTAGAAAGTTTTGTCCCAAAAACTGAGTTTAATAGGGTTGAGTTCGTAGGAATGTATTTATACAGACTAGAGCCAAGTTCATAAATGTTCCATAAAATTAGTTCCAAGACAAGTTGAAGGTACCACAAGCCAGGGCTGTTCAATCAACACTCTGTGTTGAGGTCAGACTTGGACAGTCAGAATCCACTTCAGATTATACAAGGTTTCATCACGAACACTCAAGACACCTGCTTGATATCAAGGAGTAGGCAAAGGCCGTTTAGAAGTCCTGGAGGATTCCTCTTCCATCAACTGAAGCTATGTTGATTATAACAAAACCATATCAAGTGGAATACGATCCCAGCTCCACAGAACACCTGCTGCATATTGGAAGCTATTGTAAAGCTGGGGTAGTTGCAAGCAGAAGAGAGGAACGGTTCTGATAAAAAATAACTAGCAAAACCGTGATAAAGATGACTCTAACGCAAGAGGATCTTTAAACGTTGATTGAAATTGTGCCAGATGTCCCAGCACGACTGTGCTTGGAAAAAGCCATCCGTATTCCAAGGATCAGGCTGGCAGGCCACTTGAATGGGGCTTTAATCCAACTTCAAACCAAGGAAGCCGGGCAGAAAACAGCCTCAGACACTTGAGAGCAGTGGTAAGGCGCACTCCGGCCAGGCACGGACGGCTGTCGGTTTGGCCTTCACCTTTCTCACAGCCACACATCCGAACGAGCAAATGGTAATCTCATGTAAAAATAGCTCCCCTTTTGGGGGTCTTTGATGTGCTGCAGATGTGACTAATCATCTCTGAGATTCCTGTCTGTGTCACTGTCTTCATAGTATTTGATGACGTGAACATCAGATATCCTCCTTTTTTGGTTAATAAAAAAGAGAAGGAAACAAGAGTTATCTATTAGCTTCCCTTTTCTCTTGTGGAAGCTTAATATATTTCAAAAATAAATATAAGGGTTTTTGGAAGTCCTGTTCATCATATTAAAGAAAATATGATGTAATGATGCCTGGTTTTAAAAATATAAGTCTCCCCCCTCATTTTATTCATATGTATATGTGCAAAATTCAAGGTTTACAATGAGGTTGAGCGTTTTGTGCACATACGTATCTTGTCAAGGTGACAAGGGCTTTCCCTCCTTTTGTCCCATCCTCTACCCACCCCTCCCTCCCTCCTCCCCCACCCTGCCCCCCTCTTTCACTTTGTTTTTGTCTTAAGTTCCATAGAAGTTGTGATCTGGGTCTCTCATGTCAGAGAGACCATTCGATATAAGTCTCTTTATTTAATTGGAAACTTTATAGATAATCCTTGCTGGAGGCAGAGGCTCTGGCCAGATCCTTGAAATAATTACCTTTACTGAGCACTTACCATGTACCTGGCTCTGTCCTGAGCTTGTTGTGGGAGTAACAATTTAATGCCCAGATTGTTTTTATGATCTTTCTGATTATTGTTTGGTGATGGAGCTTAGAGAGTTATACACCACATCAAAGGCCATGCTGCAAAAGACGGTAGAGCCAAGATTTCAATCCAGGCAAGTTTCTATGATTTTTGTCAGCATATTCACTTGATATAGAATATTTTTCCATCTTAGCATCTCCGTCCAACATTTTCCTAAAACCTGTGACTGGGCCACACAACCTTCCCATTCATCAACAAACACTTAAGTTAGGAAGATGTAACTTGCTTTTTGTGTGTCATTATCAGAAATACCAACCTTCTAAGTCATTCTATTAAAGAATTAGCCAAGAAAGAATAGATGAAGGATTAAGGAAAAGAAAAAACAGAGGCCGAGAGAAGGAGGAAGAGGCAAAAAGCTCTTAAGAGTCTGTGCCTGTGCTAGGATGCGTCTTCCCCGGGGTTGTCTCTTTCCCATCAGCAGTGGCTCTCAGGGCTGGAGCATCGCCTCCCGTTAGCCGGGTCTCCTAGCCCTACTGCCCTTCCAGATTCTTTTTTTTTTTTTTTTGGTTATTCTTAATTGACATCAAAGACTCCCTCAGCTCTCACAACAGTGTGGGCCAAACCCTGGGCTGCTTCCGGATACATTTGCCTCCTGTTAAATGGCTTGAATTACATTATGTAACTGTACTCCCTGTCCTGTTTTACAAACACATTTCACTTAACAAGGTTCTAAAACAGAGACATAAACTTATTCACAGCAGTTATCCAGAAAGAAAAGGCGTGCTCCCCACACACACCACCCTGAAACACACTATCGGCCCCGCGCTTTCCCTCCTTTCTCAAGTGTTTCACTGGAGGAGTTTCCCAATTTTTCACTTTTAAAATGTGAAATTAGCTTTAAAAAAGTTCACAAAAGCTTCTGTAACTTGCAACTCTCTCTCTCTTTCGCCATTACTTAACTATATGCTAAAGTATGCCATTCAGAGGTTCACAGGGATTGGAATTAAACCACCTAGATTAGAACAGTGTATGGCTGACAGATTAAGGACAACAAAGGCAACTATGTGTGTATGTGAGAGAGATTTAGTGTGATTTGCTTTTATTCCTCGCTCCTTTCATTCTTTTCTTCCCTTCTTCCTTTTTTTCTTTCTTTTCTTCTCTCTCTCTTTGGTTCTGGGGAAGGAATCCATGGCTTTGCCTTATCCTATCATACCATGAGCTCATTTTTTTCTTTTTGGTTCTTATTTTGAAACAGTTTCACTAAATTGTTAAATCACTCAGGCTGTAGATGAACTTGCGGTCCTCCTGCCTCAGCCTCCCAGAGTGCTGGGATTACAGAGTTGTAGCCCTAGACCCTGTACAATTTGCTTTAGAATACTTGTGTCCTAAGAAGCCTGATATTACTATGAATGAGGTATTGTTAAGCATGACAAAGTTGTGCTTTCGGAGTTTTCAGGGTCTGAAGTTCAAAATTAAGGAGTCAGCAGAGCTGCACTCTTTCTAAAGGTGATGGGGACAAAACTTTCTTTCCACATTCATCTTCTTGTGGCTCCAGGATTCCTCGCTTGTGCTGCATCAATGCAGTCGTGGCCTCACCATCACGTACCTTTCCCCAAGTGCATTTCCTTTTATGGGTCCCGTGAGGGCTCTATAATTAGAATTAGGGCCCATTTTAATCTTGGGAAACCACATTTTAAGATTTCACTTTAATTGTGTCTACAAAGACTCTTTCCCAATATGTCCTACTCTGAGGTTTAAGATTTGCACATATACTTTTGAGACTAACTTGAACTCACTAGAAACATACTTTTGTTTATAAGTGTCTTAGTTACTTTTCCATTGCTGTGACTCAATACTCGACACCCACAAATTTAGGAAAGGAAAGCTTTATTTTAGCTCACAGTTTCAGATGGTCACAATCCACTCAGGGGTGGCCAGCAGCAATCAGAGTACAGGACAGAGGCAGAGGTGGAGGCAGCTTCTCAGGACATCACAAACAGGAAGGTAAGCTGGGACTAGATGTCCTGAGAAGCTGCCTCCACCTCTGCCTCTGTCCTGTACTTTGATTGCTACCAGCTGCCCCTGAATGGATTGTAACCATTTGAGACTGAGCTAAAATAAGCTTTTTCTTTCCTGAATTTGTGTGTGTCGGGTATTGAGTCACAGCAACGAAAAAAAGCAAGTAAGACAGAAATTGGTACCAAGAGTGGGTTCATTGCTGTACTTTATCTGACAATGTGGCTTGGAAGTCTTTGGAATCAGCTTGTGGGAAGAATTTGGAAAGGTTTGAGGATGTCACCTGGAGAAGCCATTGAGTGCTCTGAGCCGAGCTTGAGGGGAGATTCTGGTCAGAGCTCAGAAGACCAGAATGCTGATACAAGTGTGGAGTGGAAAGGCCAGGCTCAAGAAGTTTCAGATGGGAAGGAGGACTGTACCGGCAAGTGGCCTAAAGAATATGTGTGCTACACTCTGGTAAAAAGTTTATTGGCATTTTGCCCTTGTCTGGAGACTTTGCCTGAAATTGAGATTAAGGGCGGTGGACTGCTTACTCTGGTGGAGGAAATTTCAAGGCAGACTGAAGTTAAAACTGTTACATGGCTACTGTTTGCATCTTTTAGCCAGCTTTATAGTGAAGGACAGGAGACAATGGCAGAGAAAACAAATGTAAAAAGATTGCAGTCTGGCGTGGAAAAGCATGTGGCTATTCAAGAGACTAACATTAAACAGAAGCTAAGAAGTTGGAATCAGGAGTGTAAAAACGAGGTCTTCACAGTGACTCAGGAATTACCAATTAAAGGGTGCAAAGGCAAAAGATCTTGCCCTGTGAAGAGTACCCCAGGACTTCCTGTAGGGCCAAAGAGGGAAGTGTTTGCTGGAGTTCAGCTTCATAGAGTTCAGCAATCCAGGCACTCAGAAGCTACTGCAACTGTGGCACAAAGGAGCCAGATTCGTGCTCAAGCCAGTGGCAGATCTTGGAGACTTCCATGCGGTCCCGGCTTTACAGGCTGGCAGAGCCCAGCAGTTGTGGGTTCAGGGAGGCTCCCACCCAGGTTTCAGAGGAAGGCCTTGGAGGCCAAGTGGTGTGCCCCTGGGAGGGCAATGTGTGAAATTATGAAGGAGAAGCCTAAGGTCCAGTGGAGAGCCCAGAAATTTGGAGAAGCCAGGAGCATGGATTGTCAGCTGAGAAACGCAGCAGGCCGTGAGTGGATCCAGGCCAAAGGAGAGAGGATCGAGGTTGCAGGCAGCAGCAATGCCACAGGGGTGGGACCACCCAAGCCCCTTGGAGTTCATGCCTTACTGGAGTTTGCCCCAGTTGCTGGACATCGAGCTACAGGATTTAACACTTGCCCTGCCAGATTTAGGAATTGTTCTGGTCCTAGTGCCTTTTATTACCTTATTCATCCCTTTTGGAATGGAAATGTTTACCCTGTGCCATTTTATGTTGGAAGTGCTTAATGCTTTGGTTTGAACAGGAGCTCACAGCTAAAAGTTTGTATTACATCTCAGAGGAGACTATGGACTTGGAGTTTCTTCAGCAGTGCTGAAACTGTTAAGACTTTGGTGACTCTTGGAGAAGGACTAACTGCATTTTGCATGGGGAGAAGGACATGAGTCTTTTGGGGGCTAGGGGTGGAATGCTGTGGTTAGGATCTGAAGCATCCCCCAAAAGTCTCATGTATTTTAATGTTATGGAATGTCTACGGAACCATGTGATGTTGGTGGATTGGGGTCTAGTCTGGAAGGGCGGATTACAGTTAAGACTAAAGGCGTGTGAGTTGAGACTAAAGGCGTGTGAGTTAAGACTAAAGGCGTGTGAATTAGGATTGACGGTGTGTAGTGGCCACACCTGGATGCAGGAGGGACTGGTTACTGGGCGGAGCCCTGGAAGGATATATAAGCTGCACCTGCCTTCCTGGAGGACTAGGACTAGTCTCAGCTCGCCTTCCTGTTTGTGTTGTCCTGAGAAGCTGCCTCCACCT
This sequence comes from Ctenodactylus gundi, assembly GCA_004027205.1. Taxonomy (NCBI): domain Eukaryota; kingdom Metazoa; phylum Chordata; class Mammalia; order Rodentia; family Ctenodactylidae; genus Ctenodactylus; species Ctenodactylus gundi. Next base: position 262,527 of record PVKB01000275.1, on the reverse strand, counting down.
CTGCCTCTGTCCTGTACTCTGATTGCTGCTGGCTGCCCCTGAATGGATTGTGACCATCTGAAACTGTGAGCTAAAATATACCTTTCCTTTCCTAAATTTGTGGGTGTCGGGTATGAAGTTACAGCAAGGAAAAAGTAGCTAAGACTATAAGCTACTTTTTTTTCACTAGGCGTTACCGTTCATTACAATGATGAAGCTACAAATGTCTTTTAGTTTTTGAAAGGACTCTAGATAGTTGGGTGTCTAGATGTGGGCATGCTCCATGTCTGAGAATGCATCTGCTCCGGTTTGATCTGAAATATCCCCACAAAGACTCATGTATTAAAGGAGCCCTTCCTGCAGCAAAATATGCTGGTGACTTGATCTTCAATTTCTCTCACTCTGTCAGAGTTCTATGATTAGAATTAAATGTGTGTGGTTTACACCGCTCAGTCTGTGGTGATCATTAGAACAGCCCAACTGAGTAGGCTAGTAAGGTGTTTAAAACTATGTGAATATTTTGTTTTGCATTCAATATTCTTCAAAATATGAAAATGGTAATGTGAAAATAAGCCATTGGTGTCAACTTCAAAGAACCTGAGACAGAGGGAAACTACCAGGTGGTCTGAAAAGGTATATCTACCTCATTGGTACACATATCAGATTGAGCAGAGGTAGAAGTAAATTCAATTTGAAGGAAAATGACGAAATTAAAGTCTATGTAAGTGATGGATAAATAATGTCAATGAATGTATCTATGAAGGAAATAATGATTCAGTTCCTTTGTATATTTTGAGTAAGTTCATTTCCTTCCTACCAGTACTATTTCTGTTTTCTGATCTAAGGACTCTAACATAGTAAGTGGGACATTTCTATAGTTATAGTCGTAATCACTGAAATTGGATCGGTAGCAGCAGCAACATATCGAGTCTTAGCAGAAGCACTAAAAGTCAGCACACTAGCAGAGAAATCACTATTCCTTTATTATATAATATTAAATGTGCTAATGCACAAGGTGTAACCAATTAGCTCATGACAATATTAATTATTTTCTGCATTGTGTTGCGGTCTTCATTGTGCGGCGAAGGCTCAGGATACATTGATTACGTGGGAATGCCTTATTGACCTGCTCAGTAACTGGATTCTTCTCTGTAATTTTTATTTACTCATCAAGTAATTAAGCTCTTCCATCCAAGATCAGACTTCAGGAGGTGGCTAATGAGAGCTAATTTTAACCTACAGATGGTTAATGATTGCCTCATGTTCGAATTGGTGATATTTAGCTTTGACATTAAGTTATCTTCCCCGTCAGTCCTCGGTGTCCTGTGGCTGGGTCCTCACTGTTTGGCCCACAAAGATTTTGTGCTCAGATCGCCGAAGCAATGGTTAGGAAATGATTTACATGAGAAAGTGGGAGTAAGCCTTGCTTTATTTTGTTGACCATAAGGAGTTGGGGCTGTCTAAACACCAATTATAACTTCCCCTTATTCAGTATTCTACAGCAATGAGATAAAGAGTTGGTAACTCATAGAAGTCACTTCGCTAAATCTGGCCTGGCGGGCTATGTCTTTGACCCACTACCACACTCCTTGTTTGCCCTGGAGCTATTCTTTATGTTTGACTGCTTTTGTCATTCTCAAATGTATAACTAAAGGAATTGATAGGAGAGTTTTTGATGCTTGAGACATGAAAGTAAATATAAAAACACAGATCCATCGCAGACTTTACAAGTGTAATGCTAAGTTCTAAATCAAAGTTTTGTTGTAATCATATTTACAGGGGAATGCTTTAGAAAACTTTATAAAGCCAAATGTCCCTAGATAAATCCTTGCACGTGTGTACTATCTGTGTGCTCCTGGCCACGCTTTCTGGAGGGTGGTAGACGAGAACACGAAGCTGTCGCGTTCTTCCTCTGCTCGTAGTTAGAAAATGCTTTCTTTCAAGCCCACACTACATCAGCGTTGCCTTCCTTTTATCTATTAACCCGAGTTCCTTCTGTACAAATATGTAGGTGGGCAGTTAGCAAAGGAAACTTTGGATTAAGAAAGTTGTGGAAATGTAAAGTCAAGAAAATACATATGGAACTTTGACCATTTAAATTATCATTACGCCTCCTAGGAAGATGGAAGCTTGTCTACTTTTCTCCTCTTTGGAAGAATTTTGGATGAGCAATAAAATTTATTGAAGAAATTCCAAATTCCATTAGTAAATCTTGAGTAGCAGCTCTCCTGCAGTAATTATATTGATGTAATATCGAAGACAATAGATTCTTCCATTTATCCATTGTCTCCAGATTACACTGATATGCAAAATGAGTGGCTTGTAAATATTTTAGTGAATTAAAGAAAATGACTAAAGAAAATTGCAGATAACATATGATTTAAAATTTTCTTGAAGAAATTATTTATGAGGATGCTATATTTTTGAAAGATAAACCAGAATTCAAATCCTTGCTATTATCTCCAGAAAATGAGGAATTCAGGTGAATTATCCTGAGAAATGAGGCTTACCTGAGGTCTTTTCAATTGCTTTTTCAGTGGAGTGGCTGGTGTCATAGTTTTCAAAAAGAAAGCATGACCCATTTAGGCATAGAATGACTCTCGTATAAAATGATTTCTGTGAATTTCATCTGAGATGAACATACATAAAAATTTAACTTACTAATGAGAGAAGCAGAAGAATGGGAAATGTGGATAACAGTTGAGGCACGTGGGGCATATTAAGCCATAATGGGTAGATATGATGAAATAGTTCATAAAATTACAGACAAAATTGGTAAACTCTGAAGATATAGTAGTGGGTTTTTCATCTCGATGTGACTAAATTCTTTATATTTTTGTAATGATATACTATGAATTACTATGTAACCTCAATCAGTGGTAAAAAGGTAAAATTCCATAGAGAATTAGATATTCCTTTGTAGTACCTATTAAATTATGCTATAATCTGAAGCTTAATATGTAAGACATTTTACCCTTTTAAGTTTGTAATACATTTTAAGTAGTCCCTTTGTGATTAAAAAATAAGCTTGAAAAATCATTTTTGATTATGAAAATTGTCATCTCATTCTGATTTTGGCTGGTTTACTTACAGAAACAGAGTAAGACACGTTAACTAGCTCAGCCTCTACTTACCTAGAGGTTCTTCAGACAGAGTAAGTTCCGAGGCCAAAGAGTCAACTGCTGCCTGAAAAATGTAGAAGAAAATCTCATAACAGTATCTATCAATCTTTGGGATTTTTAAAGGAATTTTTTCCCGCTGGATTTTCCATCCCAAGGCTAAAAATTCACTCACGTTCACAGGTTGCACCTGTGCTTCTGAGAGAACGGTCTCCTCAACATTATCATACCTGACTGGATCCTACCTGCCTAAAAAAAAAAACCTTAAAACATTCAAGACAGAGCAAGTATTGCCCCAGTTTCCTGGGAGAGTTCTGTGAACATTAATCCCCATATGAAATACAATCAATATTCCTTAATGATGTGTTTGTCATATTTACTTACAGTAAGATTTATTCTCCAACATGGGGCTGTAGGTGTAGCCTTGATTATAGAATCAGTTATAACCTTGTAAAAAATAAAGATCAAATTCTGGCCAAAATAGTATATTTTCAAGAGAAGTAAATGAAACTCACACACATCAATATATTTCAGTAATATATCTTACTTCAAGTTATCCGCATATCCAAATGGTACTTACTGCCAACTCCATTACATATTAAATAAAGGATTCAGAGCTCAAGTTAACCAGGATCTTGGAAACAATACTTAATCAAGCACAACTTGAAATACAAATGCGGTTGATGTAAAATGTTACTCAGGATTATAACTTAAGCACATAGTTCTATATTTTATTAATTTTATATTTTGTTAATTACTTTATAAAAATACTATTAATTTATTTGAGCTCTAGATAAGTATATCAACTTTAAGACTTAGTTCATATTTATAGTCTCTTCATAAAAAGTCAACTCAATATTATATTATAAAAATCTTTTCAAGGGTTGGAGGAATGGCTCAGCGGTTAAAGCACTTGAGCAAGTGCTATCCCAAGCACTAAGTACCCGAGTTCGATTCCCCAGCACCACATAAGCTGGGCGTGGTGGCGCACGCCTGTAATCCCAGCACTCGGGAGGCTGAGACAGGAGGATTGCCGTGAGTCCAAGGCCAGCCTGGGCTCTGAAGTGAATTCAGGACCAGCTTGGACCACAGAGCGAGACCCTGTCTCAAAAAAAAAAAAAAATCTTTTCAAGAAAACTTACAGGGAATGAGAATTTGCTTATATTATATATCACACTTATTGTTCTTTTGAAGCCAATGTTACAAATAAGCTCCCCAGATTCATCTTGGTTAGACAGGCTTAAATTCTTATAAAAATGCTTTGTGTTTTGTTTTCTTCTCAAAAGATTTTTCCTTCAAATTTTTGCTGTATTTGAAATATCCTAGAGAATGTTACTTTTAGGAAGTCCTAGAGTACTAGTTGCATGCAAACAATTAGAACAAACTCCATTGTTTTGACAGGCTTTATCACTGAATTAGTTAATGATCTCCAGATGCAAAGAAGTATTTTTCATTTACAAATGAAGTATGGAATTTCTTTTTTAGAGACACATAGAAACAGTGCAGCTCCTATGTCACACTTCCACTCGGATCAGAGTCTAGAGACCAATAGAAAGATCTTCTGACAATGGGCAGAATATTCTTCACATTTTTTAAAAATTTCTAATGGTCCTCCGTGTCCATTTAGATAAATAGAATATAATGGCATATAAATTCAGGCATAAATAGAGCAAAAGACTTAACCAAGCATCGGGAAGTGGGGATGTAACAGAAATATGAAGCTAGCAAAGTTAAAGCACTAGTGTTAGCTGAGATTCATACCTGGAACCAAGAAAGAAATATTCTAGGTTTAAGATTTAAGCAGTTTATTCAGTGTGCTTCTTAGATTTACATTAATTAAACTTGACTGTAGAATCAATATAATCATATCAGTTTAGTGAATATCCATTGTTGTGGCTTGGGTCTGGAGTGTCCCCCAAAAGCCTCATGTGGTTACTGTGTACTGTTGGGGAGTGAGGCCTACATGGAAAGGATGGATGCTTGGGGCTTAACATGGGTGTGTGTGTGCTGGTTCTGCCTCTCTTCCCAGACTCCCTTTGCCCTCTGCCATGCCATAGAAGCTTTCTCTCTGGCTATAGCCTCATTCCACCATTTCCAGCCACCAGTCTGAGTAGACTGTGACTTTCTGAAACTGAACTAAAACAAAACGTTTCCTCCCTAAAGTTGTGGATGTCAGGTATTGAGTCACAGCACTGAAAAAGTAACTATGATATTCATTCACAAAAGCTGTACATGTGTGTTTTTCAAAAGTTAAAAGGTATGAATATTATATAAATATATGCCCAAATTACATATTGAATGGAAGTAGCAAAATAGAAAAACTGTGGAAAGCCTTTTGAGAGTGTCAGGGTGAAGTCTATCAGGAAAAATGTACAGAAAGTGTTTATTAAAGGTAAAGTTAATGTCTACCCAGTGTCTGCTTTCAGGGTTTGGGTATTTTTTTCTTAATATTGGACAACTAGCAAAAAATCATTTTATAGAGAAGATTAATTTCTTGTGATGGTAAAGAATTTTGGATCACTAAGGATTCAGCGTGTTGCTTACTCTAGGGAGTCTATATGTTTAAAAAGTGGCTGGTTCTATATATGATATAAACATTGGATGAAGACGACAGAACGGAAATAGTTTCATCCCAAATAATACCATATCTCCTCATAGCAAAAATGATGAAAAGTGTCTAGAAAAAAAATTTCTGTGGTGCAGAACCTTGGCTCCAGACTGTTTTGCCATGGTAGCTGTGTCTAATTATCCCCCTCTGAAGATGCTGTGCCAATTTATATTCTATCAAAATCCCTTATAAAATGTATGTAATAAATCAAGTACAAGTGCATTTTATTGCATAGAATGAAGTTATTGCTATAAACACTGATACTTTTAATACCATCATGATGAAAAAGACTTTCTTCAACTTTGAGCTGTGATATTAGAAGCCTTGCTAACCATCTCACACACCCTCTCACACACGTGCACATCACGCACACACACCAACTCATAATTGGCTCAAACTTAAGCTGCATTTTGTGTTTTATTTTGTATAGTATCCCTTACTCTAAGGTGTTTTTTTTTTTGTGAACATCTGTTATTTGTTTAATTGGATGTGATAGGAGCCAACTTCTAGGAATTTACTCCTTATTTCATTTTGAAGTCCTTCAACTCCTGACCTGGTTTGACACACACTACAGAAGTGTCAAAAATATGACAGTAAAGTTCCTAGCCACCTGTGAACTGTTTGAGCTTGATTGCAGGCAGCTGATGCTGATCGCAATGAGAGTGTTGCCTGTTTTTTCTCAGCCTTTGTAACTAACTCAGAACTTAGAGTGGAAGAAGACCAATTGGGTCACTCTTCCATTCTCTTATTACTGTTCCAACGAATACGTTTTCCACGTTACTCAGTTCAAGGAGTGAAATGTTAACATTTTGTAGAACTGTTTCTTTCATTTAAAGGCAATTTGGAAAAAGCAGTTCTTAAATTAATAAAACCTGTTACTGAATTTTTTCCAGTTCCTCCTCAGTAGAATTCTTACATCCTGAGTTGTTCATTTGATGTCATTATATCTTTTTGCTATTTGTAAATAAAGTTTTAAGCTCTCTATTCCAAAAATCTGAAATCCCGGTGCTCCAGATATCTGACACCTTTTTGGATGTTGACATGACATCAACAATAAAAAATCCCACAACCTGAACCTTTAAATGCACAAAATTATTTAAAATATTATATAAAGGTTACTTTTGGGGTATGTGCAAAAGTTGTGTGAAAACATGCATTAATTAATTTTATGCTTAGGCTTAAATCTCACTCCCAAGATATCTTATTTTGTCTGTGCAAATATTCTAAATCTCCCAACATCTGAAATCCAAAGAACTTTGTTCTCAAAAAAACTTTTTTTTTTTTCTTTTTGGTACTGGAGATTGAACTCAGCCTTGAGCGTGCCAGGGAAGCTTTCTGCCACTGAGCTCCATGCTCAGCCCTCTCAAGAATTAGCTTAATGTACCTTTCTCAGCTGTGTGGTATGTGCTGAGAGAAAGACTCCTGCTCAGAATTCAGTCCATGCTGATCAGAAAAGATGGTGACCCATCTAATCTTAAAATGTTTTCAAACAAAAGAGGCTGTTTTTAATTGCACAATTGCCTGCCCAAAATATATGTCCCAATCTTTAAATCTGAAAATTATCAGAAGTTTGTAATAAGCAGGAGTAGGTATAATTGCACCCATGCTGAAGCCTCTGAAAGTTGTAGTTGAAGACTTGTATGTGGAGAGTTCTGAACCTAGGTGACTTTAATTTTTCATATTTCTTCCTGGGAGGAAACATCCTCCTGTGTTTGGTGGCCATGGCCAAAGCAGGTTGTATGATTTTTTTTTCGAAGAGTCCTGCCTCCCACAGTATCAGTCATTTTCCTGCTTGACTCTTTCTCTGATACGTTCTCATTAGGAGAAAAAGGAAGCGTTTTGAGAGTATATTCACATGTCTGTGAATTTTGTTGGTGGCTTAATTTCTGTCTTGTCTGGGGTTGATCTGGAATGTGTTTTGGCTTCTCCCTGCGCTCTCAGCATGAAAGCCTTTCTGAAAGCTTTGTGCCGAGGTGTTAAGCTGACCTGATATAGACTTCTTAGAGGAAGGAACCAGAGTAGAGAATTCATAGAAAGGCACTAGGTTGGATAATAATCATATTTAACACTTGCATAGCAGTTTTCATTTCCTAAACACTTAAAAAAACAGTAACTAAATAAACCTATCAACATCCTCATTAAGTAGATGAATAAGCATTATTATTTTTGCATTCTGTTGGGTAGAAAAAACATCTTTATTGGTTTATAATAGCAGGAAGAGATTATTTCTGAATAATAATTTCAGCTCCTATGTCTGTAAGGCAGTCGGCAGTCTCTGACTCTACCTATTGCATTTTTCTTGTCAGGGGACTGATTAATTGGTAGCCGTGTCGGCCATTGTGATAGTGCAGTCAAAGCTATTTCTCATGGACATTGTAAGTTCAAAGAGTTCCTAAGAGATGAGTGTCCGGGAAATTTCCATTACAGAGCTGACTTTGGAAAGAAAAAAATAAATAAATAAATACTTGGAATCTAGGAAGAAAGAAAGTGAACTGAACAAGTCTGTCTCCATGAGCAAGAACTCCCTCAGTTCACATTAATGATGGCTTGCAGCCGCATGATTAAACTCTCACCAAGTCCTGGTGGAAGGTGGCGCAGTGTTTGCATTTGCTGAGCTTCAGAAACGACAGTTCTTTCAACTGCCAGGAGCACAATTTCTTTTCTTATTAGTTTCTCAGGGGTACAGAGAGTCACTACCTGTTCTACCTTCAGGGAAGATTTTTAGCAGGTTTTCTACTTGCTCCATTTTCTGTGATATAGTTTCTTTTCTGAACAAAAATATAATAGCTTCCTTTTGTTCCAAGAGGGTGTGTAGACACACTTTCCTCTTTCTCACAACTCATAGTTTGTCTTTAGATGTTAGCCTGGCACAAATTAGTGCATATATGTATATATGTGTGTGTGTATATATATATATATATATATATATATATATATATATATATATAAATTTTATGACTTTTTAAAAACTTCAAGGTACAAAATCAGTTCCTACTTACATTTTTCCATTGAAGCGGAAAGCTTTCTTAAGATATGTTGTGGTTCCTTGTGCAGATTCTGGTGTCAGACTCTCACTGAGTTGTTTAAATTCACTTTTTTTTCCTTTTGAGATGGAGTCTCACTCTGTAATTCAGGCTAGTCCTGTACTCACTATAGAACCCAGGTTGGTTTTGAACACATAACAGTCTTCCTACTTGAACCTCTCTAGTACTAGGATTATAAGCATGTGCTACCATGCCCCGCTGTCACCTAATCTTGGTCTCTCAAAGGCCGAGTGAGTCCATAAACAATACCTACCTGCGTGAGGTTGCTATTAGGATCAAGGAAACGATGTGTTTGAAGTAGCAGCATAGAAGTGGGGTCGTGGAGAGGCTGTGAAGTTACTGGGGATGATCTGCATGTTGTCTTGATTCATCAGTGTTACGATTTAGGAATGGAACTCTTATTCTAAGACAAGTTGTAATCACAAACCTGAGACTCACTGAAGTCATCAAGATTCTACCTTCATGTTACTTGATTTTCTAAGAATTGTTTTAGCTATAACCATGGTAGAATAATAGATTTTTAAGTTTAGTATCGTACTGTGCTGTGAGCATTTAACAGAAAACTCAAAAAGAGGTCAACTTCATTGTACCCGAACAACTGTGAACCAAAGGAACACAAATTTCCTACGTTCCTGGGAAGTTGTGAGACTCATGTGTAGGCAGAGGAGAATCTCGCGCAGTGGCAGTTGAGAAGACAGCTGTGAACTTTGGAGGCCGAGTCATGGATAGCTTGAAAATCCAGAGCAAGTTGGTGATGTCAGGAGCATGGGCAGCAAGTGGGCAGGCAGAGATTATCTGTGTGAAGGTTCCTGGCTTTCATCTGGGGGCAGCCTCGTGGCGGGTGGGAGGGGGGACACAGGAACTGAGGAGGAACCTCCAGCCCTTGTTGCTATGCTTAGCCTGGACAGAAGTAGCAGGTCACTGCCCTCGCTGTCATGAGGAACGTCCCAACTCCACTTTCTCCCAGAGAGCCATACCGTGAGAAGTGGGACAAACTCAACGAACCCAGTAAGAAGTAGTGAAATTTTACCAAAGATACACAAATTGAAAGAATGGAGAAGCTGGGACTACTCAATTGCTGAAGTATCTTGTCTCTTAGATTACACATGGTATATTGGAGTTAAAGGTAACATACAAAATTTGAAAAAAAATTGGACTTTTGAACAAACCTCTAGGCACTTGGGATTAATATTATTTGTAACTCATTCTTGTATTCAAGTATTCACTTCAAAAATATGAAGTAAAACAATTATAATTATCTCAGATGTAGGGATTATGGTTCTACATATCAGAGTTATATATTTTGTATTGTACTTTCTGGAATTAAAATAGATTAAAACACACACAAAAGAAACCAGACAGGAGGTTCAAGGTATTCAATTTTTCTTTCCTGTTTGGTCGTATTCCACAATCGGGAAAGTCTTCTTTTTAAAATATCATTTTAAAAAATTAAAATAGTGATATATAGCCTCCCACTGTACTCAATATAAAGCATAGAGATATGACTGGAATAAAATACTAGTATCCTCTTTTACCTCTCCCATTTCTCCTACACGGGATACTCACTGTCAATATTCTGTATACTGTCAAATTCCAGTATGTTTTCTGTTTGTATGTTTTATCCATGATTTCTACTCCTAAATTTCTTAGATTATCTATGAGATATTTTGTCAATAGAGTAGCCCAACACTCAATCATTCTGTGTATCTTTGGTGAAATTTCAGCAAGTCTTAAGGAGTCAGCAACCCCTTTTCTACTGGTTGCTCTGGAGGACACCACAGGGGGTGCATGCATCACCTATGCTAACCCATCACACACATAGCTGTCTTGCTTTGATAACTTCATGAAGAATCTTTGAGTTCTTTTTTCTCAATAAGTTCAGATCTCTATGTTATAAATTTTTATACCTCAACTTGTTTATAAGTGTGTGTTTTCTCCATACATTTTGCTAATTTAAAAAGTGGAACAAAAAAGGCTTTTATGTATGTATCTTTGGGTATGTAGAAAGTGAAACTTCTAGGTCATAAGCACGATCCTGTTATCATCTTGATATGTGCCACCAAATTAGCTCCTAAGAGATTCAGCCAATCTGTAATTATTGAAATTTAATGACTCCCCCCCCCCCCCCCGGAGTATTTACAAGGTCCGGTTAGGATCTGTACTGCTACTGATCAAAGGATTCTTTGTTGAAACACTACTCAAATGGCTCCTGCGATATTTTCTTCTATCTCTTTTGCAATAAGTTTTGCAATATTATGAACATATCTATAATATCTTTTCACTTTATTGTCCATCTTATATAAAGGAAGAGCCAAGACCCAGAGAATGCAGTTGGAAGTACCCAAGTTTTATGGAAGCCGTACATACTCTCACCAAATTTTACCAAGTTCTGGCAATTTAGAGCTATGTCACTAATTTAATGTTATATTTTTTCCAGCTTGAGAATTTCAGATAGTGTGATTCAATGATTATATTCGAAGTGAACAGTGAAAAGGATTCTAAGGATATGCACAAGGCAGACAAACAGAATTTGCATATTAATATTGAAGATACACACACACACACACACACACACACACACACACACACACACACACACACACAGAGTCACACTAGGCTTAAGGAAAGAGGGTTCAAAGAAATCATTCAGCAAATGAGATGTATTGGACCACAGCCCCGTGGCACAATCTCCCAGGTGTCTTTAACCCAGCAGTGGGCAAATGGGGCAACGCCGCAGGGATTCACTCGCTTGCCAGGGACAAATCTTTCAATATTTCCCAGATACTGAGAGGAACAATGGATAGTAATAACAACAGCTACACGCAAGATCCTCAATAATTACAACAATAAGGAGTTAACTATTCTTTTATTAAGCTGTCTTAACAGTCCATTTTCTTATTTTGCATTCCAGCAGCTCTGATATAAGTAGAAGGTAGTAGAGACATATTCTATGGGCAGGTGGGAAATTTGAGATAGAGAAGAGATAATTGCTTAGACAAATGTATTATTAATTAGCAGATGACATAAATTTAGCCTTTCCGATTCCATATTCTACAGTCTTTCTAATATTAATACCCTACCTCCTAGATCAAAGAACAGGTTCTGAGTCAATCAATCCTCTAAAAATCTCCAAACCTCATAGCATGACCTTATTATTTCTTTTAGAATTGAGTTTAATATGATTTGGGTCATTTTTGCACTTTATATCAAGAGGTCAGTTATTGAAGTTCAAAAAAGTTCCGATTGAAGAGCAGTGTGCCCGGGAGGTATGTAACAGCGTGGGTCAGAGGACAGTCAGCTTCAGAGGACCAGGACAGACAGCGTTCCACAACAGACGAGAACGGTGTACCTGCTTGTACCTCCTGTGGCTTGTACTGCTACGTTCGCTAAATTGTCTAGTTCTACATTTCCCCTGGAGGTTTGCTTGAATATTTCTTTTGTAGAAGCAAAAGTCTATTTGCCTTCCTAGTGGCAGAATGGACATTTATAGACTTAATTTCCTCTTGAGATTTAAAAAAATAATTTTTTAACCAATTCTTCAGAAATTCATGCTGCACGATCTCTGATTACTGACTTTGTGCCTTCTGAGATGAACAACTTGACACAATCTTAGTGCAAAGGGAGGGTAGACATTTTCTCTGGTAAGGGACTACAGGGACGTTTTTCTAAGATCAACTCAGTTGTTACTAAATCATAGTATCTGTAATTAGAGCCAGAAGATTCACATTTTTAATAAATCTCCTCCATAGTTCTGATAAAATTAGGAAATTAGAACTACAAATCTAGACCATATGCCTACAAGCAGACATACTTTGCATTTTAACATCTGAAGTTCATTGTTAACCTAGAACAGACCCTACATTTAGACAAATACCATTGACCTATTGAAATCATCAGACAACACTAGCTGTTTTAAACAGTGTCTAACTCTCTTAGCTTTTCTGATTATCTCTTTGTGAGTTTGAAATGAAATGGATCCTCCCTAGAAGCTTGTAAATAGGATGTCACATTTGTAGATTTGCTTGAGTTCAGGCTGAACATTTTTACAGCAACCCCTCAGAAAATTTTGTAGACGTTATGGTCCTTTCTACCTGTGGATGTCTCACACCTGACTTTCCCCCCATTAGCAGTGCTCCCTTGGACCCTCAGGTGGTGGCCTTGTCCCTCATGATAAAACTGACTTCCTTCTTAACCAGGAAGTTCTGGTGCATTGATGCCACACATGTCCAGGTCCCCAGTGGCCTTTCATTTTGGGGTTTTGAAATGGTGACTTGGTGATGAATCAGTTTTCCGACCAGGGTTTATAAAATTGTGATACTCTATTGTCCCTTCTACCTTATTCTCTCTTTCTCTAGAAGTAATGATCCTTCTAGAATGTGCATTTGACCATGTTATTTTGGACCCCAAATCCCAGTGACTTTTCTCCATCAGATCCCCCAAATTACCAGTTCCCAAACAATAAATGTCCTCCCTGATTACACCCCCTGCCCCTACCCCTTGCCCTGCCTGCCTTACCCTTATCTCTCACCAATGTTCCACCTTCCAGACTGCTTTCTCCCTTTACCTTCCTTCAACTGCAGTTTTTTGTTCCCTCTTAAATACAACCTTATTAATGATTCTCTTCCTCATCATCTTATTTAAAATGGCTAGCCTCCCAATACATTCTTGCCCCCTACCTCGCTCATTTTTCCTGTGTAGCACTTACTACACCACATTTATGTTTATTTGTTCCCAATTTTGCAATTATTATTATTATTATTGAGACAGGGTCTCGCTCTGCAGACCAGGCTGGTCCTGAACTCACTATGGAGCCCAGGCTGGCCTTGGATTTGCAACAATCCCCCTGTCTCAGCCTCCCAAATGCTGGGATTACAGGCGTGAGCCACCACACTGAGCTTTTGTGGTGCTGGGGAATTGAACTCAGGTACTTAGCGTTTCACTTAGTGCTTGCTAAGCAAGCACTTTAACTCCTGAGCCATTCCTCCCGTCTCCCCAGCCCCATGCCCCATGTGCATTTTTAATGAGGCAAATGAATGATTGAATTGCGTAGCACATCGGAGGGTCTAAACAATATGGCTGATGTCACTCATCAAATTAATAAGGACAAAGAAAACATAGTTTTTAGATCATTAGTTTGAGATCATCAGCTGGGAACTGACACAGATGGAGTTCTTGATGTTCTCTTGTTGAGTACGAAGAATCTCATAGCATAAACATCAGATAAGGTCACTGTGAGACCCTGGGAGAGCAGGACACACGCCGACCCTCCCCAATCACATCTGAGCGCAGGCAAAGCGCAAACGCTGTACGAAACCCAACCGTGGGCCTACCTCTTCTCTCCCAACTGACTGCTTTTTCCTGGCCAGTGCCAGCTTCCTCTGATCCATCTCTTCTTCCTTCTACATATAAATTATCAAGACACCTTCACTCATTTCCTGTGGACATTGTAACAATGTGTCATACACATCTAATGTAAATTCATTTGCTCGCAGCTCGCAAGGCGAGACTTGTGAAAGGGAGACTTCAGCATGAGCGGATTCCTTCCCAGGACTCTGGGGAGGACTTGTTGTCTTTTCTAGCTTCTGCGGGCTGCTGGCAGGCCTACTTTTATGTCTACTCTCTCCCCATTCACGTGGATTCTCCTTTTTTTATCTATAATCAAATCTTCCTCCTTTCAGGCCAGTTTTGATTACATGAAGGCCCTAAATAGGGAATCCTTCCATTTCAAAATCCTTAACATAATCACATCCTCAAAGATGTGATTACATTCATGGGTAACACACAGAGTTCTTGAGATTAATACTTAGGTATCTTGGAGAAGGAGCATTGTTTACTAATCTGCTACCTTATCTCTAGGCATACCTCAGTTTGGAGTGAGGTATGCCTTCTGTGAGCCATCCTGCACCCCCATCTCCCAGACAAAGCCATCTACTCAAACCAAAACTTTATGACAGCATTGTCCCCGCATATTTTCAAAGACCTGCCTCATTTTTCTCCAGGTGTTGTGTCTTTTATTGCAAGTAACAAAGCCAGCTTTGTGTGATATAGGTGGGTTCCTGATATTGGTGGACACGGACACAAATTATGTGCTTGTTTTTATCTAATACTATAACTCAGGATTTCAATTTAATTTGGTTTTCTTTCTTTTCTTAATATATAATTTTTGAGAGATCTAAGCCAGTGGTTTCCACAGAGCATGAGGGGTTGACACTAAAAGAAATTTTTGCAATTTATGCATAATTATAACACAATTGAAGGCATTTTATTCTTTTAAAAATTTTCAAAGGATTGTCCTTCCTGGTTTTCTGTTCTTAGATGAAATTTAAGTGCTCCTACACGCCTAGATCAAAGTTACAAAATATTAAACCATTTTAAAAACTTACTCTGGATGTTAAAGCTTATCTTTTTTAATGTATTACCTTGAATAAATTCAGAGGCCATTATTATAAATGACATTCTCTGTGAAGTAATACATTATTTCTCATACCTGTGGTGTTTTTCTTGGAAATTTTATCACCTGAAATGACCTCTCTGTAAAGACTTTTGAAAAGTATAAATCTCTAACATATATATATATATATCAGTTATAGAAATACATTTTAGGAAAAGGCAGGTGTTGATGCAGATGTTTGAAAACAATGCATTAGTGTAAAAGCAGAGATGCAGACATTTGCAAAAAAAGAGTTTTGAAAAAAATTATGTTTGACTGTGACTAGACTGGAAGTACTATAAGTTCAGTAATGCTATAAAAGCTACACATTTCTGCAGGAGCTGGTCATGAAAATATTTATTTGAAAATCATTGCATATGAAAAACAAACAATTAAAAAAGGCTCTTGGGCAATCCACAGCTCCAGAGTTCCAAGTCCCCTTCTAGCGAGCAGAAGCTTTATTCCCATTTTTCTCCTATGTTTTTCCCAGTAAGTTGCTTTCTGTCCCCCCCCCCCCCCTCTCTGGATCTGGTGGTGCAGGCTTGTAATTCCAGCACTTTGGAAGGCTCAGGCAGGAGAATCAAAGTTTGAGCTCTTCCTGGGCAACTTAGAAACTTACCAAGATCCTATCCATAAATAAACAGTGAAATGGGGCAGGTGATGTAGTGCAAGGAAAAGGCTCTGTTCAATCCCCAATACTGAAAAAAAAAAAATCACTACCGGTGGTGAATATAGAAAATCATGTATAAAAATCAGGAAATGTCACATAATACAGGTGAATGAAGTTTTAGAGTAAGAAAGAAAAAGTTTTGTACCAGACCACCCAATCAGGAAAAAAGGACAGAAGAGAAAAGAAAAGAAAGAGAGAAAGGGCTCTTTTCTCAGACTATAAATCAAAGATGATGGTATCTTAGAAGAAAAATTAACTTCTCCAAGAATGAGACAGGTACACACTCAGGGAGCTCACTAACAGGAGTGACTGCTTGCTGGCAGACCGAAAGGATGTCTGTCCCTCAACTACGTCACTGTGTAATGGTGAATAGTAAGGAAAAACTGCAGAAGTTAAGAAATGTGAAAGAAACTCCCAAGACTGGGGAAGCTTATCACATGGGAGAAAGCCTCCTAAAAAACTGAGTGAGAAGATCACTCCTAGGGGAGGACATTGAAGTTACATTGCTTTCGGACGCCCCTCAGATAGAGATTAACATATTATGGCGTCCAGATACAACTTAGATTGTAACAGAAGCCATGCCAGTAGAGTTGTTGGGAATTCTTATCCTCAGCTGTTCAGTAAAGGAAACAGGGAACAACAGAGCCAGAGAGAGGTGGAATAGGTCCATAGAAAATATCCCTCAAATAATATGAAAGATTCAACTTAATTGTAGACTTAGGAAGAAAATTATTTTTATATGATTACTCTAAAGATAACAAAGCTATTAAATAAATCCACTATCCCCCAATATGCCCACTAAGTCTGAGAACCTAAGCCAATATTGGTAGGAGATACTCTAGGCCAATGTAAGAAAATGAAGTATCCTGGAACTTAGTGATTTGGTGAATTTTACTTAGTTAGATAAAGTCCTCCAAACTATCCATTACATCTTTCCGAAAATTGCCTATGCGAAAATCCTAAAAATTCACGACTTCAATACCAAAAAATAAAATCACAAAATAATTCAAGGACCCATAGGAGGCTTTTTTCTTTATAAGTGTAAAGTTCTTTAAACTGTACAAAAGAGTGGAATAAGTGGAAATCAGACATTTTGGTACAATAGTAATAGTCATTCAGTGAGAACTAAGGTTAAATTAGAGTTGGGAGGACAACTTGAAGTGCTACATTATAGACTTGAATGTTTAATGAATTAATACTTGAAAGGGAATTTCACTTTTTTACATGAAGAAAAATAAATTGATAACCAAGATGACTATGTAGAAGGAGGCAGGAGAGCAGCCAAGCTGCTTTCTTCGAAGTAGCTGGCTGATATCCTGCAGCTCGTGAAGAGAAGTGGAAATCTCATAACACCTAAAGAGGAGGAGAGAGATAATTAATGGTAAGTTTAACAAAATATGCGCGAAACTTGTTCAGAGCAAACTATAAAACTGCTTAGAGGAATTGGAGGTCTAAGTGCATCAGCTATATACCATGTGTGGAGCAAAAAAATTGAGTATCTTTAAAGGGTCATTTTTAATAAGAGGATTTATATATCAATTACAATTCTAACATTTTTTCTTTTTAAAAATTAACGACTGATTCTAAATTTTTACATAGAAATACTCTGAGGGAAGCCAGAGGCCATGCTTTAAAAACACTCAAACTGCACTGCAGCCACTTAAGTGAGCACAGTGGAGGTGGGTCCTCACGTCCCAGGAAACTCTGCAAATGAGTCCAGTCAGGTGCAGTCTTCTGAGAGACAACAAGCAGGGTTGCCCAGCAGAGCCAGCTCTACATTCTTGGTGCATCGGAAGTGGGAGAGATATAACTGATTGTTGTTTTTAATTACTAAGTTTTAGGATGAATAGAAGGAACAGAAGTAGAGAAAGAAAACAAAACTAGTACTGTAGTTGAAGAAATACATTCCCTGTTGTTGACCATCACTTGCACCAATTTATAAAGTAATATATAATCAAGAAAGCTATTTGTAAAGGATCCAAATCAGTTCAACAGAGCAAAAATAGCAATGCTTTTGCATCACATTCAGGAGACACTGCATTTTCTGTTGCAGTGTAGTCATTGGGATGTTGCATTTGGAACTGTAGGTGGTTCTCTACATATTTAAGTAGAAAAACAACAGCCACAAGCGGGATTTGGATGAAAGTTATTTCGGGTTGAAAGGCCAGTTAAATAATCTTGGCTATATAGAGTTTTCCTAATTAAGGGGTGACCATTCTGGAATGACAGCTGTCTTAGTCATTTTTTCATCACTTTGACTCAATATCTGACATGCATAACTTTAGAGAGGAAGGATTTATTTTAGCTCCCAGTTACCTAAAGTCACAGTCCATACACAGGCGGGTGGCTGGAGAATGGTAGAATCGCATGCAGCCAGAGGCAGAGCCAGAGCTCCGAAGATAGGGATGCTCACAGCAGCAAGGCAGAACGGAGACTAGACTGGGAGGTAAGGCAGAAGCAGGGCACACCTCTCCATGTCAGGTCCCAAGCATCAGACCCTTCCAGCCAGGTTCCACCTCCCAAAACTACACAGCGTCCACAGATACATGAGGCTTTTGAGGGACCCTCCAGGTTCAAACCACAACAACAACCTAGTAGAACAAGTACATCAGAACAACATCTAATAATCCCATGGGGTTATTCGAATTCTGGGTCGGCTGAGAGGCTGACCAGAACCTATCTCATTCAATTAAGATGAAATTGGTACCTTTAGGAAGAGTCAAAGAGACAGCCTGTAAAACCCTGTTCTCTCTAGTATTGTAGCAGTAAAGTTTTACTAGGAGATTTTGGTTAATTTGCATATGCCTGAAATTTCGAAAGAACACACAAAAAAGTCTGACTTACTGAGGCAATATCCTTATGCTGGGGCTCATAAAGGAATATCCTCTGTTAAGGCCTAGGAAGTGGCCCTGGAAGAAAACTTTCTCTTTGATGTTTCTTTTGTCATTTTCTCCTTTTGTCTCCTGCCTTTCTCCTCACCCACCAAAGCAATCCACTGCTTTTCTTTTCCTCATGTGAGAGGAAGAAAATTTCTTTTCCTTTCAAGAAAATCAAAAGCCTAAAAACATTGACCCAACTTTTCCTTGCCTTGATGTCTTGGAGCTGATCATGAAAAAATTCACTGACTTAGCTGATTTAATAATAGACGACAAGACCCTTATTCCGGAAGAGGTCCAGTTCCTTACCTGGGGAGAAGAATTGCTACTCAGAATGAGAAGAATGTGAGTGCTCAGGTCTTATTCGGTGCTGTGGTGCAAATATGAGTCATATCTCTCAAGTGTTCATATGTTAAAGGTTTCATCCCCAGGATGATGGTGCTGGGAAGTTTTGTAGACCTTTAAGAGTTAAGGTATGATTGGAAATCTTGAGTCACTGGGGCTATGTCCCTGAAAAAGATGGTTAGGCCCTGCTCTTTCAGTTTCTTTTTGCTTCCTGGTTGAGCATGTGAGCAATTTGTTCTGCCACAAACTCCCCCTGCCCTGACCCCCTCTGCTGTCCGATGTCCTCAGCAGATGGCTGAAGCAGTGAGGGCACCCTAGCTTGCACTGAAATCTTCAGAACATTTTCCTTTACTAGTCAGTCATTTCTGGTTTTTCACTGTAGTAGCTCAAAGCTGGCTAATACATTACACAGTTAGTTAAGTCTATAGCTAGCCTTAAGTCATAGTCTTCTGTGCCAATCATTTTTCTACACAATCATTTTTCTACACAACCATTCCTTCTTATTGAACCTGGACATAAAAATAGATACTTCAAACTGTATGTTTGGGGTTTATTCCTCAGAATCTCAAACCATTTAATATTAAATCAAATTTGTGGTTCTTCCTTCTTGCTGACCAGTCTTTTTGTTACCTGGATGTTAATCAGGATTCTTTATAGTGAATAGGAAGCGTATCATCCCGTTTTACATCTTTGTATGTACAATAACAATGAAACCAATTGTCAGACTCATGTTCGTCCTATCACTAGAAAGTTCTAAGGAGTGAATGAGGGCTGATCAGTGAAGTATCTTAAGTTCCACACAGTCTGGGTGGTAATATCGAACAGAAGTATCAAATTTCCTCATACTTTTCCAGATTTTTGAATTATCGTTAATGGACTGCCCATATGGTCATGAAGCTGGGTTAGTCTTTATGTAATAGAAAATCAGTTCTGGAGACAGAAGGAAAAAAAAACACCAATTTGGGCATGTGATCTATCAAAAGAGTAAAAGAATCACATTCAAAAGAATAAACAGAGTGAGCTTGACTCAGGCACAATGCTTACTTAAAATTTCCAGGTACCTTTGGAAATACTATCATCCTAGATCCCTTGCACCGCCACATCAGGAAGACAATGTTTGAGATTATTAACGAATAGAAGTGAAAATCACTATTTAACTTACCCATAATGCTACAGAAAATTCAGCAACTTTCAGGTCAGCTTTGGAAAATGCTTGTCGTTTTATAAACAGACAATAGAGATACACATTCTATGTTGGCAGGAAGGGATTTCAGAGGCAGACATGTCAAAAATTCAAACCATTTTGATTAAAATGTAGAATGACATGCTTATGTTTACCATTCAATCATTAATTAATATAATAAAAATTATTGTATGGGCTAACCCATTTTTGAGTTACTGGAAAGTAGAAAACAAGTGGAAGACAAGTTTTTGTTCTCAAGGAAATTATAATTTCAGTAAGTAAGATAGATTCACACACTCTGAGAAATGAATGGCATGTTCGTTGGTGCTCAGTCCTGGTAAAGAAAGTGTTGGAAATGTTCCTTGAGGAGAAAATTAAACAGGGATATCTTAAAAGTAAATATCTTCCTTAATTTTAAATATTAGAATATATAGACATGCTTTATCTGATCATTCTTAATAACTGAATGGCTGGAATTTGATCTAAATGAACGTAAGAAAGAAAAACAGAAAATCCTTCTAAGAATTGTGGTTAGTGGTTGCTTGGCTAACAAGCAATTAGTGGTTAGGATACTCAAGCAAGAGGTTAAATATCAAATGGTCTCTCTAATAGGAGAATACAGTCATTTAAGAGAATATTTGGGGGAGTGGATAGTGGGGGTTAGGGGGGAGGAGGAGTGTCAAAAAAGGGAGAGGGGAAGGATTTGTGTCTGATACTACATATATGTGCACTAAATGCTCAAGTTCAATGTAAACCTTATGTATCACACACAGAGAAATATAAAGATCAAAAAGAATTTGCGATCTCATTTTAATAATTCACTTTCATTGAAATAACCTAAGCCAAGGATAAAATGCCACCATTGTCTTTGTGCTTCCCATGGATATGAAAATCATTCTGAAAATCTCAAATTATAAGCATACCCAATTTTTCATGCAACAAAAATGTTACTAGATCCTTTCACAGACTAAGCAACCTTTAGGACTGGCTGAACCAAAAGGCCACATTTTATATTAAAAAGCTTCCATAGACTGGCCTGTTAGAGCTAAGATTCACAGAGTTATGTAATTTTAGTGCAGGTACAAGATTTTGGCACTTGTATTTCATTTACGAGTCTCTGAGTCTCCTAACAATCAAAAACTTAATCAGACATCAAACCTGTATTTTATAGGTGACATTAAGCAGTACCCATGACATGTGGCCCAGAAGAATGAGACTATGATGTGTGAGAACTCCCTGGAAATCCCATTCTTTTGTTAAATGTCATTTTTGATTTCCACATCACCTATTTATAGAGTCAGGAATTTGGGGGAGGATCTGTGATAATTTTCTTACACACAGACCCCATGTGCTATCCCATAGTTCATTTTCAGTGTTATATTGGTTGGCTTAGAAAAGATATGTCACGTACTTTAGGATTTTAGAAAGGTGTCAAAATAGTAACAACAACAAAATGAAGAGAGCTCATTCCAACAAACATAGAGATGGGCAATTTTATAATAGACCATCCTGAGGTTTTATGGTTGGCAGGCACGTTGTACCTTTGATGTTCATATTTTAATGAGTATTGGCTGTTTAAATTATTTTTGAGACCCTAGAGGAGCACATAAGTTGGCCAGTCCAGATGTACAGAAATATCACCAGGGGTGTTGGAGCAAGTTAGAACAGACTACTAGGATTGGAATATCATAAACTTGTGGGAATCAATCCAGTATCCAATAAATGATATAATTGAAATGCTTATGACAGAGCTTGGGAATACCCTGGCAGAAGGGTGGCATTTTAAACACGCTGAATACCTTTTTATATTGGAGTGTGTGGCACTTGCTAAGACAAGTGACTGGGGAATACAGATAACTAAGAGGAGTTTCAGTAACAACATAAAACAAACATAGAATATGATAAACATAATTATTTTTTCCCAGGGAATTATTGCAAAAACAGTTCCAGAGAGAACTTTAAATGGATCAGCATTGATTGGAAATGCGGAGTTAGGCCCCAGTAAATGAAGAGTGCTAAAAGCTAAGTTTCAAAGTAATTAAATGAAGTGAATTGAACAGTTTTTCTACCTTTCCAAGAGAAGTTGTTTGTAAGCCTATGTTGAGAGAGAAAGTTCTAGATTAAAGAGTTCAGACATTCATGTAGAATGGCTGACCGAACTGGAAAATGCAAGTGTGCTTTCCAGCCACTGACATACAATGGCGGAAGTAATTTGTGAAAAGACGGTCATCGACATCACAATAGTTCCTACCAGTCATGTCCTGGTTGAAGGACCAAAACCCCACCTTACCATCAAGGGATTAAACTGACATTATCTTTAGTGTTGAACTCTAGCTTAAGTAGTAATATTATTTTGCATCTATTTCTTGTGTCTTATGACATAAAGTACAAATTACCACTTTAAGTGCTTATGTTATTGATATTATCAATCTAAATACACTTCTACATTTAACTTTACAGGAATTATGGTGTCCAAACAATCTCTCGATATGCCTACTTCTTGATATTTCATACTCATTTCATTCCCTTATGAGAAGGAACTGGACTGAGAAGAATATAATTTAATATAATTTAAAGAATATAATTTATCCACACTAATAGTTTGTAGACCTTTTTTGTGGTACTTGGGATAATGCCCAGGGTTTTCACACTGAGCTAGGTATCCAGTCTGTTTTTGATTTTGAGACAGAGATTTCCTAAATTGGTAAAGTGCCCAGGTTGGGCTTGAGTTTGTGGTCTTCTTGCCATCATGGGAGTTAGTTTGGAGGAGGACCCTGCCTAAGTCTCGTTGCAAAAAACGCTGAGATGGTAAATATTTGTTGTTTTAAGAAGAAAATTGGGGGGATAATTTGTTACATAGCAGTAGATATGTATAATCTCTGAGAAAAAGTAGGACAATTAGCGCCAACATTCCTTTCTGCATTTCCAAGACTCTTGCAAAGTAAGGGCACATTGTAAGAAAACAGGGACTAAGATGTTCTGACAATTGTTGTTAAAGCAGTGGTCCCCAAACTTTTGAGATTAGGAAATGGCTACACTGAAGACCTTCCCTCCTAGGGTGTGAGAACAGGGGGTGTACTTGTTGTGCAGCAGGTTGCTGGAGGACTTTGAAAGGGCAAGTAACAGGAAGTGAGCCATGGAAAGCAAAGCCCCACCTCACGCTGCAGCGCTCTGTCGAACCAGCAAGCCCATTAGAACCTAGTAGGAGAGCGCTGACAGGAGGCAGAGCGGTGCCTGTAGCTCACCAGCTCACTCACCTCTGGACTGTTCTAGCAGCCTAGTCCTTCCAAGGCCACAGACCGTAAAGGTTGGCATCCCGGGGCTGGGGGCTCTTGATTTATAGGACACTGGGGTCTGGGCAAACTAGTGATATTTGTAGAAGTTGCCTTCCTGCCTGTGGTGGTTTGGATCTGGAGTGTCTCCCCAAAGCCTCATAGTTCTTTGGGTACTGTGTAGGGTTGGGAGATGGGGCCGGGCTGGGAAGGGGCAGGTGCTTGGGGCTTGATCAGGAGGAGCTCCTGTTGGTTCTGCCATTTCTCCCGGTCTCTCTCTCCCACCATGTTGTGAGGATTTCTGCCCCAGAAACTCCTGTTCCGCCTCTAGCTGCAGCCCCACCTTGCTATTCTACTATTTATTTTCAGCCTCCCACCCGTGAACGAACTGAGACCTTCTGATGCTGTAAGCTATAAGAAGTCTTTCCTCCCTAAATTGTGAGTGTTGGGTATTGAGTCACAGCAACAAAAAAGTAACCAAGTCGCTGCTTTTCTGCAAAATTGGCCTTTCCTTGGAATGCTGATCATCCAGTGGAAAAAGAAAGCTAATAATGTCACTGCTAATCTATAAATCATCTAATCTATAAAAATCCTTCCTGCAGTCACCCACTGCTGAATTATTTCATCTAGCCACCACAGAACTGTTGGGTGATGCTATTGGCCAATACACATTGCACAGTGGTACAGTTGGTGCGTATACTCTGCACATGGCACATACCAAGTTGCATTGTTGAAAAGTATGTGGTCCTGTGGACCTGCCAAGAAGTGCTGTTGATTGATTTCTGCTTCCAGTGGACCCTCCCTCACTAGTTAGTTACACTTACTTTTTCTTCCCTCTTACTGCCCATTAGCCTTAATAAACCCTGTCTATCACAAGTCATATCTAGGTATTTTCATCAGTCTCTTGGAAACCTACTGTACTGCTCCAGCATACACAGGCTACAGTCAAGACAATAAGCAATACATAGCTATATAATAATGTACGGAAGGATTCAGCCAAATATGGATGTGAGACATCCAACGAATGCAATTATTTTGCATTGTTCATCAAAACAGCATGGTACAGCCAAAAGGACTATCGATCTTGGAAGAGGTGTGAGACACAGCACAGAGATCTAATTGCCACAGAATGCAGACAGAAGAACTTCTTGAGACAGCTGAAAAAATTGAATATGAGTTTGGGTACTAAAATATAATGATTAATTATTAGGGCTGTAGATGGAGCTCAGTGATTAAAGTGTTTGTCTAACATGCACAAAACCTTGGGTTTGAGTTCTCAGCAAAACAAAGATGAGTTTGGCATGGTGGTGCACATCTGTAATCCCAGCACTCAGGAGTCTGAGACGGGAGGACTGCCATGAATTTAAAGGCAGCCTGGGCTACCTAGTGTGCTCAGGACTAGCCTGGGCTACAGAGACCTTGCCTCAGGAATTATTGATGTTAGATATTATTATTTTGGCTCAATAAGATGATATTTTACTAATTCTATGTAACTATGTGAGGGTGAAATAGAATATTTCCTATAA
Organism: Ctenodactylus gundi; assembly: GCA_004027205.1. NCBI lineage: Eukaryota > Metazoa > Chordata > Mammalia > Rodentia > Ctenodactylidae > Ctenodactylus > Ctenodactylus gundi. Next base: position 237,475 of record PVKB01000275.1, on the reverse strand, counting down.
AATATTTTATAGTCAAGTCTAGTAAAAGAAAAAGTGGATGTGTTGTAGTTAACTCTACTGCTTGGAGGTGGTCAGTTAATATTTGCAGTAACCTAATCGTGAGTCATCATTATTGTGGTAGACACAAAGAAGCCCATAGAAAAGGGCTCATCTGATTATAGAGACTGAGAGGTCCCACAGTATGTAGGCTGCAAGCCGGATCGTGAGAGAAGTTAATGGTGTAGCTCATTTTAAGATGGAAAGCCTGGGAACTAGGAAAGCCAGTTGTATAACCCAGTATGACTTTGTCCCTAAACTAAATCTCCCCTCCCTTTTTGAGAGAGCATGTCTGAGCTACCTTTTCATTGCTGGAACAGAATACCTGATATCCTCAACTTAAAAAGAGGAAAGGTTTATTTCACCTCAGTTTCAGAAGGTCTCAATCCATTCTCGCATGGCTGTCAATGGTGGTGGAAGCACTTGGCAGAGGCCTCTCCAGAGAAAAAGCTGTTCACAGCGTTACAAACTGAAGCCAAGTGGGTGACAAAGGACTAAGCCAGTACACTCCCTTCCAGACCAAAGCCCAGGCATATAACTCAGGACCCATCTTTTCAGCTGCACATGGAGTGCATAGTCATTCCACAGCATCCAAACGCGTGAGGTTTTAGGGGGATATTTCTGGTCCAAACAATAACCCAGGGACCCACTACTTAACCTGGCTCGGGCTCATATGTGCAGTCCTTCTGTTTCAGATGCGCAGGGTGCTGGAATTGTAGGCAGTTACCACTATGCCCACTCTCAGTCTGACAGTGATAGCCAGAGAACAGAGGAGCCAATAGTGTAAACTCTGCGGTCAGAATTCCAGAGTATGTGGAGTTCTGATGCTCAGATACAGGAAAAGGTGGGTAACCTAGTCCCAAAAGAGTGATTTTTTTTTCCTTTGCTTTCTGTCCTTTCTATCTGGGCACTTAATGGGCTGGGATGTGCCTACTCACGTTTGGTGATAGTAAATCTACTTAGTCCACTGATTCAAATGCCAATCTTTATTGCAAATACCCCCAGAGACATACCCAGAAGAAATGCGTTACCAGCCACTTGAGTATTCCTTAGCCAAGGCAAATAGACACTTAAAATGGATTAATACAATGCTAATTGTGAAAGACCATTACCATTTACCAAATATTTGGTTTTCTCTCCAGTGGTAGAACCATATGACTTGCTATTACTAATAAATGTAACACATGTCACTTCCATGCCAAAGCTCTCAGAGCCAGTACATAATTCATCAGACACATTCTGTTTTAGTTCCTCTGAGAACACAGACTCATGCAATGAGATAAATTTTTTTTTTCTGATTCGGCAGCTCATTGACCATGAAGAATAGAGATATTTATTGATACATAGGGAAGAATAGCAAGACTCAGAAATAAATGGTGTTGCTTACATCGAGATTCTGATTATATTTCATGATTTAATCTTTCTATTAAACAAATTGATCACTGGTAGAAATAAGTTTGCAAATCCAGCTCACAGAGAATGGACAATATTTGGAAACTGACAAACTAAAAGTACTTGAAAGAACTAGAAGAATAGAAGATAAAAATATCAGTAGCTTTATCAGAAAAATCACTTCATTCTGTTGCCTTATGCGCTATGACTTCCTCCGACCTTCCTTCCATTTAACTAAGAAAATGTGAAGAGATAAAAACAATTTCCACAAATATCCACCATCACCTTTATGTGCCTTCTAGCCCCTGTTCAGAGACTTTGCCTTTTCTACTGCCATTAGAATGAACTTGCTGTGTACTTATCCGAGAACAATCTGTATTTGTGCTTTAAATCCTAACCCTTCTGATCTCTTCAAAAACAGCAATTCTCCCGCCTTTCCCACAGGTCATTAGTTTCTCTCCTTCATTCTCATCAGCGTTGACTGTGGTTCTTGCACTGTATCCCCGAACTCGTGCTAACAGGCAGCCCCAAGGGACCTCTTGCTGCCATCTAAGCACGTAGTGTACTGCCGTGATGCCACACTTTATGAAAGCAGTTGATCTTCTGCTTGAACTGTTAGCTACCTTTCTCCTCACAACCAAAATATACTCTGTCTCCCAAACTTCTCATCCATAATGAATACAACCAAACATCACCTCTGTGAAACTTTGATTCCACCCAAATAGAATTATTTTCTACTCTGTTTTCCTAACAGTTTTCTTTTCAATTCACCATCTATTGAGTGGCTACAGTCTGCCAATGCCTAAACAAGATTGTGTCAAGGAAATATGGACATGTTCAGCTAAGTGAGACACATATGTAGTATTTTAAAGAATTTTCTCAAGTATACTTTAAATCAACTTCCCAATGTACTTTTTTATGGACAAGCATAAGTTGTGGTATTTAAGCAATTTTAAGTGTTTTATTTGTTTTAATTATCTTTTTATCCATCATCCATAGAAGATTATTTCAGTGTAGCATAACTCCTTCCATTAATCAGTGGGCATTTATTGAATATTGATTGAAACTGTGATGTTGAAGTAAAATAGATGTGACTTTAAGTTCTGTTTTTCCAATTATTATATTTTTCTTTGCTTCATAAAACTTGGATGTCTTAGTTATGGAAAGGATCTGAATAGTTTTAAGGAACAAATGCGTATTTTAAATGACATTTATAACTTTCTTGCACAGACTTGATCTACAAAAGCACCGACCATTGCTAATCATGTTAATACTTCTTTCTTGTTGCCATCTTTATTTTCACAAATCCCACGCAGTTTCTACCATGTAGTAGATGCTCAATAAACATGTGATGAATGAATAAATGGACGAATGAACACACGGCTTCCATGGCATTATTTTCTCACCAGAAAATTTGTTTCAGGCTGCTCCATTGAAGAAGACAATTTAACAATTCGAAGAGTGATAATTTTGTTGTTGTGTTTTGCTAATGTGTATGCACAATACATCATAGTTACATTAGTTTTTGGGAACCGTAGCTTCTAGCAAGGAAAGCAAGGCTTAATGTGCACTTGCAGCCTTAATGATCACCCTTAGCATTTTCTGGAAATAAAAACTACAGGATCACTGATAAGTAGTACCAAGTAATTGTGAATTGGCTATAAAACATCTGAACTGTCTCCATTGTTTTCTTTGTATCCAGAAAACCAGTTTCTAGAAATAGCAGTTTCGGTCAGTATAGCCATCCTGGAGTTTCTGTTTGTGGCTTACTTACTGTTCTGGAAACATCTGGCAGGAGGAATGAACCCCATCTTTGTTCCTAGGCTGTTAATGGGATTTTCTGAAACCCACCAGAAACTTTGGAATAAACCCAGAAGTTAACTGGATGCAGGAACCTCTTGCCATCAGCTAGAGGACAGTAGACCCCAATGACCCTCAGTGAAATTGGAAACATTCACCTCTGCCAAGCAGACCGTTCTGAGTCCATCCTCGCAGGTTCTGGCACCTTCTACTCTCTTTTTAGCTGGCAGTAAATGAGTCCAGTTCAGCTGAATGATCACCCGAAACTTATTTTTTCCTTGACATTCCAGACTCATTACCAGCCTGTGGTGGAGAAAGCTAGCTATTCAATAAAATTTTATGTTTTCTTACAGAGAGTAGAGTTATTACCCAGGCAGACACTATATTTTCAAGTTCCATTCCATCAGGGTGGAGCCGTATGACTGGTTCATGTCAGTGGATTGAAAGAAAGTGATGTGTGCCACTTCTGGGCTGAGAAGAGTGAGAAGGTGTCAGTTGATGGATTGCAGACACCAAGATGACCTAGGAAGCATGTGTTTAAGATGACAGTCCCCTTCAGGAGTCCTTGGACAGTGGAGTAAACAGAGTCCACCCTGCCTCCACCATCCATAAATACTCATATTTGCCTGTCATAGGAGATGTAAACTATTAGTTTAACTGACTGACTTTTGGAACTTTGCTTTAGGAACTGTCTCTTAACCTCTGTACAACCTACCCTACTTTTTATGTCCCTACATAAAATAGTCTCGAGGAGTGGATTATGGTCAGACCTGGTCTCTGACAATTTAATTGCTTGTAAAACCAGCCTTGAGTTGACTAGTGGACAAAACATTTTGGGGCCAGTATTTAAAAATGACTTCTGCTAATTCTTTACTCTGAGACTAGTTAGGGCAGATTACACAGGCTGCAAGGATCAATACCTTCAAGTCTCTGGTTTGTTCCATTTCCCGGGAGGAGGAATTTCCTCAGGAAAAGAAGGCTCAGTTTAATCTAAAGCCATTCACCATCATTTCCCCCAGATATCTCAACGCTGGTAAAGTCAATTAAATAACAACTCTTTAAGTTATAATCTGATTGATTTAAATTATACACTATAATGGCATATACCTGTGCCTTGAGGTCTTATCCTCAAGTTTTGATGGAGATTATTTGTGGTTATTTTCATTCTGGGAATCTGAAACATAGTTGTTCTTTTGTATTAGAAATTATGCCTTGAAGCCTGTCTTCCATTGTGAACAAAGGCACTGGAGAAGAGTGCAGAATTTGAACTAGATGTATTGAGAAGTTGCTCATGGTTCATACTTAAAACAAGCCAAGATGAAAATAGATGCTATTACCTTTGGGCACAGCTTTCACTGGCACTGCCAGAACAGGACAAACCAAAGCAGACACCTAACAAATCACATGAGACACTGTAAGTTATTTTTGCTCTTTTGCATATTTTGTGTTGTGGTTAGGATCTGGAGTGTCCCCCAAAAGTCTCATGTATTTTAATGGAACCATGTGATGTGGGTGGATTGGGGTCTTGTCTGGAGGGGTGGATTGCAGTTAAGTTAGGATTAATGGTGTGTAGTGGCCACACCTGGATGCAGGAGGGAGTGGTTACTGGGCAGAGACCTGAAAGGATACATAAGCTGCACCTGCCTTCCTGGGGGGCGGGGATTAGTCTCAACTAGCCTCAGCTTGTCTTCCTGTTTGTCCGGGCGACGCTGCCTCCCCCCTCCCCCCCATGTACTTCGATTGCTGCCGGCCACCCCTGAATGGACTGTGACCTTTGAGACAGTGAGCTAAAATAAACCTTTCCTTTCCTAAGTTTGTGAGTGTCGGGTATTGAGTCACAGCAATAACAAAGTAAGTAAGACATTTTGTTATACAATCCTGTAACATCTACCTGAATAGTATCTTAACTATTCTAATGTTAACTGAAAAGAAAACAATTGGTCACGATTATTTTAGCAGGAAATACTAATAATCAATTTTATCTGCAGTATTTTCTTCTGCAGCCTTCATACACCATAACTGCAGTTCATAACTTGCTAGGATTTGACTAGGTTATAATTCTCATTAAACTTTAGAAAAGTTGCCTTTAAAGGAAATAGTATGCAAATGAATAAATAGCTTTTTCCCCTACTTGGAAATATTTAGGTAATGTTCCAGATATTGTCTGCTGAAAATGAAATCCTGAAATCCCTAAACCTGAGCTCTTCCGCTCTTGAAAACAGGGTGGCTTTTGACAGTGTCATTACTTCAGGGTTTTGCTGTGGTCGTAATAGGAAGGAAATTGTGTCTTTAGCCTTTTCCATTTCTGATTTAAATATTTAGTGAGATTTTGAACTTTAAAGTTGATGCTGGGAAAAGATTAAAAAGATTTAGAGCTATTAGGATAGAATAAAATGCATCTCGTTTGTGAGAAAGACATATATTTTGAGGAATATAGGGCTAGAATGTAAAGGCCAAAATGTTCATATCACCTAAAAATTTGTATGTTGAAGCCTCATTTTCAGTGTATTAATATTAAGGCCTAAGAGGCAATTAGATTAAGAGAGTGGAACACTCACGAAAGGGGTTAACACCTGAGTGAAGGGGATGTATAGTCAAGGCCTTGGGAAACAAGTCTATGTAGCATTAGCCCTCTGGAATGTTGAGCAGGGGATTCCAAGTTCAAGCCCAGCCCGGGGATCTTTGCAACTTAGTGAGACTTTATCTCAAAATGTAAAGTAAAATTTTAAGAAGGGGTTGGGAATGTAGTTCGGTCTGAAGGCCTTGGATCTGATCCTCAGTGCAAAAAAATAATGTGCAACGTTCTGCTGTTTCTTTCCACCATTTGGAGATAGAGCAACAAGGTACTGTTCTGTGTCAAACCAGGAAACAGGCTCCCACTAGACATCGAATCTGCTGGTACCTGATCTTGAGTTTTTCAACCTCCAGAACTGAGAAGTAAATTTCTTTAAAATTTTCTGATACATAATCTCCTGAGTTTAAAGTTTTTTAATAGAAAAATCAACAATGCTTTAAAAACACAATTTAAAGGCAAAATAACAGTAAGTACCTTAATCAAAGGTATGTGTTATTGTATTACTGTTGTGTTTAAAGGGAAAGCCAAGAAATCAATGGAGGGAAGCTGAGTAGATTTCACCTGTGGAGCCTCAGAGTCTAGGCTAGTAAAGGCAGAGTCTGCAGTTATTTGAAACATGACCACTTTTCTGTTTGAAAAGTTTCCTTCATAAGCTAATTTTCTTCCTAGAATAATGTGAATTGGGGCACACAAATAACCCATTTAAGTTCTAGATTTCAACTTTATGACTGATTCAAATGACATTCTTCCAGCCAGATTTCTTCCAGAGCCTTATGATGGATTAACAAGTTTAGAAATTATACCTGTTATTTCTACTCTGAGATTCCCACTGACATGAATTTCTTACCATCAGGCTAACTGTAAAAACCCAGAAGCCCTACATATAGACTGTTAATGGCAAAGCCTACTTACTCATCCACCCTAGCTCAGACCAACGGAAAATTCATGATTAAAAGTACCAGGAAAGTTCAAGGTGCGACACTGGCTTCCAGTGAACTGGCTCTCTGACTTTCCAAAGGTGATTTCTCTTTTCTGCTTTGAATTTCACAGTAGATGAAATTCAAATTCTCCACATGTAGCAAAGTACAAGGGTGATATGAAAATAAGTCAAATTTTAAATTTAAAAAATACTATTGTAGTAAAAGCCACATTGACAAGAATGACTGAAAAATGTGTTTGAAGCAAGTGGGTGCGTTTTGAATATTCTGAGGAGGATTACTGGCAACGTGTTTTTCACACTAATAAGTAATACATTTAAACATCCACCTTGCATTTTTTATCACACCTTATTTGTCAACCATTTGTGCCAATTTCTTAGATGATTACATTATAAATTATGTTCATCTACATTATTGACCAGATCTGGCACCATCAGACTGCTGACTCTTCCTCAAATCAAAATGAGCCCAGAAGGTAGACATTTTGCATAGACTGGGGCCATGGAGGCCATGCCAGAGCAACTAAAAGACATTCATGAAAAGAACTTTCAGAATTGCTTCAGAAAGTTCCAAGAACAGTGGGGCAATATGTGTGAAGATGGGGAGCACTTAGATGGGGATTGATGACAATGTGCCTTTTACTATGATCATTTCTGGGGGCTGGGGTGATCCTGCAGATGGATCCAGGGCCTTGCCCCGAAGCTATATCCTCAGTCCATTTTTTGCTCACTTAGTCACTAAGTGGTCCAGGCTGGGGCTCAAACCTGTGATGCTCCTGCTTCAGTCTCCAAGAGCTCTGTGTCATCAGGACTAACTTTTTAACATTCACATATTTTTTGATCATACCTCCCCGCTTCTGAAAATTTCAAACTTAACGGCATTTAGCAAAAGCAGGACCCAGATGAAGAGAAAATCTTTACTGGTTGTTCAAACAATAGCTTTTGTTTAAATACTCATTCCTAGAACCTGAGAGATTACATAATTCCTAGCTGACTCACAGGATTTCTTATGAGAGAGAGTGTCTCAAAGAGGGAGAGAGAGGGAGGGAGAGAGAGAGAGAGAGAGAGAGAGAGAGAGGAGTTTATACTAACCAGAAAGAAAGCTGGCCACAATGTTATAATAAATAAAAAAACAATGCAGAAATGCTAACAGGAGTCAAGGTCTATGATAAATCGTAAGTATTTTGTCACGTGCCCACTACTATCTCATAGATGATTAAATCCATTACCATTACGATCTTCATTTTGCAATTTACAAACTTTTAGTCAGGCAGGAAACATACCCAAGTTACTTTTGAGTTGCCAGATGGGTACTTGACATCGCATTTTCTGTGTCCCCTTTCTTTGTCCCCTTCCAAATTGAAACGTGAATCTCTACAGAACAGCTTAACATTTCAGGTTCAAAAGTGTAGGTGAAAAAATTTTCTTTTGTTTCACTTTCTTTTGTGTGACGAATTCTCCTTAAGCCTTCTCCTCCTCCTTGATCTTTGTCTCTTTTCCCTCTTCCAAAAATCTTTTACAAAAAGAACTAGAGGACAAGAATATAATTTGCATTTAATTACTTTCAAAATCTCTTTTTTTGGTTGATTATGTTTGGTATATGGGAACTTAAAATACCAGATTCTCTCTCTCTCTCTCACTCGCTCTCTCTGTGGGATAGGGTCTCATTCTGTAGTCCAGTTTGGTCCTGAACTTACTACGCAGCTCAGGCTGAACCTCAAACTCACAGCCATCTTCCCGCCTCAGACTCCAGAGAGCTACCATTAGAGGTGAGCACTGCCCCCAATGCATTTCCTGGGCAAGAGCTCTAATCCCCCCCAAATCACTGTAATTTTATTTTTAGTCAAGGAAAACCAAGTTGGCAACTGCAAATCTGTGTTCACTGAAGGGCTTTCCCAGACTCTTGATGACTTCCCCCATCCTTCGGTCTTGTTCCCCTGAGAAAAGAGCGTGTGTATGACGTAACGCAGAAATACGCCTCTGTCTGGTCTTCGCTTCCCTGAGGAAATGGGTGTCCTAGCAGCGTACGATCCTGCTGAGTGTATACCTGACAAGTAGTCGTAAAGGAACTGCAGAAAAAAGTTTTTAAATTTTTTGCTGAACATATATTTTAGATATGAAATAATCATTATAAATAAATGAAACGAGAACATTAAAACAGATTTTTTCCCCTGAGAAAGTAGATCTACTAAATGGGGGTTTTACATATCAGTAGGTTCTGATAGAAAATTTCAATTGCTAGAATGGCATTCCGGTCTCCCACACTAAATACGAAATGAAAATGGATGTATTGAAATTTCTCTATTACTCTAGCCATTGACCTGTTAAAATTTTGTGGGATGGCTTACCTCAGAAATTGGCATTAATAAGAAAATGACCAAATAATTCTTGAAGCCCAAATGCTCCTATCTCCTGAGTGGTGAAAATGACATAGGCATTTATTTAAATTTCTCATTTAGAGTGGCAGGAAAGAGCGGGCTGAAATCGCATGCATCCTCTGACTCTTAAATAGAACTGCACTCACGCCAGTGGCTTCTGGGAGAGATGTGTGAACCTAAGCGTGCCCGTTGAAGCCCAAATTCTGCCACAGCTTGCTTCAGGTGTGATTTGAGACACATCCTTAAGAGAGAAATGCGAGTAATTTTTAGACTGCCTTAAATAACCAAGGCTATGATGTCCGCGATCGCATGATTATTACGTCTTATTTCCTAGACTTTTTAGCTGCTACTTAATTAATACAGGCCAATAGGAACCTCACACAACACCACATTTTTGCTATATAACATTTTGGCAAAAAAAATTGAGAGAGTCACCCAGAGAGAGAGAGAGAGAGAGAGAGAGAGAGAGAGAGAGAGAGAGACAGACAGAGGGAGAGATCAATTTACATTTCATAAGAAAGCATCTTCCTATTAATGAAGAGTATTGTTCCCATATTCATTTCATTAATTTTCTCCATTCTTTATAATGTTTATGATCACATTCATATCAGCAGAGCTTTATTTTCTCAACCCCCAATAAAACACTGTGAAATATATCAACTTTTTCATGCATTTTAATCAGTACAAGTAACACACAACTTTGCAGGGGAGAAAACGGATTTCCACAAGCAATGAGTCTGTGAAATAACATGGGAGAATGACCAAAGAAAGCAGAGATGCGACTCTGGTGAGGGTCCCTCATTCTTCCTGTCCTCAAGCGCCACAAGCTATCCTTTCATCACATCTGACCCAGCCTCTCTGTGTGTAAGGTGACCTGGGAGGCATTGTTTTTCTGTGAGTCTCACATCAACTTGGCAATTTTCACATTTCAATCTTTTCCTGAACTGTTACACCCTAGTTGTGTGCTCTAAAATTATTGGAAATTTTGGTCCGTAACACACAACTGATACACTGTTATCCTGGGTACTTATTTATGTTTGTAATCACTGAGTTTGGTACCTTTGAGGTTTTCACTTACCCCTTCTGTGAGACTGTGCTTATGGAAATTTCTATATTCATCTCACTACTAACAAATTCTCTAATGGTGTCAAGTCTTATCAATACAATACAAAAATACAGATACTTGGGGTACGTTGTAATTATGCATTTTATTTTACTAAAAAGCTATCTTCCTATATCCCACAATACAATTTAAATTTATTTTCAAAGAAACACAAAGTATAACATCCTATCATTATTATTTCAAATATACTGATACTGTTCATACCTAGTTATTATTTTACATGCAACAAAAGAAAAGACATGCTAAGCTTGTAAGGACTAATAAAGGTGCAATACATACATGAAGTAGAAGAAAAGATGGTTGTATGATGTACCTAAATTACTTTGAGCACAACTGAATAAGAGGAACAAGTAATGTATTACTAGTGTTTATAATAGAAACCTTGACTTTATTCTATCTTTCATGCCTCTTAGATAACCAGTTGATTCTTTTATATTTTTATTTGTGTTTATCTTTTCTATTTGCATTTTAAATTGCCATCTTTTATGAATCTTTTTTCTCCTGTGTTCTAATTCCACAACACTAGCCATCCCTGGCATTCATGTGGGCCCTAGGTATCAGGCAGATCCAGGTCAACTTCAACCTTTCTCCGGAAGGTATCAATGTCACATCTTCTCTCTCTTGAGAATCTGAGGTTCTTTATCATCGTTAGTGAACCTTTGTTCATTTGGACTATTATAACAAAACACCATGAGCCACACAGCTTACAACCAGAAATTCACTTATCCAGGAAGCTAGTAAATTCTAGTCAAGGCCCCAGCAGGTGCGCTCTGTTGTATGCCCACTCAGTGGCTTATAAATGGCAGCTCGTTGGCATATCCTCCCTGGGGGTCTCTTTACAATTAGACTAATCCCCTTAGATCTCCCATCCTCCTGCACCTCCCAATACTATGACATTGGTGAGTAGGATTCAGTACGTGGATTAAGGCGGAAAGAAACACACAGGCTGCAGAGAAGGGTAAAGTCTCACAGCAGTGGTCCCTAACCTTTTGTGGCACTAAAGTCTGGGTTTAAGTAAGACAATCTTTTTCATAGATATGGGAGGATGGCGCTAGATTCACTGCCTCAACTCTACCTCATTTCATCAGTTAAGAGATTCTCACAAAGAGCAAATAATTTAGATCCCTCATATTCACTGCACCTTAGGAATTGCATTACTATGCTCAGACAGGAGGTGGACCTGGGACAGTAGCGGCAGTCATTGTGCGGGGCTCCAAGTACAGGTGAAGCTTTGTGCTGTGGCGGGAGGCTCGCCCCCTGCTGTGTAGCCCCCTTCCCAGAGCTTCTTCGGTCACCACCTTTGAGCAGAGTGCTCGGCTCGCTTTGGATCATGGTGTCAAAAATATCTGAAGTATATAATTTAAAAGCAGGGACTATTTGTTTGGGCTTATGTTTTCAGATATTTCAGTCCATGGTTGTCTGTTTCAGTTGCCGTTAGGCCCAAAGGAGGCAGTGCACCATGTTGGAAGTGCATACGAAGAAGGTTGCTCACTTCATGGTTACTGTAAAGCCGAGAGAGAGAGAGAGAGAGAGAGAGAGTGAGAGAGAGAGAGAGAGAGAGTGAGAGTAAAGGGACTGGGATACGACCCACATGTAGATCTGGTCAACCTCCCAGATCTGCTTGTTCTACCTTGACTCCAGTTCTTGAAGGTTTCATCACTTTTCAGTAGCGCTGAGGACTGAAACTTTCTGCCCTTGGGGAAACATTTCAGGTCCAAATATTAACAATGATCTTATTATGCCTATTCCAAAATACTCCTCTGAACACCATTGTTTAAGCTTCTTCCCAGCCCAAACCTATTTCATGGGCACAGAGTGAAAATATTCATGTACCTTTATGAGCAAAGAAAAATCAAAGAGGATATTAAAATAATCTACTTAAGATAGTCTGAGCTCTAATACTGGACTGTTAGGCAACATAAAAGGTTCTCCAACTTAAAGTAGGCCAAGGTACCTGTGTGTGTGTGTGTGTGTGTGTAGTATATGTGTTTACACATGTGCAGTATACACACATATATATGTGAGTGTTTGCATATATACACACATAAATTTAAATGCATGTACATAATTTAAATTTGCAGGATAATATCAATGGTAAAAAGCACAAGTTCCTTACATTTCATAATTTAACAAAACTAATAATAAATGGATCAGTGTATTAACCAAAAAGTGAAGTAACAAAATAACTTAAGGAGCTCTTAATGTCACATTGCAGATTAGAAGATTTCACAAAACCAATAAATGAATTCATACATGTTTGTTGACATAGTATTTAACACACAAAAAGTTAATATATCATGAAGAATTAGTGAGCTAAAAATATTTAAGAGAATATGTATATTCATTTTCTTATTACTAGTACAGGTATAGATGTAGAATGTGGCTACCCCATTGAGTAATACAAAAAACCACAATGACACCAGAAAGAAAGTGGTGGATTTTATTTCCAAAATAAGATAAACAATGAGGTATATTCATGCCTACCTGTAAGGTACCTTCTAATCTTTCTTGTTCATTTGTTCAGGTAAGGAAAATTGAGGTCGAGAGCCTTCCACTTGTCTTTCTGATGCCAGAACACATTTTATTGATTTGACAAGGTTTTGTTTGAAGGAGGTGTTTTATTTATTTTTATAGCTAGAAACATGGTAAGTCCCAATTGATACACTCTGTCAACATTTTGATTTCCTGAGTGAATAAATGTCAAATAAGCTATCAACAGAATGAAGCCCTCCTAGGCTTATTCTTGTTTGAGTGGTTGCTGCGGTTTGGACGGGATTTGTGCTTTAGAGGTTCATGTGCTGGTCCCCATTGTGGATGGTTTAAGGAGTAATGGGACCTTTAAGAGGTGGGGACTGTTGGGATTTGCTTAGGTCATTTAAGCTTGATTTTTAAGGGATCTTGAGTTAGTTCTGACAGTTGTTAACCAGAGGGAAATTGACTCCCGAGTCAATTTTTGATTTCTCGTCTGGCAGTGTAACCTCCTTTTTCTGACTATGTTCTTGTCATTTGAGGTCATTTGCCCTCCGAACTTTACCAGGGCCAAGCAGATGCTGGCTCTATGCCTGTGAACCTCCAGCAGTCCCAGCTAAATAAACATCTTTCCTTCAAAAAGTCACCTAGACAGGGTACAAGTAATGGTAATAAATTAATGTTTCATTTGGTTATGGTGATGAAAAACTATATGGCGGGACCAATGCATATGTTCTTTTTTTTCCTCCACATTTTATTGATATGTATACGTGCAAAATTCAAGGTTTACAATGAGGTTGAGCATTTTGTGCACATATGTATCTTGTCAAGGTGACAAGGGCTTTCCCACTCTCCTTTTGTCCCTCTCCCTCCCCACTCCTCCCTCCCTCCTCCCCCACCCTACTCCCCTCTTTCACTTTGTCTTTCGACTTAAGTTCCATAGGTGTTGTGATCTGGGTCTCTCATATCAGAGAGACCATTCGATGTACATTCATTTATTTTAAAATGATCTGATTTGATGGTAGTAGGATGAGTCACTGAAAATGTGTCCCCATGTGTCTTGTTCCCTCATTGTGACTGATCTCATGCTTCAGGTCCACATCCAGGGCAAACTCCAGTTTGGCTCTTTCTAGGAAGTGTAGAGATAAGGTTATAAAAGTACCCACCTTAGAGATTTTTTAAAAAGTGAAAAAAAATAATCTATGGTAATGCATAGTTAGAAAGCCTGTATTTTACAGGTAGAAACTGAGACCACGAGTTTGAGGGGTCAGAGCCATAGGAACTAGATTCAACAAGCTATGAAGGAACACTCTGTGGAAGCCAAAATCCCGTGACTCTGAGCATTCCCTTGCCTGAGTGAGAATCTCCCCAGGAGCTTTGAAAAATGTAGAATTTTAGGAGTGATGCCATCAGATGGCAACAGCAAGGCCAAGGTGGAATCTGAAAAACTATTTTTGAAAACAAACTACTGAACAAACACCAAATATCTTTGCAGGTAATTCTAATTGTCCTCTCTGGTAAACCCTTTGTTCAAGATAATATAGCTAATTAATTTCAAAGTTGTGGCTAGATCCACAGGCAGTTTCTTCTCCTGGGGGTTTTCTTCGTTGAAGGAGGGCAGAATATTTTTTTCCAGAAGAGGCAATCCAGTGGCAAGAGGACTTCCACTTAGGGTTAGGAGCCTGGGCTCACGAACCTAGGAGCATAGGTAGGGGCCATCTACAGGCTACGTAAATTTAGCTGCTTACCTAAATATTATGGCTCAATGTCTTCATCTGCAAAAGAATGGTAATATTAATAATGCATGTGTGAATATTATGAGGGCAGATACCCTCATTTTAATAACACCTTATATCACTTATTCACATATAGGAAGCACTACATTGTTCACTTTTGCATTCCTGACATTGTCCTTTAAGCTTAAACCATTATTGTACAATAATTTCCCTTCTATACACCCTCTTGAAAAATATTATTTCTCTGAATGTAACACAAGACTGCACAGAAGCTATAAGCATTAGCTTTTCTCAAAAGAAATAAGATTTTTTTCCTCCAATTTAAGTATACAGGCCTTGGTTTCCCAGATAGGATGGTCATGTGGATTTTCTCCTTTTCATGAAAGAGATGGTCGCAGAGGCACACCAAATACCCACATCGTCCTAGAGCATCGAGCTTTACACCAATGAAGCCAAGGCCACCTAGAACCTAGATGTCCCGCTCACCTGTAGCAGCATTTCTGCTGTCTTGTTAGTGCCACCCTCCTGGTACTAGGGGGCTGCATCAGATAAACACAACCACATCAAGTGTTTTATTAGGGTGTTAGGTTTTGAACACAGGAGGCTGTAATTCCCTTGTCTTATTTAATAAGGTACTAATGCTCAGAGAGGATTTTTAAAGAGCCTCATACGATTTATCATCTCCATCAGTGACACACACAAATCCTCTTAGCTGGGAGCTGGTGGGCTGAGCCCACCCCATGGGTGCATTGTGTTGCACTTCATTACACTGTGAGGGTTGTTGAAATGCAATCCACTCATGTAGAGTCAATGAGAAGAAATTAAAACTCAAAAAAAAAATAAAATCAATACTTATCTCTTTGTGCCTACTCGGTGACTGTAGACTCTGGTTTTCATGGGTAATAGATTCAAGCACTGCTGCCACTGAATGCTGAAACGTACGGACTTCTCCATAGTCATTAATTAACAGTGTGCACACACAGAAAGAACCAGGCGCAATGCTGAGAAACAAAATTATTGCCGAAGCACTGACTACATAGTTTTTAAGTGGCCAGTCAGGTGAATAAAATGAGTAATTGAATACGCTGCACAGGCGGGCGTCATGGAGAAGCATCTCGACAGGTTTTTAATTCTCTCTGAAGAATGTGTATCTTACATACAGATCTGGATTGATTTTCTTCTTCTCTGTTTGCCAAAACCCTTTTGGAATTGTGTTTTCTCTGTGAGAGTTTAGAAAAGACGCCGTATCACAACATGTGATCTCATAAAGGCTACTGAAGAGAGTCTGTGCGATATGTAGCTGAGGACTTACTTCCAAGCTGAGAAACCCGAAGAAAGGACAAAAAAACAAATAGTAATATGAGTTTAACCATGATGGAAACGATGTCATCTCTTAGCCTCCTTTATACTTATTGCAATGCGATTCCTACGGAGAGCTTTCCTCACAGGATGCAAGTCGTGTTGGGCTCTTTTCCCATCTAATTGGAGCTATGTTCATTTCTTAGTACAATTCTGGAGAAAGTTTTTTTGCCATGTCAATATGAGGGGAAAAAATCCTGGCTAGAGGAATGGGAGTTGAAATTCTATTGGAACTCAGGTTTATCTCTGATTTCCTTTTCTCTCTTAGCCCACTGTTCATTCACAAACCAAACAGGAAATAATTTCTTCACTGTAGCCTTCATTATAACTACTTCACGTGCCATTGCTGGGTAAAGGCAACGATAGATTTCATGTAAAGAAATGTATACAATCGTCTTCCAATCAAACTCCATCCATGCCAGCAAGTGATGGGCTGGGTCTGGCCAAGGATGACAGTTTGCTGACCTCTGACCTTCCTGCTCCCCAGTCTCAGTGACACACACAAAAAGCTCTTAGGCGGAGCGGAAGGGGGGCTGTGATGAGGAACACGGACAGCGAGCCGCCTCCTCTGTCTCTACTCTTCGGCAGGGTGATTCTTCAACTGTGAGGTACTGTGCTTCAGCAAGGCAGGCCTCCTGCGGACCGGAAGAGGGCATCAGAGAGGACATTTGTGAACTGGAGAAAATTTTCCCTAGTCAAAGTCTATGGAAGAACATCCACTTGAAAGAACTGCAGCTAGAATTTGTATTCCCTGATGTTTTGATGGTGTCTTTCCTCCTTTGATTCCCTTAAAGGTTAGAATCATTAGCCTGAAGGCTCTGTACTTGGCAAAACATACTTAGCAAGCTGACAGATTTTTGTCAAAACTCAAAGGAAAGATCAAGAAGAGAGGAAAAAGCACTGATGCTCCCCAGGCACAACTTGACAAGAACAGAAGGGAATGTTCTCTTCAGAGGACAATCCAAGATGTGGAGAGCTCGGTCAGACACAAGGAGGGTGCTGGAGAATGCAGGCCGCAGCCTCTGCAGAACGCACTCTGCCTACACAGGTTTCCCAGACCCCAAAGCTAATTAGGACCAGGCAGAGAAGTCAGCATTCCGAAGTCTGCTTAGTTTCCTTGAGGTAACGCTTCTTTGAAGTCTGAGAATTTCCCATTGTTTGTTTAATCTTCAGCTTTTACCCTTTTCCAAAAGCATTTGAAGGAGCTTAAACATTAATGGAAATACAAATTGGCCACGAACCAAAGGCCAATCTATCCAAATAAACAAAATGGAATAAATGATGCCAGAAGTGCAAGATAAGCTGATTGTTTCAGTGAATACTGGATTTGGTATGAATATGAAGATATGACCAGGGATGTCTCCTGGGAGGACAGACCCCAAGGACACATTGAATGGAAGAAACTTGATAAAGTTGCAAAGTCAACCCGTTTACACGATTAAATAACCACAACCCCTACTTTTGCAAACTGGGATTATTTTTATTTTAGGTAGAGGTTGGTTTAAGAAAGCGTCACTTTCAGGTGCTGCTGCTGGTGAGAAAACCAGAAATCTTTCCTGACAGTGTATGTGAAATGGAAGTAGCAATCTTAACTCACTTGGACTAGTGATACTTAGCAAAAATGGATATAGAACTGGATAAGACTCAGTTTCTTTCTCACTGAGAAGCAACTGAAAGAACAAGGTGTTTTTCTCTTGCAAAAGGCTGCCTGTGTCAGTAGGCCGTTGTTCAAGGAACTGTAGTATGATTCTACTTTTTTCATACCTTGCTCACTGTATTAAGTTACTTTCTGTTGCTATAACAAAATATCAGAGGCTGGTTGCTTCATTTAGTTCAAGTTAACATGCCGAAAATCCAAAATTGGACAACCCCGTCAGTTCAGCTGCTGTTAGGGACCATGGTAGATGATATTACAACAGCAGGCAATTAATTAGGAAGAAAATATCACAAGACAATACAGGTAGTCAGAAGAGAGTTTGAGGGGTCAAGCTTACTCCTTTATAATAACTAGTTTTCACCAGGACAAATATAGTTGCCTATATATAATAACCACCTTTCACAAGAACTTACGCAGTCCTTAAGGACAGCATTAATTCCTTTCAATAGAGTAAGCTTTCAGTGACGTGACTCACTTCTACTAGATCCTAGCTCTTAAAAGTTCTGTCAACTCTTAACGTTGCTATATTCTAGACCGAACTCCAAGTATGTACTTTACGAACAAACCATAGCACCTAAGTTTAGTACGCCCATCACTAAGTCTTCTCTACCCAGTCCCACGAAAAGGTAATTATATCTTGCTTAGTTTTGTCTTGTTGGTGGCACAGAACTTGACACCTGCAATTTAAGGGAGGAATGATTTGTTTTATTTTACAATTTCGGAAGGTCACAGTCCGTATGTGGGCAACTGGCAAAGGTAGAAGCCCATGGCAAGAGAGAAAGCAGGAAATGGGCCATTCATGGCATGGGGGGTATGACGCCAAGAGAGGGAGGAAGAGCCAGCTACCCTCCCAGGTCAGCCTCAAACCTCCACCCCTTCCAGGCAGTCCTTAATTCCTGACAACACACAGTGTCTATAAGTAATCTACAATGTCCAAATTCATAATGCTTTTAGGGGACAGTTCAGATCCAAACCACAACAATATCCTATAATGATGTTATAGAAAACTCAATAAAAATTGTACTCAAATATGTGTGTGAGGGCTTATATGTGGAATAATTTAGCAAAATTATATTTAAATGAAATCGGATCCAACACAGAGCATCTGGATGAGGTCTGGACAATTTCTCATCACTTTTCTCGCTGCTGTAACCTTTAGTGGAAATTTGATGGTTTGAGGGGAAATGTATTTGAGAAGACTGTATCAGTGAGTTTCAAGGGAGACAAGTAAAAATTCACGGATCTAGGCAAGTTTTCAAATGCCAAGCCGGGTTTTAAGATTGTGAAACATGAGAACTTGTACTAGTTTATTGCCAAGCCAGAAAATGAAAGAATAGTCATAGTGTCAGAAATACAAATCAGGGACTGGGCTCTCAGATTGTCCTGGGAGGCTGGGTAAGAAGTCCTAGTGTTGACGGTATCCACCTGACACCCTCACACAACTCAGTGGCTGAAATGACAAAATTTGATTCTTGCTCATGTGCCTCTGGGCCAACTCAAGTTTGGCTTACCTAATCTGGGTATCACCAAGCTGGAATTACAGGTGGAAGATTAATCTCAGGTTCTCTTGTTCTTTAGTAAGCAGTAGGCAACTCAGAATATTTTCTGTGGCAATAGTTGAAATGTAAAAGACTTGTTCACTCTTACATTCACATTTAAATTACTATGCACTTAAATTCTACTAACATGCCATTGTCTAAACTAAGCAGCATGGTTAAGTACAAGGCCACCTGCCAGGAAAGCCCATTTAGTCTACTAAGAGTCCATGACTAGGAAAAGGATGGACAGTACCACAAGTTATGGTTGACAACAATTCTAGCTGATACAGAGGCATGTGTACAATAGAGGCTCTTATAATCTGTGTGGTGTTTAGCCAAAATTTTATTTAAAATGAAATCAGAACTAACAGAATCGTTCATATTTCTAAATGTCAAGTGGAGAGAGACAACAGCCTGGTGAGACTGGCTCTTTGTAATGTTTTAGGACAGCACATGAGATTGCAGGAAGAAGCGGGTCAACACTTTTTAAAAGGAATTTCTCTTTTTATTTTGTTACTTTTGTGTTCTAACTAGGTGGTTTTGTGACTGCAATTGTATTGCATTCTGTTTTGATTCACTTTGGAAAGCAGAGTAAAAAAGGAAAGATGGGGAGGAAGGAAGGAAGGAAGAAAAGAAAGGAAAAAAGAAAGGGAAAAGAGGAAAGATGGAAAGAGAAATAAAGGACTCTAATATAATTTGTCTTTGTGTTGAATGATATCAGGATGAGGCATACTTTAGGCATCTGTGTTGGTCAGTTTTCCTGTTGTTGGATCAAAACATCTTCTAGCAGCAAATTAAAGAAGGAAAGGTTTATTTTGGCTTGTGGTTTTAGTGTTTGGTTGGTTGGCTACAAGGCGGGGGCATCGAGGAATAAGTGTATGATGAAACAAGGCTGCCCTCTCCATGAAGGCCTACAAAGTAGAGGGGAAGAATGCCAAAAAAGACCCCCTCTCTGATGACACATCTCCTGGCACTCACCTCCAAGTAGGCCCCACCTCCTTACAGCGCATCCAGCTATGACTAGCAGTGGATCAATTCACTTATGAGTGTAGTGCCCCTACGATCCCATCACTTCTCCAGGAGTCTTTTAATCCAATCATGCTGATAGTTAAGATTAACCATTCCAACCCTTATATTGAACAATATTATGAACATTCAACGGTAATTTAATATCACAAAGATACTTTATCTCAAAAGATAATATTTGTCTCATCAACACTTGTTTCCAGTTCCTCTGACTTCTGTATTCATCAACCCACAGCATTTGAGTCAAAATCTCAGGCTCCCAAGACACTCTTAAATTCATCCAGTCTTAGTCCTTCTATAACTTTTCTCTTCTTCTCCCTGGTGCTGAGTAGGTAGTATTCTCCATTACTGCAACAGATTCAATAAACTTAGCTAAGAATGATCAAAAGTTTCATTATTTTAGCACAATCATTAATCGACCAGAAAGTTGTTTGGAAATCAGTCATTATCTTGGATACTTATATACCTATGTAAGAAACACTCTCTAAGAATGACCTAAAATTGTAAGTCTTTCAAACGCTTTAGTGCACTCCAGTTTTTAATAGGAAATGGTAGACAAATGTAACAAAATGCTCAAGGCGTGTGATATTTAAGAAAGATTATCCTTATGTTTGATTGCTAGTCAGTTTGAAATATCTTGACTTAAATCAAAAATCGAAAGTAACGATTCTTCAACAATTTTAGCCAGGAAGCAAGGTAATCATTGTACAAAATTGTCTTCCTCCGGTAAGAAAGACATTACAGTGAGCCACACAGCTGTCTAATATCTGTTTCCCTCTTTCTGCAAATTAAATCCAGGCAATAGATTCTCCAGCAGGCTGTATGATTAACTTGATCTTGTGGTTTGAATGTGGAACATCACCCGAAAGTCCCATGTATTTGGATGTTATGTATCATCTACAGAGCCGTGTGCTGTTGGGAAATGGGGACTTGGTCTGAAGCAGTGGATTATGGGTGTGTAGTGGAGGATAGGCGTGTGGCAGATTGGATGACAGGTATATGGTGGTTTGGAACCATACCTGGAAGGCGCAGAACACTGAGGATGGATCTAGAAGAGCAGGTCACTGAGATGGGCCAGGCAAGATGTAAATAAGCCGCTTCCTGCCCTCTTCCTGGGACTTGGCTAGACTTGACTTGGCTTCCTGTTTGCAATGTCGTGAGGAACAACCTCCACCCCTACCTCTATCAGGTGCTTCCGTTGTTGCTGGCCACCCATGGATTGACTGCGACCCTCTGAAACTGTGAGCTGAAATGAAACCTTTCCTTCCTCAACTTGAGTATTTTGGGTATTGAGTCATCCAGTGACAAAAAAAGTAACTAAGATACCTGAACTGTGACCACATTTGGGCTGGAAAGATGACCAATGTGTCTATGCGTGTGTACTTGTCACGATTTGTATGAAGGTGGGAGATTCAAGTAATCATCAAGTAATGCACTTAACAGGTGTCTCAGTCTGCCTTCTGCCACTGTGACAGAATATCCGAGACACGGTGATTTCTGGGAGCAGATACTTATTGTGAATAGTTCTAAGCACTAAGAAATCCAAGAATGGGGCCATCTGTGGTGAGAGCCTTCCTGCAGCAGCAGCCCATGAAGGAAGGGGCAAAGATAAGAGGGACAAATGTAAAAGAAAAGAAAAGAAGGGGCCAAACGGACCCTATAACTAAGAAGCTAGTCCTGTGATAATAAAGTGAATCCACTCCTCAAAGATGAATTTCATGACCTGACATCACCTCTTAAAGGGCCCAACTCTCAACGTGGGGCATCAGGGATTAAGCTTCTAGCGTATGTTTTCTGAAGGATGTGTTCAAACCACAAGACAGATAAGCAGAACACTGAGCCTCTCAAACTCTTTTTCCACTATACTTTCTAGGCATATGGAGTTTTGTGGGTCGTTTCAGCCTAAAAATGGCCAATATTACTATTTACCTACTTTATTATTTACAGTTATCATTTACATTTTGATGTGCTGTGAATCATTCTGCATATAATCTTTATTAGTGATAATTTTATATATTGCAGCTTCCATCTTCTTATTTATTGTCCAACTTTCCAGGATCTGTCATGACCTTAAAATGCATGACCTTAGGGTAACTAGTAGAATCAAGTGACCTGAGGTAGAAGATGGCTTTAAATAAATTTGGAGTGTACCAACTCCTTTTCAAAATGATGGTAGAATTTCGTGTCCTGTTACCAAAATATATGATAACTTTTGTCATTAACAACAAGAAATTTACAGGTGTTCTATTTTTTTAAAAAAGGAGAAGAAAGGAGAATAGGCTGGCTGAAGAACAGACTGCAGAAACCCAGTGGTGGACTGGTGTTTATCAAAGCAAAACCCTCAGGCCTGCTGTTCTGCCTTCATCATGTATGGGTGTGCCTCTCACTACAAAATCACGATCAGATGCACCTTCCATATATTTCTATAAAGAAAGTTGCGGAAGCGACGGGACTTTATACATGCAATGACATGCTTTCAATTTTCATAACATGCTGTGTCTTACACATTCAATTTTTCAAGGAGTGTAAGAGATGCTTTATTAGATCTTTTATCAGAATCTTGAGCGGATGTTCTAGAGATTGGTTTTGTGTGGCAACAACAAAAATTAACACTTTGGAAAGTGGGGCTCACTTAAAGTGGAAGAGAACGAAGCAAGAGGCTGCTTTCCCCTGCTCCCAACATCAATGACAGGCGAGCATTAAGTCAAAGTAGTAATTGCAGATATGCATGAATATGCATGTGTGCATGTGTGTGTGTAAGACTGTGCACACTTGACAATAAGACATGGAGGCTGTTGAGTTAGAGTGCAGCTATTAGAGTGAACTACATATGTAAGAATGACAGATACACGCTGTATTTTTCAAATTGCCCAAGCAAAGTACAGCAAATCTTGTGGCTTGAAATGAGAAATTAATTTCCTC